>CM053561.1:22837046-23334734 GCA_028646485.1 Cryptoprocta ferox | reverse complement strand
AAAAAAAAAAGAAAAGAAAAAGAAATTGAAAATGAATGAGGAAAGCAATTTTGAAAAATATGGAGTTAAAAAAATAAATAAATAAATAAATTTAAAAAAACATTAAAAAATTTTTTTAAAAAAGCATGCAAATAGGAACACATTAAAATGTTTTCTCTTTAAAGGTTAGGAAGGAAACTAGGAGAGCTCAAATGGAATTGATGAATTAATTTCTAAATTTTACAGTTGCCCCTTGGAATCCACCATCTTCCATAAGTGAAGAATAGTTTGATGGCATTTCTATTCCTGCCTGGATAAATTTTTATTCTCTAATATACTGGAAATAAATCGATACAGCATATAGTTTTGCCACATTTAAATTGGTGAAACAAGCAAAAGGATTATTGAAACAACTCACTGATGAAGTTTTGCCTTGTAAAATATTTGATAAAATATTTATCATTCACAGATAGGTGATCTTATTTTTCAAAACGGCCTTTGAATGGATCTCCTCCATAGATTCACAAATACAATAAAACAATTTGATGACCAGTAAATATTTTTAAAGGGATGTAACTTTAATGATTTTTAGCACCTCTGTCACTCTTGAAAGCCTCCCTGTTTGAATTATAAAATACATGATTGCTCTTGCTGCATCCCATCCTAGGAGGAAAAAATGACTGAAATTTTCTAGCCTGGTGAGACAATAAAAGATTCAGGATCTAGCACCATTTCCATCTTTTGCTTTTGGCTCATACTTTGAGGATTCTTTCCTTTTAAGTATCCAGTGTTTTGAGTGTTCAATATGGTTGAGTCTGTGGGTGGGCTGGGAGACCCGGTATAGGCTGAAAGTAAATTGTCAGGGTATTCCACGGAATCGGGCATATTTACGGTGTCAGTCCTCATGTAAAGGTTTAACTTTTACCTTTTTATCATTTTATTTTCCTTAGTAAAAGCCAAAACAAAATTTGTGATTGAACAGATGTTTTTCCTTCCCAAATTGCCCTCATATCTTGTATAATTAAGTATAATGAATGATAGATTAGCCAGTGGCTTTATTCACTCCATTGAATAGGTGCTTCATTCAATGACAAATAGAAGAAGGTAAAATAGTCATAGCAGTTTTCTGCTTTAAACAAACAAGGGAAAGAATGAGTTCCCTTGAAAAAGTGGAAGTTCTGAGCTTCGCTTCCAAGTCTGGACAAGCCATCTCTCATGGGCGATGTGATGTGAGATGAAGTGATACTAAAGTCCTAACTCCCAGAATCTCAGAATGTGACCTTATTTGCAAATAGGGTCTTTCTAGATGTAGTTAGCTAAGTTATAAGTTCTCGCTAGAGAAGGGTGGACATCCATCCAATGTGACTGGTGTCCTTATAAAAAGAGGGAAATTTGGACACAGACACGGAACAAATTTACCCTCAGAGCCCTTAAAAGGAACCAATTCTACCAGCACTTTGGTTTTAGATTTCTAACCTCCAGAGCTATAAGACAATAAACTCTCGTTTTAAGCCAACCAGTATGTGATACTTTGTTACAGCAGCCCTAGGAATGAATATGCTATCTAATCCCTCTGAACCCCAGCTCCTTTTTGTGTATGATGAGGGCACCAGTAATATCCACTCTCAGGCTGGTGAAAATTAAAGTTGTTAATGTTTGGGGAAAGTACAGTAAACTGTGGAATACTAAACCCATGAAACAGATACCTCTGAAGTGAGAGACTGGCCCACAATTCCCTTTCTTGGAGATCTTCTGAGGAATATCCACTGCACCTGACCCAAGGAGCCATGAGACCTCTCCTGGGAATTCAGAAGTTCTGGTCATTCTCTGTGGGGCACCTGACCTGAGCTACCTCTTCCCCTGTGCACTGAGAGCAAGAAAAGGCAGTCTGCAGTAAGAAAGGCAAGAAGCAAAAGCCCAAGAAAGGCAGAAACATGAGGTCATGTGGTCCCAAAAGGAAAGACCAAGAGATGCCTGGGTGGTTTCTGTAGGTTTTCTCATTCTTGATTCACATCCCTTCCTCTGGGCTGAGAGCACTCCCTACATCCCTCATTTCCTGTCCTCCTTCCCTGTTGCTTGGAAGAAGTCAGTATCATGAAATACATACACTGACACTACAATGGTAGAAGCTAAGAGATAGACATGAGAAGGTGACGGAGGACAGAGGGTAAGAAACTGAAAGACTTACACTCTACCTTTTTATTCTTTTTGATAGTTTAATGCAAATCATACAAACCTTGAGCCCTATCCCACTGACACACTACCAGAGGCATAATCACTGCATATTAGTGACATCACTCCTACTGGTTGTGAAAAGAACATAGTTAAGTGTTCTTTGATAACATTATTTAATTTTGAGATCTCAAATTCATCATCTATAAATTGGTTAAATATATTATATCAGTGGTTCATATACTAGGGACTCTGGAGGTCTAGGGGTCTTTGATATTTTCTGTATTTTGAAGTAGTAAAACTTTCTAATTTATTTGTCACCAACCTTTACAAGCCAACTAGAACATAACTGTCTTTGTATTTAGCTACCCCTCAGGCTGATAATAAGTTAGATTGAAAACTCTAGCCCCTTAGTTAACTATTCTAATGAATTTTTTATAGATTTAAAGATTTCAAACCATAGGGCTCTGGGTAGCAATGGGTATTTCTGGCAAGAAAGAAGCTGGAAACCAAGGCAAACCAAACCAAACCAAACCAAACCAAACAAAACAAAACAAAACAAAGTGATTTCTATGCTCTCTTTTGGCTTTCATATCCCAAAAGTCTTCAAGTTTAAAAATTTGCAGGAAGAAGCCACTTTAAAAGAAAAGAATAAGATCCAAGCCCTCGAATAGCACGCGCGCAACACACACACACACACACACACACACACACACACACACAGTGACAAAGGAAAAATAAAGGAACAAGACATCCAACTTCTAATTTCCTCTCATATAGAAAAGTAACTGTGTCAAAGAACAAAACAAAACAAACAAAAAACATCAACAACAAAAAACTTTTTTTGAACCAGGAGTGAAGCCCAGTGTTCCAAAAATAAAACAACTAAATTCACTAGTTTTATTTGATCAATCAAAGCCAGATAAATAAAACCTCTTTCAAGCCAAGGCCTCCCTGTTCATTTTGTTTTGTTTTTATCCTATACTAACTCATCAGTGAAACCCTATCCCCATTGCCACAGATCACCCAGATCTCAAGAAATCAACTCTCCATGAACTCATAAATCATCTTGCTTCTAAAAGGGAAGTGAAGGTGTGAAATTAAAAACACTAAAAAACAAATTATGGAAGTAAATTTTTGTTATAAACCCTTTACACTTAGTTGAGGCCACATAAACCTTAGGTAATGCTGGTGGAGCTCCCCAACAGCTAAATGGCCAGCATTATCAAAAGGAAAATGAAAACCATAAAATCCATGAGTCGATGAGGAATTCTAGAATCAACACACATGGAGGAATGTCAGAAAAGTGCAAGGGTTGGAGGCAGTACCAGATGCCTGCAAGCCTGAGCTGAGAACTCAAAGGTTCACAGTAAAAGGTAGTTATGACCAAGGAGTTGTACTGACCAAGAGCTTCTCAGAAGCAACACTCTGCCTTGATCAGTTCTGTATTCTCCTGCGAGCCCAGTGCTGTGTCAAGCTCAGGACATTACTTAATGATCCCTGTAGAGTTGAGGAAAATTTTTCTGCTGGTTTGTAAGCTACTTGACTCCTGTAGTTTAATTGAGTGAATGAAATTAGAACCTGTATAGAACCAGGTAAATTTGATAAAATTGGAGACCTGTATTTCTGGCCTCCAATCCTTTCAAAAAAGAAAGGGGAGCAAAACTGGGGGAGATAAGAGCAGCATTCAGTTTGGAGTCATATACAAAAAACTCCTGAATTTTAGACCTCTGACAGTACCCTCAAATGAGGTTAGTCATGACCATGAACTACTCTGACAGGATAGAATAAAGAAGACAAGCATCACACAACTTTATAAGCTTCTGTCTCTTTACTGGACTGCCTCTGAGTAGTATCTTTATAATTATCATAATTATGAATAGCCATAGGGGTTAAAAGCAATTATATGTAAACATTTATAATGCAATATATATTATACTCTTTAGTTATTTCTTAATTTTTTTAATGTACCAGTAGCCTCAAAAAACAGTGGTGCCTCTGTCAGGAGCTTTTCAAAGTCAGGAAAATCATGAAATTGGATCTGCCCAGGTCAGGGAACTCTCCAGTATATGGGCCAAGCACCCAGCACATCTAAGCAAAGAATGTACTAAAAAGGAACTATGGCTTTTTCTCTGAAGCCCCAGTGTCAGTCACATAGCCACTATGACAGCTAAACACATCCATATGTCCACATTCTCCTTCTGAGAAAAGGAGCCATGGGAGATTATTCCTGCATAGATTTCCATGATGTGTATCATAAGACCCAGTATCGTGGCCAAGGCTGATTGGTCCAGAGGTCAGTCCTGAGTCTACAGGGTAACATGACAGAAGAACCTTGCCATTAGGGATGCTGTATACTCGACAGTGAGCAACTAAACCAATGAGAATCTTGGGGAATTTCAATAGTTCCAAAAGAGTCAGAAATCAGGAGAACAATCTGGAAGACAAGGGCATATACAGAAAAGTCAGTTAACATAGGTCATGATACAACAGAAACCACAAGTCAGAGAAGAATTTAGAAAAAAGATAGCAGCAAAGAAAATCTCTACAGAAAGTGAGGAAGGGCAAGCTTATTCAGGAATATGGCTGAGTCTGAGAGAACACAAATAAAAGTTATTGTCAGACACTGCTATAGGTTGAATTTTGTCACCTCAAAAATTCCTATATTGAAATCCTAATCCTCAATGCTTTGGAATGTGACCTTATTTGGATATAAGGTCTTTAAAGAGATAATCAAGTTAAAATGATGTCATGGGGGCAGGTGTTAATCCAACATGACTGGTCTCCTCATAAAAAGGGGAAACTTGGAGACAGACACACAGAGATAAGCAAAGATTAGGGTGATGTGTCTACAAGGCAAGGAACACCAAACATCACTGAAAGCTAGGCTAGAGGCATGGAACAGATTCTCCCTCATGGTTCTCACAGAAAGCAAGCCCACCAATACTTTGATGTCAGACTTCTAGCCTGCAGAACTGTGAGACAATAAATTTTGCAATGTAAGCCACCCAGCTTATGAAACTTTGTTAAAGCAGTCCTACCAAACAAACACACCTAGAGCTAGTATTCACTCAGAAACATCTGCTCTGTTCCTTGAGGCCAACCATTTGGCTACGAGGCAAACTTCTCATCTTCTCTCCTGTTCATGTAACTCCACTATAACCGCCATTACCTGAGGTAACCTGAGCTTCTCTGAAACCTGAAAAACTGAGCCAACTCGGCGGGAGTTCAGCAATGTTTAGGAATGAGTAAGTGAAGCAGTTGGAAGCAAAGAAGCTGCTGCTTCATGATCCACAGATCAGAGGATCAGGCGATTTGAAGCAACTTTCCAGAGAGCTTGAGGGAGTGGCATCCATCCAGCAACCTCACTACTGCTTAGCAGAGCTGGAGGAGAATAGCAGCTGAAACCAGGAAACTTATATCCTGACAAGCTGTCTTCTCGGGGAGTGATTCTGTCTCCCAGCCACTGGTTGTTCTCATCCAAGCCACTCTGTCTAATGGAACGGCTCCTGAAGGAAATAATGGAGGCCAATTTCTACTAGGCAAGGTCTGCAATGCAACAAATACTCAAGAAGCCAGCATTATCTCTGAGGGAACAGTTGTTTTTAATGGTCAACTAGGGACCCTATCACACAAGTACTTTCTGGGTTCTTTTAGCCTTTGATCTTACCCTAAAGCTCATTCTCCTGGATTCACTGGATGCCTGGCATGAGGAAAAAACTGGCACATGTCTTGATTCAGCCATCTGGGCCTTCTCTCCCCACCAAAGTGTGAATGTATTCAAAGTGAATTATTTTGAAAGCACAGTCTCTCCATTCAAGTTCTACTTCAAGACTTCACAATGGAGGGCACTTCCAGGATTCTCATTGTTGGTAGCAGCTGAATGGGGCTGCTGAACAATACTTTCGGTCCTTGCTCAGAAAGAAAGGAAGACTTGGGATGGAAACAGGTGAAAATCTTTCCAAGCTTCAGAGAAACACAGGGCTTACTGCCCAAACTGCCTTCCAGGTGGTCAAACTGCATTGCTCATGATTTGCAGTGAATGGGGAGATTCCAACCCAGCTCTGGACAAGATGGCAAGGGAACATTTAACTCTGCTGCTAATTCAATGTTTAAATTATGCATTTTAATATTTAATTGACTTTACCTGTTTATACCTTTTTAAAAAACTTTTTAAATGTTTATTTACTTTTGAGAGAGAGAGAGAGAGAGATACAGCATGAGCAGGGAAGAGGCAGAAAGAGAGGAAGAATCCAAAGCAGGCTCCAGACTCCAGGCTGTCAGCACAGAGCCCGATTCGAGGCTCGAACTCATGAACCATGAGATCAAGACCTGAGATGAAGTCAAACGCTCAACCGACTGAGCCACTCAGGGGCCCCTGCCTTGCTACCTTTATGTCAAATGGGCTTTCAAGAGGAGCGTAAGGGGAGCTAATAATTTTTGAGTACTTTCCTTCTGCTTGACAATATAATGGGCTCATAGTTCACCTCATTTTGTCTTCATGAAATCCGGGTACATTAATACTTTTAACTTCATTTTAAAGAAGAGTAAACCCGGGCTTCCTGGGTGCCTCAGCTGGTTGAGCAGCCAACTTTGGCTCAGGTCATGATCTCATGGGTTTGTGAGTTCAAGCCGAATGGGGCTCTGTGCTGACAGCTCAGAGCCCAGAGCCTGCCTCGGATTCTGTGTCTCCCTCTCTCTCTCTCTCTCTCTCTCTCTCTCTGTCCCTCCCCCACTTGTGTGCTCACACTCTCTCTCTTTCTCTCAGAAATAATAAATGAATAAACTTGAAAAAAAAAAAAAAACAGAGGAAAAAGAAGAAGAGTAAACCAGCTCAGAAAGGTTAGGTAACTCAGCTACTGTCACACAGGTAATAGGCAGAAGGAGCTGATTTAAACATAGGCTTTTATCATTACATTCTCCTAGAAATAGAAAGTGTTTGTCACTATCAGAAAAGAGTGATTATTTGGATGCAGCAATTAAATATCTTTTCTATTATTCACTTTTTACATTTCTGAGATAAATCAATTAGCACTACTATCAGATAGAGGTTGAGAATCAGTCATATCTAGAATAATGATGTAATATTGATCCTTAATTAACATAAACCCCATTTTAGGATTGTAGCCAATGAGAATTGAATGTTTCTTTAGGGATCTTCTGGTCCCACAGAAACTACATTTTAAATTAAACTCTAGACCAAAATAAAAAAAAAAGCTCCTCCAAAATTTTTAAATAATGGTTACAACTTTTGTATTATTCAACTGAAAATATAATTATTAAAATAAAATATAAATTTAGTGGTACTTTGAAATGAATTAATCATATTTTATTAAACACAATAAGATCTAAAACATTAAAAAATTAGTAGTACTTATATACAAAGATATACTACCTAATGTAATGATTGACTCATACAATTCATACATAGATTTCAAAAACTCAGCCTTGGGGCGCCTGGGTGGCTCAGTTGCTTGAGTGTCTAACTCTTGATTTCAGCTGAGGCCATGATCCCAGGGTCATGGGATCAAGTCCCCCATTGGGCTCCATGCTAAGCATGGAACCTGCTTAGGATTCTCTCTCTCTCTCTCTCTCTCTCGCTCTCGCTCTCTCTCTCTCCCTAAACCCCTCTCTCCCACTCACATGCTTTCTGCTTTCTGTCTCTAAAATAAAATAAAAAAGAAAGCAAAAGAAAAACTCAATTCTGCAAAGGATCTCAGCTACTAAATTGGGAAGCTCCAATTCAGACCAGACCTAAGGATAGAGACAGATAAGCACAAAGGAGAAAATTACATGCTCAAGATCAAACAGTAACAAAGACAGACTAAAATCTAAATCCTGACTTGCATGTCAGCACTTTTCCAACTGGAAAACATCCCACTCACTCAATTATTTGCCTTCAGTGCTTTTTTCTAAAGTGTTAAAGTAGGGAAAATAAACTCAGGTATGCAAAAATATAAGTTCATTTTCCTAAAACTGAACATAGTGTCTGTCTTGAATCCATAGTTCATCAAGGATAAAACTTTAATCTTGGTCAATTCTAAGTAAACTCACTTCAGGATGTCTGTATTCTCTAAGTGTTATACCCAGTGCAAGGTGGAGAGGCAAGGGGGCAGGATGGTGACTGCACAATATCAAGGCTTTTGAGATATCTGGTTTGTGAGGGTCAGTCATCTACCATCCCTGAAATTAACTCTTCCCTTTGGTCCCAGGATGTCATTCTCCTTGCACACTGCATCCACTGAGGCTGACATCTGCATTTCCACCAGGTCCCTGGTCATGCCGCCCATGCTGAATTCCAGTCCCACCTCCCTTTTCCTAACCTTGAAGATCCCTGGGACACTGGTTTTCCCACACTTCCCCTATTCCCCTCTCAAGATCAGGACAAAAAAAAAAAATTGGCTTCATGCCTTTCCTCTCACTATTGCTTCTGCTCTCAGTTCTAAAACTGTATTTCAAAACTCCATAGCAAGAAAGTATTCTTTTTTCTCCCTTTCCTCTCATCATTCCTTCTGTGGTATCCCTTTCCTAAAGCATAAGGAAGCCATGCAACTGTGAAAATACACTGTTAACACTTAAAGACATTGTCCTGGTACCTTTTGCTCTGTAGTGACTTAAGTAATTACAACAGGTTACTGTCACCACTAAAATTTCTCCTGGGTGCTGGAGTGGCTCAGTCAGTTAAGCATCTGACTCTTAATATCTGCTCAGGTCATGATCTCATGGTTTGTGGGATCAAGTCCCGTGTTGGGCTCTGCACTGACAGCATAGAGTCTGCTTGGGAGATTCTCATTCTCCCTCTCTCTCTCTGCCCCTCCTCTACTCAAACTCTCTCTCTCTCTCTCTCTCTCTCTCTCTCTCTCACTCAAAATAAATAAATAAACATTAAAAGCAAATTTTCTTCCATGTAAGTCATCACCATTTACATTAATCGCACCCCATGATATAACTGACATAATTTCTAGCCAAAAAAACATCATGGAAGATCTTCAAGAGAAACGAATAACTCTGCAGTAAAAATGATTGCAAAATAGGTACCCCAGTTCCCCTCACTATAGAAGAGAAGGAGACTCATGTCGATGTAAACCGAGGTCCCTATGCAGAGTTAAGGTGTGAATAATGCACAAAATAATAAGTACTTTCAACTTATTTAAATCATAGCTTAAACTGTCTGGCTTAATTGCTCTCTCAAAGTTTCATTTACCTAATATTCTTCTAGCTTCAGTCTAGCATGGCCCGAAATAGTCACCATCAATGGACTGGGTAATAACGTTCAGTCACTGCCTCCAAAATACCCCTGGCTAAATGAGATTGAATCCAAATGTCAGTAGATTTTTCTGGTTGCAGGATAAGATCGCAGTCAAATAACTTTAAGAACCCAAATTTTCTGTCCTGGTCCCCACTGCCCTCAACAGAAGTCTAAGCCCCCTCGGCAAGCCCTCACTCCAACACAAAATGGAACTCCACAGATTTCTTCCACTACAATCACCAGCCCCCACCTGCCATGATGGAGAGCTCCTCCATGAAAGACTGCTCCTTGCACCAGCGCTACAAGTTCCAAAATTCTTGCCATTAATCTCCTTTTGGCTAGAGCACTGAATGTCACTCTATTTTTAACAAATGTATAATTCGAGAGGTATACTATTCTACAAGTCATTATTAAGGTAAAATTAAGTTACTAGCCACAGTAAAAATGAAACCCCTAAACAGAAGAGAAAGAGAGAATGGGGCTCATGAACAGCATCAAATCAGAAGCTACAGCAGCAGGCACAGCAGAAACACAGAAGAGGGGCAGTGTTGGGAGGGAGAAGAGTGGAGAAAAGGAAGGATAACATAAGATACAAATTAAATAGTCAAAAGGAAACTTGGTCTAACTCTCCCAAACAGAAAATAAAGTAACATATATGGCTTTTCAGGTCAGGCCCCAAATGAGAGAGAATCTCTCTTGAGAAAGACTATTCCCAGCAGTCTTTATCAACAGAGTTATCAACAACAAAATGATGGGCAGAGTTGGATGATTTAACAAATCTGCGCTTCTGTGGATTCATTTTATCTATAGTTAATAAAGAAGCTCAAAACTTTAATGAAGTGATAAAAAGATGATTGAAAAGATACCTGAATCTGAACATAGTATTTCAGTGTGTTCATACTGGCACGATAAACTGCAAATCTGAACTGCAAATCTGTTACTTCCCTTGATCTGAACACTGAATATAATGGTACATTCAGGCCATTATAACAAAATACCACAGATTGGATGGCTTACAAACAACAGAAATTTATTCTCATGGTTCTAGAGGCTACGAAGTCCAAGATCAAGGTGCCAGCAGATCCAATGTCTGGAGAGGGCTCACTTCCTGGTTCACAGACAGCTATTTTTTTTTCTGTGCCCTCATGTGGCAAAAGGACAGAGAGAAATCTCTGGGGTCTCTTTTCTAAGGGCACTGATCCTATTCATGAGGGCTCCATCCTCATATTTAACTTCCTCTCAAAGGCCCAACCTCTAAATATAGGGTTTAACTCCTTACATATGAATTTTGGGGAGACACATTCATCCCATAGCAGTAGCCTAAAGAAATCTGCTCTCAAGGGGCAGCTGGGTGGCTTAGTTGATTAAGCTTCAGACTTTTGGTTGTGATCTTCCATTTTCATGAGTCTGAGTCCTGCATTGAGCTCTGCGTTGGCAGCACGGAGCCTGCTTGGGATTCTCTCTCTCCCTCCCTCTTTGCCCCTCCCCCACTCACTCTGTCTCTGTCTCTCTCAAAATAAATAAATAAATTTAAAAAAAAAAAATCTGTTCTATAGGCAAAGCCTTGTCCCAGCATCTCACACTCCACTCCTGGTCAACAAAATCCTCAAGATCTTTTCACACTAATTTCTAACCAGCCAGGTCTCTCCAGTCCTGTAGTTGGTGTGTGATTTTATTTTTAACAATTTGATTTTAATTTGAATAACAATTCCATATCCTCATCTCTGCTAAATGTAGCCTTGCCAGTTTTAGCTCACTATTTCAAACTTTAATTCTATCTGCTCTATATTTGTTATCTTCATACATTTGTGTCACCTTACACCAGCCAATGATGCCTTCTAGGTTTATCTAAATCAGAAGAAAGCCAAAGACAGAGCCCTGTGTCACAACACTAAGTACTTCTTTCCAGGCTGAAAATAACCAAAATTAACACATGATAGATGCACCTAACTGCACTATCGTCAACCAACCCCAAGGACGATGATGATGAAGGTAATAAAAATGATGATGATAATGGTGATGATGATGATGAATGATGCTGATAATTGCTCACATTTATTGATCATCGTTTGTCAAGCCCTGTGCCAAGTGCCTTAAGTGCTGCATCCAGTTTAATGTCACAACTATCATACTAGGTAGGTTCAAATATTCCCAGTTTTCAAGTAAGGAAATGGCAACAGGCTTAGAGTAGCTACATAGCTTGTCCAAAATTATGCAGTTAGTAGCTGATGGAGCTGGAATTTTAAAAGCCAGGCCATCTGCCTCTAGCACCTGACTCTTAACCACTCCATTCTGCTACTTCCACACAAGGTTTTATTCAAGCCCCCATAAAATCAAGATATAAAGGCAGAATGGGTCAAATGTAGTGTGTGAAAAAAAAAATGATCTAGAAAAAAGGTCCTTCCCCTCAGTAACTTACAATCCTGTTGGAAGGACAAGACTTTGAAAATAAAATATTTTAGAACAAAACAGTTTACTGTGGTGTTAAAAAAAATGTGAATCTGACCTAAACATTCCTTTCCAGCTCAGTTCTCAACTTTAGGGTTATGGACTGAAAATTTATAAACTCATACAGAAAAGGATGAAGGAAAAAATGAATAGTCCACCCCATTCAAAGATGCAGTAAAAGAGGCTTTCTTCCCTCTAGAGACCCTGGCCCCAGGCTGCTCGGCCCTGGGGAATAATAGGGGGAATAATGGAAGTCCATGGAATTTGTCTCACTGAATGTTAACACACTGCTAGAGGATGCAGCATCTCTCAGAAAAGCCCTACAGAGCCAGTCAGTGGGTGTTCCCCCAATTAATATCTGAGGTGCCAGGGACTGCAATGCCTAGACAATGAGCCAATAAAGCCCCAATCAAGCAGAAAAATATTCCCATTGAAGTTAGTGGTCTGAATTCTTCACGTCAGAGGCAGTAACCCCAGAATTAAATTTCACCAAGTTCAAAAATCTCATTACCGCCCAGATTATCAATTATTATCTCAAGCCCAAAGATAACAAGTTATTCATGGTCTGTCATCCCAATTGTTTTCAGCAAGTAAATGAGAGAACTTGCCTTCAGAAAGATCCATCTCTCTCTCTAATTGTGTGACCTGGGGCAGTCTCCAGGCTATCTGCAAAATGCTGTGGGAGTCACGTGAAGTGATGAATGGGAAGATTGTCTTGTAACCTAAAAGGTATATAAACAAAGTTATTACTCTTACTAGATGCTCAGGAACAAATTATTATCTATATTAAAAGTAGCCCTACACGATATGCGAAGTGCTCCATAATTGAACCAATCGACATTTTGGGCCTTAGAATTTCCTTCTACCTTCTCACCACACCTCTGTTACACTTCCAGACCCCATACCCACATACTGTCCAGAGCACCCAGTGCTTTTTTATGCCTCACTTCCTTTGTGTTGGCAAAAACATGCTGCTAAAGAAGCCAAATATTACTCTTAAAGAAATTTAATATTAAAACATACAGAAACTTTTGATTTGCATTCATTTCTCATTATCTGACTTTATCCCCTCTAGGCAGAATATCTTAATAACCAAACATTTGCATAATGCCTTTCTTTTTATGTCCTTGAGTCCAACCAATTGCTTCCAATATTTTCCCATCCCTCTAATGGTATCAAATCCAATTAACTGATATGTTAATTTTAGGTAACTTGGGATATTCAGAGCATTTTGCTGAACTATTATAAATCATAAACTAGAAAAGAGGACAAGGCCTCTGGACAAGAAAATGTCAAAAATTTCTCCTCCTGCGTCTTTCATTAGGAGAATCATTATAGTCATGGGAGGAGCTCTGGAGAGAGAAAATAATCTTATGGGGGTTTAGGAATGCTTGTGAAACTTTCTCTTGAGTTAGGCTTAGCAGCTTTGTCTGATCCCCTGATAGCTGGTGGATGTCACATGTTTAATAAAATCTCCCAGTTCTTTGAGCCAAAGATCTTTGACATCTTTTAAGATGTCCCATGACACCAAAGAGTCATAATTTGAGTGCCTGCAAAGCCACTATTCTCTTCACCTGCGAACCCTCATTCTCTTTGGAAGAGCAGCTGAGCCATCACACCTTCAAGCATCTCTCCTGACACCGTGTCATGCGAGAGAGGGCTCCAGGCTTCCACCACACCACAACAATTAGAATGTCTACCTATTACATTTATAAAGGTGTAACTATTTGTGTAAATAAATATTTTCCATAAGACTTCAGGTGTTGTTTACCCATCTTTGAGTCCAAAACTCCTAGCACAGTGCCTGGCAACTAATAGCTTGAGAAAATATTTGTTCACACAGCAGAAAAAACAATGTTTACTAGGTTCTTGAAGGATTATCCTCAGGAATATCTCTTTGGTTCCAAAACCCACACACAGTTGAAAATGTTTCAATGGAAGTCTAATTAGTGTTTCAATGTGCCACACCCTTTTCATGGTAAAATTCCCAGATGCCCCAAAGGTGTGGATAGATTGCCACTCCCTGTGTTTTGTCACCTACCTGCATTTTTCTCTGCATATTGTGATGGTGTGGTACAGATGAACTTGACAAAGAGAAAAAGAGATAATTGACTGAGTAAAATTACTACTAACAAGTCAGCTTTGAGGATACAGTGCAGCACAGCTCTTATTCACTGTTAGAGTAAATTAATCATCTCAAGCTGTTTACAAGGCTCCAAGTGTTACCCTGAAATGACCAAGCCTCTGCGTTTACCACTCACTGTTACAAGAGCAAATTGACTTCCAGCAAAGTAGTCTGGTTAATTATACACATATATAGTCCAAGAAAATCCTTTTTTTTTAAAGTTTATTTATTTTGAGAGAAGAGAGCATGAGCGGGGGAAGGACAGAGAAAGAGAGAGAGGAGAATCCCAAGCAGGCTCTGCACCATCAGCATGGAGCCCAGTGTGGGGCTCAAGCTCATGAACTACAAGATCATGACCTGAGCTGAAATCAAAAGTCAGACGCTTAACCAACCCAAGTGCCCCAAGAAAATCCTTTTTCTACCTCCACCTACTGATACATATTTTTGGCACAAGGAAATTTAATATATTATATTCATCAGATTTAAAAGCTGACAGATTCACAAAACCATTCAGATACTGTAATTATTGGTTTGCCCTTCAAGTGTCTTCCCAGACTGGGGGCTCTTTGAAGGCAAAAATCAGTACCGCTAATCTTTAGATGCCTTCCTAACACCTTGCCCTGACATACTAAGCACTTTGAAAATGTGCTTGAATAAATAATAATGTATCCATGCTTCTAATAATAATAGCTAACTTTATGAATAGTTGTTATCTGTTCTTTGTTTTAATTTTTTTGACATTTATTTATTATTGAGAGACAGAGAGACACAGAGCATGAATGGGGGAGGGGCAGAGAGAGAAGGAGACACAGAATCAGAAGCAGGCTCCAGGCTCTGAGCTATCAGCACAGAGCCTGAGGCGGGGCCTGGACCCGCTAACCATGAGATCATGACCTGAGCCGAAGTCGGGCGCTCAACTGACTGAGCCACCCAGGCGCCCCAGTTATTATCTGTTCTGAGAGGCAATTTCATTCCATTTTCACAATAATCCTTTCAGGTGGATACTATGATTATCCCCATTTTAGAGATAAAGAAACTGAGACCTAAAAAAGTTAAGTAACTGATCCAAAGTCACATAACTATGTAGGAGTCAAGAACAAGCTGCCCCAAGCAGCTTGAAAATTGGCATGAAAATTATTTTGAGTTAAAAAAGGTAACCAAAACCCAACAGATTCAGGAAAAGCTCTTTATCTCCACCACAACTGCCTAAAAAGAATCTAGATAGATGACCTGTTTCAGGAAGAGAGTTATTACAGTAGAGAACTACATTATACTATGAACTAGACATGGCAGACAGAGAAGAACATAGCAAGGCCTGTTTGATCCAAGTCCTCTATGTCCCTTTGTTCCTGAGGGGGGCAACAAACATTTGTTTACCAAACAGTTACTCTTTTTCATCTTCCTGTGAATTGCATTTCTTCTCTTTGAAGTCCCAGACCCCTGCCCCCTTCTCCTTAGTTCAGAGTAACGTATATACTTCATTTTGTCTGACTAGTCTTTGAAATTTCCATGTCTGTGGATTCCCCATACATACAAAATTAAATTTGATTTTCTCCTGTTAATCTTCCTCATGTCAATTTGATTCTTAGTCTGCCTTGAAAGACCTGGAAGGGAACAGGAATCTTTGCTCTTTGACAGCTACATAACAAAAATGGGACTAGACTTTACTCCAGTAAAGTGTTTTTGTTTTCTAAGTTCACACATGTGTTACACCACTCTCCCATACCACCTCTCTAAATCCCTAAGGAGACCCAACTCCATATTTTCATCTTGCTGTTTAGAAACTATATAAGCCAGGCTAAACTAACTGCTACAGCAAACAGCCATATTCCAGTGGCTTTCATGGTAGAGATTCATTTCTCATATAATATCCGAGGCTGTCAGAGATGTCAGGGTCACAACATGGAAGGAGCCTACGAGTTCTCTGCCCGACAGCCTGCATCCAGCCTGCAGTCAGAGGTAGAGAATGGGGACCATGAGAAGTTATCACCATCCAGACCAACAAGTGATGTGCATCATTTCCACTCACACCCTATTGGCCGGAACTCAGTCATGTGACCACCTGCTTAGGGCAGGCTGGGAAATGTGTTCCACCTCTGAGCCCAGAGAGAAAAGGAGAAGGCAGATATAGGTAAGAACCAACAGCCTCTACCCCAGAAAATTAGCTGAGTCAAGAGTCAAGCCCAGCATCAGAGGAGTTTAGAATAAAGCAGTAAGAGACTTTTCTCCTCAAGAGTCCTGTTAAGATGTGCATTTTCCATTCCTCATTCTAAACCACTCTGGCTCTTTAGCCACTATAGCTTCTCCTACTGGCCTATACCAATATTAACTAAAGAGATATATTTAAAACTCTAAAGTATAGGTGTACACCAGTTATCTTTTAAGGAAAAAATATTCAAAATGTATTTCTTGTCTTACAGTTGTATTAGGACATGTTGTTTCCATTGAATAAAGGTGCTTCTCTTCAGCAAAAATTCATTGCCAGATAACTCTTAAGAGAAAACTCTGAATACACAAAATTTTAAATGACATGCAAACATTTTATTTACAAAAAGTGTATTTACCATAAATTAGGACCATAGATTTAATAAAGCAGAGTTAATCTATGGTGTATTAAGTGCCAACTACAAGTTATATTCCATTCATTCATTCAATAAATATTTACTAAACACCTATTGTATTTTGTTTCATCCTAAACCTAAGGGCCAAAGGCCAAGCCTCACTCAGTAAGTTTAAAACAACTATGTATGATGAAGAGATTAGATGATATTACCTAAGACAAACTTGAGTCAAAAAGCTGCACCTGTATTCCCTCCCAGAAAATGCCTCTATATCTCAGCAAATCTGAAAGAACAGCAAATGTTCAAGTTGCATTCAGTTCTGTCTGCCAGATATGGACAGAGGGCCATTCCCCATCATCACAAGGCCTTATAATGATTCAACTAAGTCACAGAAACTGACCCATTCTCCAAATTCTCTGTGCCTAAAATTGCCCCATCTGGGACAATTGGTTCTTATTCTCCAAAATCCTAAAGACTATCAATCAAGATTCAGTGCATCAAGATTGCCTTCAACACACTCTCTCTTCTTTCTCTTTCTATGAGTTAATGGATTGTAGAGTCTGCTGGCGTCTGGCTGCCTGAATTCAAATCCCAGCTCCTACTACTTACTTGCTCTTGTGACAACTTTGAGACAATTAAGGAATTTGAATATACATTGAGTACTACTAGATTATATTACATAATTACTGGTCATTTTGTTAGACATGATAATGATATTGATGAGGGGGCATAAAGCAAGCTGACACCCTGCAAACACCCCTCCCCCAGGCGGGATGTGTGTGACATTCCTCAGGAACTCCTGGTTGCCCAAGAACAAGGGAAAGGAAAGAAAACAAATAGTTAACTGATAGAGATCACAGTCATGCAGGACCTAAGTCTCTATCAGTTTACAAATGTCTGAGTAAATTACAAGAAAAAGGTGATCTTTTCAATAGCCTACTGTCCAGAAACCTATAGACTCAGTTTCCTGGAGCCCCCAAATCACCCTCCCCTCCGTAGTGATGTGGGGAACAAAGGCAAGAAGAAAATGGCAGGTAAAATTAAATTTCCTTATAACCTTCAGCCTATTGACAAATACTTGAGGCAGATACTGAGTATAACATTTCTCCAGGAACTCCATAAGGTCTTAACGTTAATGCCTTTCTAGAGAAAAAAACAACCTTAGCTTGACAATAGCAAGGCCTCTGGTATTTTAGGAGTCCTCTTTAGCATATGAAAGTCCTTCTGGAGGCCTCCCTTTTGACTTTACCTCCCCCAACTCTATAGTATATAATCAATCACTCTTCACAACCCCAGGGTAGCTCTTTTTTTGCCCATAAGTCCTGTCTGACACTTTAATAAAATCATCTTCTTGCACCAAAGACATCTCAAGAATTCTTTCTTGGCCGTCAGCTCTGGACCTCCACCACTCCAAAACCCCATCAGCATGACAGTTACTCTTTTGAAAAATCCTCACCCACTAAAGAAGAAATGTTGATGTTTGGGATTTACTTTAAAATATTTTAGTTTTTTTTTTTTTAATGGGGAAGGAGAAACAAGGAGAACAAGTGAAACACGACTGGAAGCATGGTAATAATTATTTGATCAGAGTGACAGATACATTATACATTATATAGTAGAATATACTATTCTCTCTACCTTTGGGTAAATATGGAAATTTCCAAAATAAAACACAATTAAAATTTTTTTAAAGGTTACCCACAATGACTCTATTCTTAAAATTCTCTAAATTCCCCTTTTTGATGTGAACCTAAGCTCCTGAGCAGTGCATCATTCTAGTGGTTTCTAAACATTGCTGATCACCAGAATCAACTGGAAATTTCTATTTGTGTAAATTCTACAAATTCCTAGTCTGTATTCCAGATCCATTGAACTAGAATCTGATACTGAGGTCTGGTAATCACAGTCTTAAAAGTATGTCCCAGTTAATTCTGATGTGCCCAGGGTTTAAGAAACACTACGTCTTTTAAACTTGCCTAATACTGTTTCAATCCACATTAGGTCCTGGTACCAAGGCCTTCACATCTTTGACAATCACCCAGCCCTTCTGTGATAGATTGCCAGCCACCCTTGTTCCTCTGGGGCTTGACTCCAACCTCAGAGACATTGTTCCCTTTCCACAGGTTTTACCTTGGAGCAATTCCCCGGTTAATTACAAATCCCAGGGAAGTAGTAGCACTTGTTAAGGTAATCACTTTATCAACTTACATTTTAATGGAAGGATATTCTCAAATCCTTTTCGAAACTGAAACAGAGAGTGGATTTTCAGACAAACAAGTTAGCACTACTTTAAAATCCATTTCCAGTCATTCTCACATCCTTAGTACAAAACCGTTAAAACTTCAGAAGTCATTAAGGAGGGGCCCTGAAGGTTTTTTGATTGTTGGGAAGTGTTATTGAGATGGATTTGTTGAAGAGATGCTTTATACCATTTCACACCCCTCTCAACGTTTTATTAGATTTCTAAACCGAAGATAAATACTTTATTTTTAACCATAACAATCTGAAGCTCTGAGAGGGAAAACGAGAAAGTCAAATTGTCCTAAACCTTCGCATAGAAGATGGAATTGCACGCTCCAAGTGGGGCTGCCTGTAATTCAAATGTAGAAGGACTTCTGCCATAACAAATAACAGCCTCGACTAAAATCGAGATGATCAGATGTGTAGAAACAGCTAACCTTCCCCACCGATTGATTTAATTTCCTTATTTAGTACAGCTCTGTCTCATTCACTCTGTCAAGAAAAAAGAGAAAAATCCTTCTCTTAGTAACGCCTTTAATAGGATCACAAACCTTGACAGGAAGCCTCCTTGAGAAACAGTTGGTAAAACCTCTGAGCTGGAAAGAGCCACAGGGATTATCTAGTCCAAACTTCTCTGATACAAGAATCCTTTCTCTGGTGTCATTGACAAAGAGAAGCTCAACCAGATTCTGCCTCAAAGCTTTCAAGGAAATTACGAGGACTGACATTTATAGGGCACTTTGCAGATAACAAAGCACCTTCAATCACATTGTTTCACTTAAATTATATTGTAGATGATGACATGGAGATTTTGAGAGATTAAATGACTAGCTATGATGACACAGTGAACAAATGGCTGAGCCAACAACTGGAATTAAGTCTTTGGACTATAAATCTGTATTTCTTTTTCCTGTTGCCTCCCAAGGATCAGAGGAGGTTCTGTTCTTTGCACAGCATTCCACTGCTTTGTTGGAAAGCTGTGATCACTTAAAACATTCTTAAAGAGGCACAATCTATCTCCCTATAACTTTTTAAATCTTAACAGAAACTTAAATAGTGCTCACTATTTGGAAAGCGCTATTTAAACACTTTCCAAATATTACCTCATGTAATTCTTATAACAATCATGTGAAATAAGTCCTATTATAATTGCCAGTTCACAGATGAGAAAACCAAAGCTGCCAGTAAATGGCAGAGAGAGAATCTAAGCCAAACTAAAGTCTGTCTCGAGAGTCCAAACCCCATCCTGCCTCTCTCCTCTACCAATGGGACTTCTTTCTAGTCTTTGAATCAACACAAGAATAAAACTGCTTCTTTGGTCACATAATAGCATTGCAAATATTTGAATCAGTCAGGTTCTGTCAGAGAAAATGAACCACTAGGAATGACGTATAGAATTCAGGATTCATTACAAGGGTCGGCTTTTCTACAACTGTGGCAGCTGCGTCATCTCTATAATCTTCTTGTACCTATGTTTGATGTTAAAAATCATATACTCAAGGGGCCCCTGGGTGGCTCAGTCGGTTTGGCATCCGACTTTAGCTCAGGTCATGATCTCACAGTTTGTGAGTTCAAACCCCACGTCAGGTTCTATGCTGGCAGCTTGGAACCTGGAGCCTGCTTCAGATTCTGTGTCTCCCACTCTCTCTTGCCTCCCCTGCTCACACTCCGTCTCTCTCTCAAAAATAAATAAATATTTAAAAAAAGAAACCATACATTCAAAAGTTGACATTTGGTAAAATTAATAGTTTTTACTGTTTTATCAAAGGCAATCCTTTTTTAATTTTTTAATGTTTTATTTATTTTTTATTTTTTTAAGCTTATTCATTCACGTTGAGAGAGAGAGCATGAAAGATGAAAGCAGGGAGGGGGTAGAGAGAAAGGGAAAGAGAAAGAATCCCAAGCAGGCTCCACGTTGTCAGCCCCGAGCCTGATTCAGGGCTCTAACTCATGAACCATGAGTTCATGATCTGAGCTGAAATCAAGAGTCGAATGCTCAACTGACTGAGCCACCCAGGTGCCCCTATCAAGGACATTCTTAGGTAAAGCTGATTTTTTAAAAAACTGCAAAGGCCTGGCAGTGAAAACTACAATCACCACCAGTACAGTTTGGTGCTGCTTTGATTCACGGTAAGGAGCCAGAAATTTACTCACCACTGCTTTTGAGCTATCAGTGTAAATATCAATCGTGAAAAAGAAAAATAACGTCTTAGTATTATTACAAAAATAGCCATGAACTTGCATATCCTCTGAAATGGATTCGGATATCTCTAGAGATCTGTGGACAACCCTTTAACAACCGATGCTCTCTAGTATATCAAGGAAGTTTGAGCATTTCAACTTGATTCGGAGTAGGTATAAGTCAACTAACCAAAACCGCACACGTGCACACAAACACAAACGCACAGCCACCTGCATGAACAATGTTCCTTCAAACTAAAACTCTCCACTGCCCATACTTAATTCAATTGGGCTGGCGCACAGAATCCCGATTCCAAAACAAAGGGAACTTCAAGCATGGCTCTGCTATAAGTATTTATCTTTCCTCAGTGTAGACACAAAGACATGTTTAAATGAAAGGATATCACACCTTGTGAAGGAAGAGTTATTATAAGTTGAATAACATCTATTCCCATCAGAAGACAAACTACTCCATGGGTCCCTTGATGTGCTTCCCAATAGTCTCACTATATTCTTGCTGGTTTCAATCCATCATTCTAGCCTTCATTTTTACTTTTGATTCTGCCATAGTTTGTGCCAGGAGACACTTAGAAGTCCTGAACTGCAGACTGGGGACATTCCCTGGGCATTTCCCATGTGACAATCCTTTCGTTATCAGAGAAGAAATGGGTTCAATTAATCATCACTTGTATCTTCAGATCATGTTACCACAAGACCTTGACCATATCATTCCAAAACAAATGTAATCAAAGTATCAAGAATGAAACTCAAGCAAAAAATGCTGCCCAAAATAGCTCTTTTCTCTGTGAGAGAAAATATGCATAGCTACTATGGTAATAATTCTATTAGTGATTATAAAATCCCATCTCTCAATGTACCAAATAAAATCAAAAATTGGGTCTCACAAAATCAGTCACTTTTATTATAAAAGTGGAGCTCAGCTCATCTTACTTCCTGGAGGGAGTGACCACGTTGTGAGTATGGATACTGACTATTGGCAAACCTCTCTTTTCCTACCATCTTTTAAGGTAGAGGTGGGGGAGAGCTCAGAGAACACACTGTCGAAACTTTGAAAACCAAAGGGAAACACTTCACGGACGGAAGACTGATAAACTAATGATTTCATATAACTTAAGAATATGCTAATGAAAAAATGAAGGGAAGTGACTGAAAAAGATTTCAATTGATTTTGTCTTTTAAAGATCTGAAAAACAATTTTTTGCTCAGAGCCTTATAAAATGACCAGTTATGTTATAAAGAGTCTGACTGCATGTCATGTTTGACTGATGACAGCTTGTAAGGCTTCTCCTTCCCCCTCCCTGATTCTGCTGCACACCTGGGTAAGCCAGTAAGAAAGCCCAGGTGCCAAAGGTAAGACTGAAACCATGGGAGCCCCTCCTCATGCACAGGAACATTCACAGTGGCCCCACCCCCAAGTACAATAAACACTCTGAGTCAATCTCCATTCTTCCTCTCTCAAAGGATTTTGCACTTATTTGGAAGGCCTGCCCTGCTCTCCCCAGAGACCTCAATTATATAAGTAATAAACCTAATCTCTGGAACCTTCGAATGAAATGAGATATCACTCCTATGATTCTAATTATATAGCACAATTGATCTTAAAAGAGAAGATTGTCTGGATGGGGCTAATCTAATCCCATGAGCCTTTAAAGCAGAGAACTTTCTCAGGCTGGTGGCAGAAGTAGGCAGAATGGAAGCCACCAGGGGGTGCCTGGGTGGCTCAGTGGGTTAAGTGACCAACTCTTGATTTTGACTCAGGTCGTAATTGGTGATTTCAAGTCCCGTGTCTCCTCCCCTTCCCTGTTCATGCACCTCGCTAGCGCGCTCTCTCTCTCTCTCTCTCTCTCTCTCTCTCTCTCAAATAAATAAACTGAGAGAGAGAGAGAGAGAGAGAGAGAGAGAAGCCACAAGGGGAAGTCAGAGATTTAAAGCACAGGGGAGATTCAACATGACCTTGATGGCTTGGAGATGGAGGGAGCCACATGAAAAAGAATGCAGGTGGCTTACAGCAATAGAGAGCACCCAGACCTCCCAGCCAGTAAGGAAATGGGAACGTCAAACTTATAACTGAAAGAAACTGGATCTCACCAAAAACCTGAATGAGCTTCTCCTGAGCCTTCACATAAGAGCCTGTTTGGGCTGACACCTTGTGAGATCATGCTCAGAGAACTCAGTCAAGCCAGGCCAGGTATCTGATCCACAGGACCGTGACTAATAAATGGGTGTTGTTTTAACTGCTCAATCTGTGGTAATTTGTTATGCAGTGATTAAAAAAAAATACATGATAAGCATTTGGTGGAAAGAGCTTACCAAATTGAAAAATATAGGTTACACACACTCAAAGAGGTTAAAATCTATCTGGCAAATATACATACTAATAAAAGGAGATGTGACAAGTGCTGTATGATCATCCAAAGAAATTGCTGCAGGACAGTGATTCTCAATGGGGAGTGGTTTTTGCCCTCCAGGGGATATTTGATAATATTTGGAGATACTGTTGGTCGTCACACCTGGGGCATACTATTGGCATCTAGTAGGTAGAGGCCAGAAATGCTGCTAAACATCCTAATATGTGCAGGACAGTCTCCTCTACCCCTGACTCACTCTCAAACAACAAAGAATTATCCAGCACGAAATGTCAATTAGGAAACCCTGTTCCAGGGATAGAGAGGACAAAGTTCATTTCCATAGAGGGATCTGAGCCAGCTTCTTAGAGGTAGTGATATCTGGGCTAGACCAGGAAGGATAAATAGGATTTTGACACGTAGGGATGTAGAGCACAAGAGCCACCCCTGGGATCCCAAGCATGGACTCTATAGCAAAGTACACACAGGCAGATAGTCCTTGTTATGAAGTTGACAGGAAGTAAGGAGCCACCCACTATCCTCAACCCCAGTTCCAAATCCTAATGTGGTTTTCATTGTAGTTGATTCCAAGTGCCATAACTTCCTAAAACACAGTGACTTGAGGAACTAAAGTGTGTGAAATGTTAGAATTTATGAAGGACATTGTCCTTCGTAATGAGAGAATAACAATGATGAGAATGATTTATGCCCTCCAGGTGTTAACAATCCCCAAAGAGAGATAGGTCTATCTACAAATAGGTGTGCAGCAAACAATTTTATTGAAAGTAATTCTGTGCAACTCCTTACACCAATCAATTACTTCAAGGAAATTCTCCAAGGTTGCCTTAATGTGTGTGAGAGGTGCAGTAAAATCCTGCATGCATTTGGTTAATTTGGCCTATTTCCCTGTCTTTGGGGTTCCACAGGGTCTACCTTGCAAGGTGGTCACAGGAACTCAGCCCTCCCCAAACTGAGATCATTTCTGTGCTCACTGCTCACTGTGGTCACCCCTCATTACCCACAAGGTTTGATATTCCTCTTGCACACCCCTGGTAGTCCAGAACTCAGGGCCATTGTTAAGTCCAGAAAAGGGGAAGAGAACATTAAGAAATCCAGTCTCATCTTTGGCACTGAACGTTTGTCAAAGCCAGTGCAGGGGGAGAAATGAATCAGTCACTAACAGCATTTTCATTCTGGATAGCCCAAAACATGAGCAGCTGGGCTGAGATTGCCTTTTCAGAGTTCATGAGGGACTTTTACAGCTGTCACATCTAAGCAAGTCTTAACAGCCCTTTCTCAAAGCCAGACTTACTTGAAGCAAGCATCTGGTGACAAATGTTGAAAGAATAACAAAACTCTCTGTACCCTGGGTTTCTTGACCTTCGTGTTTATTCATGTTTGGCTTTCCCTGCCCTGCGCCACTCCCCCAATCTCTAAACCATACCACTGGGCTCTACTTAATACATGCCACTAGAGATGAGCAAAATAGAATAAATTCCTATGCTTCTGTGCCTGACAAAAATCAACGCTTTAAAAAGTTAACACATCAATTGACAGAAGAAATCCAGCAAGCAGATTTGTTCAACTCTCAGTTGGACAGTGGGTACTTTTAAATGAATCAAAACTCAAGCACTTTTCACTAAATCCCTTTATAATTAATTCTCTGTCGACCACATAGATTATTTTCATAAATTTTTCCTTGACAGACCATGAAGTTTCCTTTTTTAACCCCAGCTTGCTCTCCAGAGCTGTCTAGAGAGAAAGCCAATGGTTCCCAGAGCCTGTGAAAACTCTTCTTTCTTGGTCTGGGTAAACTGGCCAGTTCCTGGGAATTCTGTATGATTTTAATGTTAACTTCAAGTTTACAGGAGCAGCAAAAAGGGACTGCCCTTATGCTGAGAGGAGGGGGTAACGACGGAGTGGGGCACTCCTTTGAAATCTGCCTTATTTATACAAAATTCTAAGACCTAGTCACTAAGCAGGATCTACTCACTTTGGGAATTATTCTCAGTGTTCCCTGGATTAATTCAACAAATAAAGGCAGGATTACATTTTGTGTGTATTACTGTGCTTCCTAATACACCCCAGAGGGCAGAAAACACAGACTCTAAAGCCAAGTTTATTTATTAATGAAGCAGAGGAAAGGAAAGAAGCTGTGATACTACTAACTTCCCATCCATCCAACAGTCATCTTATGGATGGTGCCTAGTGTAACTAGCAACTGATGGAGTAGGAGTGACTCCTTTTGACCTTTAACTTGACTCCCCAGCTGCACTCCCCAGTAGCATCTGCACAAGGGAGAACCGAGGAGCTGAGCTTCCGTGCAGCACCCGGAAAAGCAGAATGTATGCCCCCTTAATTCTAGCATGTACCTCCAATTGAGGACTTTCTTTTATACTTCTCTCATGAAAGGCAGAGTTCTGTCATTTGCTCACCTACCCTCTATGTGCAACTGCCTCCCCCTCCTTCTACCACTACACACACACACACACACACACACACACACACATTGATACACAAGAAACTGAATAATTTCTATCATTTCAACTACTGTGTCTTAGTATATTTTTTAAAATAACTTTTTTTAAGTAAGAGGGGAAAGGAAAGGGGAGGGAAAGGAGGAAGAGGAAGAGAAGGAAAAAGAAGAGAAGGCAGAAAAGGAGGAGGAGGAGAAGAATGGAGAAGTTGGCAGAGAAAGAAAAGAAGAAGGGAGGAGAAAGCATTGGGGATAAGTGTAAGATGTGGTCTAATTCTATCCCACATCACCTTCCTCATTCTATGCAGCATCTGGAGAGTGCCTCCTGTCAAGACACAATTCAAAGCACTGGAGATAAGAGCCAACAAAATAAAGACCCCACCCTTGTGGTATTTCTATTCTAATAGAGCAAGGTAGTTAATAAATTTGTGTCTCTGAGCTATAATTTACTATCAGAAAAGGATAAGTTTTATGAAAATACAAAGCAGGGTAAGGAGATCGGGTGTGAATGCTGGGTTCAGAGAGGGTGCTGCTTTACCCAGGATGGTGAGAAAGGGCCTCTCTGAAGAAGCAACGTTGCAGGAGAGCCATGAATGAGATTCGGGAACCAGCCAGGAAGCTGCAGAGAGGAAAAACGTTCCAGGCCCATATCTGCAGTAGAGGCGTTCATGAGGTGATCCTGAGGAACAGCAGAATCAGTACGCTAAAGGGCAATGATGAGGTGAGTGGTGAGAAATGGGGTCAGAGAATAAGCACAGACCACATCAGGAAGGGTCTTGCAGCACATGACTTAAAAATGTATTCCAGCTGTTGTGGGAAGCCAATGGGTAGTTTGAGCAGCAAGTGTCAAGATAAAATTCAATGTTTTAGAATGATGATTTTGACTGCTATGTAGACATGTTCTGTGGGGGTGAAGTTGGAAGCAAGGAAACTAATTAAAGGGCTCTTGTATTTGTACAGGAACAGCCAAGGGTGAATAAGGACTTGGGTGGACAGGAGTGGCAGCATTGAAGATGGTAAAATGTCAAACCTAACAGTGACTCCAAAGTATTGGCCTGGTACATGGTCCTACCATTTACTACAATAGAGGCAATTAAAAGAACACATTTGGAGGTAGAAAATGAGTTTATTTTGGAATACACTAGGTTTGAAATGCCCACTGGATATCCAAGAAACCTGGAGGCAACAGCTGAGTATACCAGTCTAGAGCTAAAGAAAGACATTGGAGCTGGAAATATAAATCTGAGCCATCTGCTAAGAAAAGTGATTTAGGAGGGGTACCTGGGTGGCTCAGTCGGTTAAGTGCTCAACTTCTGCTCAGGTCATGATCTTGAGATCTGTGAGTTTGAGCCTCATGTCAGTCTCTGTGCTCACAGCTCAGAGCCTGGATCCTGCTTTGGATTATATGTCTCCCTCTCTCTCTGCCCCTCACCCACTCTCTCTCTCTCTCTCTCTCTCTCTCTCAAAAATAAATAGGGTTGCCTGGGTGGCTCAGTTGATTAAGTATCCAACTTTGGCTCAGCTCATGATCACACAGTTTGAGGGTTTGAGCCCCCACGTCAGGCTCTGTGTTGACAGCTCAGAGCCTGGATCCTGCTTCGAATTCTGTGTCTCCCCTCTCTCTGTGCCTCCCTTAGTCATTCATTCTCTCTCTCTCTCTCTCTCTCTCTCTCTCTCTCTCTCTCAAAAATGAATAAACTTTTTTTTTTAATTTAAAATAAACATTTAAAAATTTTTTAAAAGAAAGAGGATGTAGGAGCATGGGTATAGGATGTGAGTAGATAGAGAAGAGCAAAAGTTTAAGAATCTAGCCTTGGATGCTGCACTACCTAGAGCAAAATAAAAAGAAGAAGCCAAAAAAGTAGACTGAGAGCAGCAGTCAGTAAACAGTGTTCTAGAAGCCAAGTAAAGAGGAGTTCCTCAAGGAGAGTGATCAAGTGGGTCACATGGTATTAAAAATAAAAAGGGAGGACTTGGAATGACCTCTGTATTTGGTTATTTGGTAGCCATTGAGTTGGGTCCTGATATGGAGATGCATAAAATCCTCATTTGAGGGGGTTCAAGAGAATAAGAAAATAAAAAAACAATTAGTGTAGACAACTCTTCTGAGATTCCCTGTAAATGGGAGCAAAGAAACTAGGCAAGAATTAGAGAGGAATTTAGAGTCACAGAAGCTTCTTGTCTTATGGAAATTAACAGTGTATTTGTATGCTGATGGAAGGATCCAGTGGAGAGGGAAAAGGTGATGGTACAGAGGGGAAGGGAGAGATTTCGGAAAGTCCTTAGAGGCCAAAGAAATTAGGTCTCCAGTGTATACAAGTAGTAGAGTTGATTGTAGTCAAAAGCCCACTGGGCATCCAGAGATGGAGGGGAGGCATTGTATCTGGGTTGGTTAGAAGATTCCATACGGGAAGATACAGAAGTTCTCATATCTGACTGCTTCTTTTTCCTCCATGAAATAAAAAATACGCAGGCTGAGGAAGGAGAGTTGGTAGTTTGAAGAGAGGAGGGCTGTGAGATGGGGAGTGAGTTAATGGGAACTGTAGTGGCATTGCCGGGCAGCCTACTAGAAGATTGTGAGCATGAATATACCCAAACAGTGCAAACCCAAATTCATTATCCCATGACCTCCATGATTCTCTTCATAAGGTGAAATAATGGTATTTTTTAAAGAACTTCTACTTGAAACACACACACACACACACACACACACATTTCTTAATCTCAAAATTTACTATGATTTCTGAAGTATGTATTGATAATGACTGGACTCAAACTCTGAAATAGGATTATATATACTGAACCACTAAAAAATGTATATATTTTATGAGAACATGAATTTTTATATCATTCATTGCTGTCTTCCCAGTGCCTAGCACCTAGTTAGTAAATTGAAAATATAGTCATTGCATAAATGAATTATCATAGCACATATGCTATATGAATACTATATGGCATCATTCTAATGGTCGATAATAACAGGGTGTCCCAAAAGTCTTAGTGGTGTTTTAAGCTTTAATAAATTTAGAAGTATAAATGCTATAAGCCTAAGAAAACATCATTTGAAAGTTAAGTTATTTACATTTCTTATATGTCTACATAGTTTTGTGAAAAATAAATGTTTAATTTTTTTCTTTTGCTTCAATGTTTTTCATAGTGACAGAACCTGAAGAAATTAAATTATTATCTAAAAGTCATAAATCACAATAAGTATATATAAGAGATGTAAATAATTCAACTTTCAAATTATGTTTTTGTAATTTCACAGCATTTACACTTGTGAAGTTCTTAAAGCTTAAAACCATACTAAAGTTTTGGGGACACCCCGTTATTATCAACATTATGAGGCATTAAGCATGGTTTGATAGAGGAGCATATCAGTCCCCATTTCTTGCCAGAGAACATGAGGGAAGAGTCCCTCTGGTCCAGCCTGGACCCTCTTCTGAAGGTCCTGTGCAAGAATGCCTCCTTCTTACCTCCTGTTACTGGTCAGAGATAGTGCTGGGCTTCTTCTGCTGGTGTCATTCTAGCACAATCTTTGAGATTAAGGGCAGGGCTCTTTTGAAATCTCTACCCTTGCTTCTCTGTATGATGAGCTGTCACTCAGGGAAATTCATTTTCCTTCTGCTGTTAGAGGTTCTCCCTTCCCTGCAGAGCCTACATAGGCAATTTGAGAAAGTCCCACCTCTTTGGCTGATGGGTCTCTCTTTTCCTGAAATAGGAAACCAGGGTAGTGACACTTCCTTTGTAACAGCTCCAGGGCAACAACAGACCAGAAGAGAACAGAATTTGCTCAGTGCCTATAGATTTCTGTACAGGTTTTGAACAGAAGTCCAATTCACTAATTAAGTTCTTTTGTTGTAGAGAGTTTCACCGGAGGCTAGTTAGGAACAAAAGCTTGTAACTTAGCATTTTCACTGGAGAGTTTTATTGTTCCTCTTTCACTTCCCCCAACTAATATCCAGGGAACAGAGGGGAAGAGAACAAAGACAAAGCAGATGAAGAACGTGGGAGGCATGAAACATCACCTGTCCACAGAGTATGTACAGGCAGCACTGGGACAGGTCAGCAGAAGAGAGGACAGTGCAGAGATCAGGCCATCCCTCTGCCTCCACCATGAGGATTCCAGCCGACCCACCTGAGCTATGCGACCTCCATGCCCATTTTTCCTGCATTCTAGCCCCCTACCCATCCAGATGATTCTTACCTAGAACTACAGATTTGTGCAATGTGCTTACAACAATGGTCAGCACCAGAAATACCAAATGTAGACCTCTTTTGTTGTTCTGCAAAGAGTTTCACTGATTTATATTGTTTTCCCTTTTTAAAATTGATGATTTTGTACAAAAATCAGGATTCCAGGACACCTGGGTGGCTCAGTCATTTGTTTCCAACTCTTGATTTTGGCTCAGGTCATGATCCCAGGGTCATGGGATCAAGCCCTGTGTCAGGTTCCATGCTAAGCAGGGAGCCTGTTTAAGATTCTCTCTCTCCCTCTCCTACTCTCCCCTGCTTGAGCTCTATCTCAAATAAAATATTTTTAATTAAAAATGTTTTTTAATTTTAAAAAATGAGAACTTCTGCACAGCAAAAGAAATAATCAATAAAACTAAATAGCAACCTATTGAATGGGAGAAGAAATTTGCAAATGACATATCTGATAATATCTAAAATATATAAAGAACTTATATAACTCAGAACAAAAAAAACCCAAATAATCTAATTAAAAAGGGATAGAAGACATGAACAGATATTTCTCCAAAAAAGACATACAGATGGCCAACAGACAAATGAAAAGATGCTCAACACACTCATTATCAGGGAAATGCACATCAAAACTGCAACAAGATATCACCTCATACCTGTCAGAATAGCTAAAATATAAAATACAAAAAGACAACAAGTGTTGACAAGGATGTGGAGAAAAAGGAACCCTCTTGCTCTGTTATGGGAATGCAAACTGGTGCAGTCACTCTGGGAAACTGTAGGGAGATTGCTTAAAAAATCAAAAATAGAGCTACCCAGTAATCACACTACTGTGTATTTACCCAAAGAATACAAAAATACTAATTCAAAGGTATACACATATCCCTGTGTTAAAACAGCATTATTTACAGTAGCCAAATTGTGGCAGCAGCCCAAGTTTCCATGGATTGATGAATGGATGAAGAAGGTATGGTGTGTGTGTATATATATATATATATATACACACACATATACCCACACACAATGGAATATTATTCAGCCATAAAAAAGAATGACGTCTTGCCATTTGCAATGACATGGATGAAGCTAGAGAGTATAATGTCAGAGAAAGCCAAATACCATATGATTTCACCCATATGTGGAACTTAATAAAACAAATAAGCAAAGGGGAAAAGTCAGAGAGGCAAACCAAGAAACAGACTCTTAACCATAGAGAACAAAGTGATAGTTACCAGAGGGGAAGTGGGTAGGGGGATGGATTAAATAGTTAATGGCAATAAAGGAGTGCACTTGCTGTGGTAAGCACAGGGTATGCTGTGTGTAGCACAGGGTGTTCTATATTGTATGCCTGAAACTAATATTACACTGTATGTTAACTGTACTGAAATTAAAATTTAAAAACTTAAAAATTTAAAAATTAAGCTATGTAAGGCAAGTTCTGGAGATCTAGTATACAGCATGGTCCCTACAGCTAACAACACACTGTATACTGAAAATTTGCTAAGAAGATAGATCTCATGTTAAGTGTTCTTACCACCAATAATAATAATATTAACATTAAAGAGGGCAGAACGAAACTGAGAGGTGATGACCTTGAAGATAATGATGATTTCATGGGTGTGTACTCATCCCCACACTCATCAAGTAATATATATTAAATAGGTACAGTTTTCACATGTTACTACTAATAATAATAATTTGAGGGGGCGCCTGGGTGGCTGTCAATTAAGCGTCAATTTCTGCTCAAGTCATGATCTCAGGGTTTGTGGGTTCGAGCCCCAAACTGGGCTCTGTGCTGACAGCTCAGAGCCTGGAGCCTGCTTCAGATTCTGTGTCTTCCTCTCTCTGCTCCTCCCCTGCTCGCTCTCTCTCTCTCTCTCTCTCAAAAACTGAATAAATCATTAAAAATTTTTTTTTAAATTTTAAATAAAATATTTTTAAAACAGTTATCAGGCTAATACTGAAAGGTTACCAAAATAATTACAAGTGTATTGTCATGAAAAACACATAAAATTGTGGCAAAGAGAAAAGAATCTTAATATTTAAATAGTTTGCATATGACCATGTTTTTAAACATTTTATAATTGAAATTCGAAGACACTTAAAAATAAAAGAGAAAAACAAAAAGAAGAACTGAGAATCCACCACTCATTTTCAACACGTTGTTAACAAAAGATGGACATCCTGATTTCCTCAATCCTCCATTCTCTTCATATCTACTACAGTTTTTTACATTTTTGACATTTTTTATATATTTTTACATTTTTTAAAAATCCAGAAATAGATTATTTCACCCATAAATACTTCTGTGTTTATCATTAAAGATTACAAACTCCTTTAAGATAGCCCAAATCTCTTTATCTTTGATGCACATAAAAATAACAACTATTTAATACCCAATACAGAGTCAGTGCTCAAATGTTTCCCATTATCTCAGAAAGGCTTTTACAGTTGGAGCGTTTGAATCCAGATCTAAACAATTTGTCCTCATTTAGTTTGGATATGTCATGTCTTTTAATCTATAAGTTCCTCTTCCCTCTTTTTTATTATTTTCATTTATTTGTTGGAGAAACTCATTCATTTGTCCAGAGACTTTCTCACATTCTACATCTGGTGTATTATAATCAATTGATGATGTTTAACACATTCCCCTATTTCTACAGTTTCTGTAAAAGCAAAAAGAAAAGTAGAGGTTTTATCCGAATCAGGTTTGAATTTGGCAAGAGTCATTTTTTCTCAAGAGCAGACCAAGAGAAGTATCCTCAGGTGGCCTGCATGGGGATTCTACCCCATCATTTCACATGTGTTTTTAATTCAGGTCCTTTCCAGCAAACAAACAAGGAGACAGCCTTGGGGCTACGTCCCACTGAAATCTCCACTGCAGCAGCTGGTGCTGGTGTCGCAGGGGGAGGGGGACACTCTGCAAATCTCCTCAAAGAGTTTGAGCATTCCCAAAAGCAAACATTCCATGAAATTTGGTGTAGAGGAAGAAAAAGAGAAACTGGACGTTACATAACATCCATAATTTCCTTGAAGCTATTAACTCATACTTATTACATGATCCTTATATGGTATTCTATTAATCATTCACATGCTATTTCTCCAACTAAATTTTAAGTGTTCTGGTAATAAGGGGGTAGAGTTATGTCGTTTTATGTTTATGCCCCTGGATCCTTGCAAAATTCCAGGCACCCATGAGAGTTCACTAAATCTTGTCTGAATATTTGAATTAGTCAACAGTTACCCACAACCCCATATTAGTCAGTGCTAAATGGAAGAAGGTAGCGTTGAGCCATGTTGACACCTAGTTTACCTAGAGCATCACTGTGTGACATAGAGTTTCTATAGCGTGTCCAAGGAGGAGAGTGGGGATTCTGGAACTCTTTACAGAAGTAGAACAATTAAGGAAAAAAGAATGTTTAAATGAAGAGAAGAGCGATAGTTACAAGGAGATATTACTTATGTTCATATATCTGAGAGACTCTATCTTTAGAAACTCTGTCTGAAACCACTCAAGCTGCCTAAGAACAGGACAGCCTCACAAATCCAAGCTGAACTTGCTGGACTGGTAAGAGCAGAAGCTGCAGAACCCTCTGCCAGAGGTGCCAGGAGTCAGGATGGGACCCTCTAAGGACATGTCCAGATGCAAGCGTCTGTGATTCAGGGTGGGCAAACTCAGCATGCCTTCCCACCAGGTCCTCCTAAGAATAAACACCCACCGGAAACCAAGCCACAGCCGAAGTATACATGATGGTGAAAGTATAAACCACCCAACTAAACAGTATTCATACAACTATACTCATCAGTGAGGGAACCAGCCTTCTTTCCCAGGAAAAATTCCCTATCCCACTTAAGGACACAGAAACACCTTGCTCACATCTGGACCATGAGGTTTCACGCACAGCCAGCTCACAGCTGAGGATAAAGACCCCTCCTCTTGACTCAGTTCAGGAAACATGCCTCCCAGGCTCTCCCAGGACTCTTTCCAAGTCTCCTTGTTAGGTTTCCAAGGAGTCTGGTCCAAGCCCCATCCTCCGTGCTAGCCTCCTGCCTTATTTCTAGTCCATTTCCCGAGCTTAAAACTTTCCAGTTTCTACCAAAGGCACTGGATATGTGCATATAATCATTCTCAATTGCTACATAAAAAAATTAACCATCACAAAACTTAGTGGCTTAAAACATATTACCTCATAGTATCCATGGGTCTGAAGTCCAGGCACAGTGGAGCTAAGCTCTCTGCTCAGGGTCTCACAGGCTGATCTGGTGTTGGCTGGGGCTGTGATCTTATGTGGGGCTCAGGATCCTCTCAGGTCCATTCAGGTTGTTGGCAGAATTTTATTCCTTACAGTTGTAGGAATGGAGTCACATTTTCTGGCGAGATGTCAGCTAGGGGCTGCCCTCAGGTCTTAGCCACATGGCCCTTCCATAGGTTGTTCACCACACAGCTGTTTGCTTTCTTCCAGGCCAGCAGGAGTGTCTGCTGCAGCTTCTCTTAAGGGCTCTCCTGATTAGGTCAGGCCCATCCAGGATAATAGGATAATCTCCCTTTTTTCCTCAAGGGTAGTGTAATGACTGAGAGTGATACACATAATGTTCACAGGTCCTACCCACACTCAAAGGGAGGGGACAACTCAGGGTGTCTAAATCAAGGGGTGGGAATCTTGGGGGCCATCTCAGAAATCTACCTACCACAGGAAGGATATCTAAAATGCACTCTTATTTCTTCTTTAAACAGTTTCTTATATATTTGCTCATTTTAACAAGTAAAATATATAACAAGAAAACTATAAATCTTACTTAAAGGAGAAGGAAATAGTCAGCTTATTTACTTGGTATTACTCAGTGAAACTGGCAACTTCACCCATGAAATGAGACCTCAAATCTGGAGCAAGTCGGTAGCCCAGGGAAAGAACAGCTCACTCAGCTCTTGGAGGTCACCTCAGGGCTGACCTGGCTGCCTCAGCCGGCAATTCCTGCTGCTCAGTGCTGGCGTCCAGCTGCACCTCTGGGTTCAGACAGTCCTCCCACATTCCTGCCCCAACCTTTCAGAGATCATTTCTACTTCGGGTTAATCTGGTCTGTTCTAGCATACCCCGTATGTTAAAACATACAGGATGCACTTCTTTCACTCAGCATGAAGTTTTCGAGATTCCTCCATGTTGTTATCTGTTGTCAAGATTCATTCCTTTTGATAACTGAGTAGTATAAATACACCAAAGTTTGTTTTCCGTTCTCTGATGGATGGACACCTGCAATATTTCTGGGTCTTACCTAGTTTGAGTAAACCTGCTATGAATATTCTGGTACAAATGTCTTTGTGTATGTAAGTTTTCATTTCTCCTGAGTCAATATTTAGGAATAAAATGAATGAATGCATGAATGCCTCTCAAAGTCAGAGACTTTATATTCTCAACTTAACTTTATGAGGTTTCCAGATGTTCCAGTTCTCTGCTGACATTTGAAGTTGTCAGGCTTTTTAAACTTTATCCATTCTGGTGAGTGTGTAATGGCACCGCACTGTGGTTTTAATTTTCCTTTTCCTGATGACTAATGCTGTTTTTTATATGATTATTGGACACTTGTGAATCTTCCTCATAAAAGGATTGTTCAAATGCTTTACCCATATTTTATTGAGTAGCTTGGCATTTTATTACTGAGTTGTAGGACTTCTTCACTAGCCCTTTCTTAAATATATGTTTTGCAAATATTTTTCCCAGTCCACACCTTGCCAGTTCATTTTCTGAATTGTGCCTTCTGACGAGAAGTCTGTCTTATGTCTTTTAATCTTGTTTATGCTTTTCAAATAAAGGGATTTTAATTTCAATGGAGTCATATTTCTCAGTATTTTATGATTTTTAATCTTAAGAAATCCTTCATATCCCAAAATTATGAATAGCATCTCCTATACTTTTTTCTAAATCCCCATAATTTTGTTTTTAATATCTGGTGTCTTCAATCCATCTGAAATTTGTTTATGAAGTGGTTTGAGGTTAAGATCTCAGTCTTTTCTCCTTGTACACCAAGATCTCAACCACACATATCAAGGAGTCTGCTGCCTTCTCTCTTTACCCTTCTTATTTTCCCCTTATAAATTTTCCTTCAGCCATTGGTTTCCATGAGCCCTATAAGCAAGTATGCATTGATGATGCCAAAATGTTTCTGTAGCCTATGGTGATAACTCCATGGGCTCCTCTCCCTACACACACTCCTGTCACCCAACCTAATGGCATATATTCCTATATATGTATAAAATCTGACTCTCCTTCCCCTCCACTGCTATCACTATGTCCAAGCCATTATTAATGCCTGGACTGCAGCCTTAGCCTCTTGACTGGTCTTCCTGTTTCCACCATCATGTCAGCAAACATAATGATCCTGTTGAAACTTGTCAGATCATGCCATCCTTTGCTCTAACCCTCCAAACATTCCCATCACCAAATAAAAGGCAACTTTCTTACAACAGCCCTCATGGACCTGGCACCCCTTTTCTTCTCTGTCCTCCTCTCTCCTCTCTCTCCCACTTGCTGACCCCATTCCAGACCCATTAGCTTACTTCCTTGCTTCTGAGAATACCAGGCATTGTTCCCCTGGGCTTAGCAGTGACTATTCCTACTTTCTGGAATGCTTTTCCCTTACATCTCTATGGCCCACTCAATTGCTCAAATCTTACTATCCCAGTAAGGGGGAAATAAGAAGGGCACCCTTTTAAAATTAAAACCCATGTTTCTCTCCACTCTCATCCCAATCCCCTTATACTGCTTTATTCTCCACAGCATTTATTATTGGCTAACCTACCAGATAATGTACTTACTAGATTATTATTTTCCCCTCCAACTAGAATATAGGCTCCACTGAGGATTTTGCCTTTTTGTAATTGATGCGACTACCTAAAGTGGTCCTTAGCACATTTCAGATGCTCAATACATGTGGCAAATCAGTAAAGACTGAATGCACTTAACCTTCCCTAGGCTTTCCACACTATTAAAAACTGCACTTGTATTTTTTTTGCCAAAACCACTATTTTACCCACAAGAGATGACTAGAATAGGTCTGGTTTTGTGGCAGTGGTATCCCTCACCTCTGTCTCCTATCATCACCTTGCCATCCGCATGGGCAGCTGAGGAGTTCAGTGTCCTGTCTTTGCTAAGGCCACCGCAAAGTCTCCCAGAAGTCTCTTTGGCTCTGCTCTGGCTCCCGTTTAAACTTACCTTCTCAGACAGCCACAGGGATGTTTCTAAAGTCTACATATAATCTTGCCTCTTGTTGGGTCATGATCCTTTCATGACTCTGCTCACTCTCAGGGAACTGGACAAACGTGCCTTCATGGAATATAAGTTTGTCCACGACCTGCCCTGCTGAATCCCACAGCACCATCTCCCAGACCCTGATTCAGCCACTAGCCACGCTCGTGGTCTCACTCCCTACCTGAACTTCCCACGTACTTTCTCCTTGACCTGGAAATAGCGCTTCTTCACCTGGCTGCTTCCTCTTTCTTAAGGAGCAACTCTGATTTCTTTTCATTCTATGTCAGATTTAGTTTTAATGTCCTTCTTACCTGCTCCCATTACCCTAGTACTTAGCCTTCTAGTTGTAATTTTTGGTCTACTCATCTGTACTCCCAAATGCATTGTAAACTCCTCTGGGGCAAGAGATATCTATCATTAGGGCCTAGCACAAAGTCTAGTATGGAGTCATAATAAATGTCTAATAAAATAATATGGAACTTTCTAGAGAAATGCTTGTATTTCTCCCATCCTAGTTCCCCTGTTGTGAAATGCCTTAGAAATGACTACATTGTGAGCCATTAAATCTAGTGGAGACATAGACAACCTTAGACAATCTAAGGTCAGCCAGATTCAGGTGAAAGTGTAACTCTTACAATTTGATATTTTAATGGTATAGACAAGAGCCAAACTGATTTTTTTCTATTTTCTTGTTATTTCTATTTTCCCCTGAAAAGAGGATATGTTCAGGCTTTTTTAAGCAGCATGATAACCACTGTAATATGTTTACATTTTCAATCATTACACAGCAGGTGTGAGCTCTTCCTGCCTTTATTCCTACAAGTCCACGAACCTAGATGTCAGGCCCATCCTCTCTGCGTAAAGTGTGGATGTGTGAGGATAACTGAGCTTAGCCTAAGTTAAAGAGAAAGATTTTTTTAAAAAGACACTGAAACATTTACCAAAATTGTAAAGTGCGGTTTCTGATTACACATCAGGAATAGTCCTGTCTGCAGTGAAGTCAGACAGTGGGAGAAAAGCCCAGGGCACCTCATCTCTCCCCCTCTTCTGGGCCTGATGTCCTCCTGAGTTGCTACCCATCACTCACACCAGAAGAACAGAGACTACAGAAGCCAGCAGGTGAAGTCATAAAGTGTGGGAACATTCAGTTCCTAGTTGCCAAGAGCCATAGAAAACTTCAGTTAGATTTGGCCAAATATGTCATCACTCACACACCATCTTTCCTCTAGAGTTTAGTCAAAGAACAAAGACACATGAGCGAAGATGAATTCACAAGAACAAGGCTTTATACATGTAATCTGGGACAGAAAGTTTGGGCCCACTGGAACAAGTGAATAAGGACAAAGCGGAAGCTATAAGCAGCAGGGGGCATCCACCAGCTCCAAAATGAGGGGAAAATTGACCCAGAGCTAGGGTTGGCCAGGGTAACGGTTCAAGTCAGGAAGGGGTCAGCTGATGCTACAGAATGAACTCTCTTCTACTCTTCACAGTGTAACTTCTCAAGTCTTGGCATCCGACCAGCCTCATTTGCCCCATACCCTCTGATACACGTGTACCCCAAGGTGTGAGACCTCCAGTTTGTGGTAGGAAGAAAGAGGTTAAGTTTGTTTGACATAACTATAAGGGACTGAGCCTCTTCCCAGCAGAGTGAGCTCCATTTGCGGAAGCTTCTGCTTCTTAATTGCTAAGATCTGCAGCTCTTGGACTGCGAGAGTATGAAGAGTCAGTGCTCCTTCACATCTGTCTCCCACAAACCCTGGGTAGTGCCTTGAGCAGAAAGCAGAAGCTTGCTCTGACCACACCAGAGTTGGAAATACTCTGACCAAAGGTAGGAGCAAAAGTGTCTCTAAGCATAGGTATTTTCTCAGTAGTGCTGCTCCCTAAAAGTCAAAGGGGTACCATGGCCTGGATGACCAAGGCATTCTGACTACAAGCAAAAGTAGTAATGCCCCCCTAAAAATGTGTGGCATTATCCCCCTGATTGTAACACAAGTGTTTTGACCATGAGCATCCCAGGAGCTCAGAATGATGGTGAGAAGGTCACCAAGCGCAAGTCTGGTGATGTCCCTTTCCACTGTACTGCATGGGCTCCCAGTGCTCAGACTGTATGTAGGAACATGAGGGCCTGCAAACACAGGAATGGTCCCGGCTGCTGCAGCTTCTAAAGATGGAATCTGGTCACGTGTGCCTTGGATGCTCTGATTATAAGCATGAAGAGGCATATCTCTGGGCATGAGATTTGTGCTAATCCCTCCCACTGCAGCCCACGTGCTATGGCCAGGGGGACCCTGGGAAGTCTGACAGAAGATGGGATGAGACGTACCACCTGACATAGGATGGTGTTGGCCTCTCCAGCTGCAACAGATGCACTGTGACCCCAGCTGATCTGACCACCAGGAGACACAAAACTGTCACCTGGTACTCATTTCTTCTCAGTGGTGCAGACTCCTCCCATAGTCACATACGTGACTCTGCCCAGCTAGCCCCAAGTGCTCTGACTATAGACAGGAAGGAAAGGGGCTCCCAGGACAGATGTGCTCTCTGTAGAGGTAGACTCTCCATTTGCAGCCGGGGTGCTATAGGCCAGCATGACCCCAAAGCTCACAACTAAGAGTCCTTAACTTGAGGAGGTGGTGACTGCTTCATCCTGCACCAAAGCTGAGTGCTCCAGAATGGAGGTGGGGCATAGGCAGCTAACGTCACCCCAAAGCTGATGCCACCCATTAGGGCTGCAGATCCCATAAACACAAATTGGTCTGCCGTGGTGTTAGTAAATGGTGAGCTACTGTCCCCAGTGCTGGGCATCCTGGCGGCAGCTCTAAAGCCAGTAGTAGTAGTTGTACCAATGGGAAAATGCCTGAAGTGTCACCAAAAGCTGGCTGGGTGCTGACAGGGACACCAAAGGTAGAATATGGGGCTATCAAATCCACAAGTCTGGTGGGTGGCTGGGCTGTGGCTTGCGCTGGGGCTGCCTAGTTTCCAAAGGGAAAAGGACTGCCACTGGGCAGCTCCACACTGCAGCCCATCAGAGACCCCAAATGTGGGCTGAGGGGTGGCTCCAGAGTCAGGGAATTTGAAAGTCACATTTGGGCTGCTGACTGTGTGGGCAGCCTAGCAGAACTGCGCCTGAGGCAATGCTGCCTTTGGGCGACATGTTCTCAGAATGAGAAAGAGTCATGGAAAATAAAAAGTTCTCCCTAGAGCCCAGGGGGAGACCTCAAGAGGGAAGTCTGAAAAACAGAAGTGCTGTCCGTGTCAGTGACACCAAATTCCAAAGGAAGCTGGGAGGCTGACTCTGCAAGTGTGCTTGTTGCAGAAGGAATGACAGAATGGCAGGTGAAGATCGAGGTGGGGATGACTGGAGGAGGGGTCCATATGAAAAAGGGCAGATAATCCACACACATAGGTATAAGTGATTCCAATCTCCAGGAGGCAGGCTGAGGAAAGGACTAAGATGCTAGGAGCGTGGGGAGATCCAAACAGAAAATGCCACGACTGTGACTGATGGACAGGAACACAAGGCCTCCATTCTCACTACTAAGTAGGACCCCAAAGATGAGCTTGACCCTGCAAGGAGAAAGAGAATCCACATTAACAGCAAAGGGAGGGTTAGGAATTGTGCATCTCATCTCACAAGCAATCTTAGATATGGGAACAGGCGTATGGGGTCTGGCGGGCAGGTCAGCCAAGTCCATAACTGGTAATGTTCTGATAACCAGGATAGGTACAGTGACAGTGGCTGAGGGCAGGCTGTGTGGCAATGCAGTCTGAGGTGGCCTGGGTCTCATCTCTAAGACCTTATTAAACCAGGGGTGCCCAGCTGTCTTCTCTAAACCCAGGTCTTCAGCAATGACTGGACAGGGAAGCTGAGGAGGGGAGGGCAGCTCACCTCCACTCCATGACAGTGGCAGAGGCACTGAAATTTCCCATTTCTAGGGTCCACGGCTGGCACATGTGGTGAAGTCTTCCTTAACAGGGATGACAGGGATCCTCCCCATGTCTCCTGGGACGTCGGTGAGATGGAGACTGAGACTGAGCCGATGGCCTTCAACAAGCACCGCATTTGTCAGCCTCTTGAGAAGTGACTGCAGGATGAGACTCGCCCTGCTGAATCCAGGTCCCTCCACCAAAGAGCTGGGGCACCTCCCGCAGGGCCATGTGAGCTGGTAATGGAGAAGGAGCTCATCAAGGACATGTGGCTTTTCTTACTCAAGCTAATTTTCCCCAGCTTGGGTGGGAGGTTTCCCTTCAGAGGCCCAGAACCGCACCTGACGGAAGTAACGCTCCAGGGGCCTCCAGTGGCCTCGATGCCCGCGGCACACTCCCACGGTCCACGGCCTCTTCTCTGAACGGTCTTGCCTTTGGTCGTTAGCTGTCAGTCCTCCTTCACTGAGCCTTTCGTGTGCTCTCCTACAGCTCAACCTCCTTGAAGCAAGGATCTAATGGATGACCGGATTGCTCTGGCCTCCTAAGAGCAACTGTCAGGCGGCCAACTGACCGCTCCCTGGAGGGATAGTTACTATTTCTGGGTGGCCCCAGTGGCGAGCATCATGGAAGTCGGAGCAGACAACACGAGTTTCAGCAGCAGTCGCGGACGGGGTACGACCACCGCGCGGGGGAGGCAGGGGGAAGCGCGATCCTGGTGGCACCGCCTGCCCACAGGGCGGGGGAGAGGTGCGGGCAGCGTGGTCCCCGCCAGACTGGCGGGTGCGCGGCGGCGGCGGCGGGACGAAGCTCGCTGGGGGAGCTGCCGGCGAAGGGAACCGCCACTGGGGTGGGGTCGAGGCTCAAGGAAGCATCCGGCCACCGGTCCAGCAGGTGCTCCAACGGAACCCGACGATCCCAACGGTCCTCCAGCCTCTCGGCCGCTGACGCTGGGTGTGCGGGAGGCGCGAGGATTCGGGGCAGCGGGACGCTCCTGCTGGGTGTGAGCACCCCCCCCCCACGCCCCGCACCACGCTCTTGGGACCCCGACGCCCGGAGCCCACCGAGCAGACCCCACCCGGTCGGGGGCCGCAGCCTGGGCCGTTAGGGCCTGCGCGTCGTCGAGCCGGTTCCCCGCGGTCCCGCTGTAGCCCCCAGTTCAGAGCCAGGGGCCTGGGCGCCTTCAGGGACCTGCGCTGCGGGCGCGCTTCCGCGGGGCCGCCCTCCAAAGCGGGATGCGCGGGTGTTCCCGGCAGGGCTAGTCTTACAGGGTCATTTGGAGAAATACTATGGCTTTTATATGTTGCCCTTGTATATTGGGGTCTTGCTAAATTCACTTCTTCCTTCTGGTAGTTTCTTTGTAAATTCCTTGGGATTTTCTACATACACAATTACGTTTCCTATAATAAGTTTCACTTCTCCCTTTTTAATCTGTGGGCCTTTTATTTCTTCTTACCTTTTACATTTGCTCAGGCCTCCAGTAAAATGTTGAATACAAGTGGAAACAATGGATATCCTTTTCCTGTTCATTCAAAAGTCTGTTAGGGAAAGGGTTTTTATAGAAGCCCTTTGTCACACTAAGGAAAATCCCCAGCTATTTCTACTTTGCTGAGAGGGTTGTTGTTTTTTTTTAAGGGTGGCATGAGAGTGGACTAGATGGGGATTTAAATGAGAGGTTAAGGGGGCCTCTGTATCCTTAGGCTACGTGGTAGCAACTCACTTGCTCATTTTTCTATTATCCTTTAAATTGTGTATATATGTGATATATTCTCCTTGTATGCATGCTGTATTTTACAATAAAAGTACTTTTTAAACAGTAATATGTAGGAGAAATGTGAGAATATTTCTATTTTGAAATACAAATACACAATATTTTCACTCGGACCCTAAGAGCTAAATATTAGACTTCTATGAAAACCCAAACATAACATTGCTTTTATGGGGAAAGGAGATTCTGAATTTTTTTTAAACTGACAGTAATTTGTGACACATATGTACACACACACACACACACACTGACATGTGTGTGTATATATAAATAACAAAAAAAATTTCATTTAAGTCTCTGAAATCCAAGACCCTTTTCTTGGTCCTAGAGGGAAAAAATAACCAGTAAGTTTTACTTATTTTTGCTTTGGCATATGTGTTATTTAATTCTTGAAAACTCAGAAGATAAGATCAAAGTATAACTTTAGCAAACAGGGAAATCTTGCAGATCAGCTAAAGGAGTCTTTAGAAATTTAAATGAATTCTATCCTACAATCACTTGGAAGAAAAAATAACTAGAAAGTGGAGGAAAGACAGCATGAAAATCCTGGCAAGTCTACATAAACCCTAGGGAGAGCAAGACGGGCTCCCTCCAGAACACACACCAGGTCTGCAGTCGTTTCAAAGGTCTTCATTGTTCAAGGCTTATGAGGTTGGGCACAAACCCAGAAGGTAGCTTTCTTCGGAGACCTGTGTCACAGCTCCACGGAAATTAGAGGAAGTTCAAAAGTCCTGTCCTCCAGAACCAAGGACTGCCTTTTTCTCTCTTCGCTCAATATTGACATTTGTTAATTATGATACAGTACCAGAAGAAAATTTGAACTTAGAGATAGGAAGATATAACCAGCACATTTGCAAACAGCTTAGCAATAGATTCAACTGAGACTCTCCTAATTAATCTGGTTGCTGATCTCAAACAGAAAATGCCACTTGCATACATAAGGTTGGGTTACTAAAATCTTTTCCTCCCACTGCCATGCTTACTGACTTTTTTCAGAATATAAAAGTAACACAAACTTATTTAGAAAACCAGAAAACCCAAAAAGTAAAATGGAAACAAAAATTGCCCATTATTCCACTACAAGGGATAACCCCATGATTTTTTAAATCTATTTCCTTTCCTTTCTCTATACATATGAATTTCTACTTTTACAAAATTCAGTAAAATGTGAAAGCATCATATCCTGTTGTTTAAATTTTACATTGTATTAACATCTTTAAAAGCTCTTGAAAAACGTTTTTGTTTACTACAAATGTATGCTACCACTCTTCATTTTTAGGTGAATTCTTTTTTTTTTTTTTTACCATGTTTGATTACTTTCTTAGGGTTTATTTATGAAAGTAGAATTACTTGGTCACAGGGTAAAAACAGTCTTAAGTCTTTGGATACACATTTCTTTCCAGAATGATTATAATAACTTCCTTCCCCACAAGATATGAGAGTTTGGGGCTATGTGTAGTCTTGTTTGTGAAATTTGTACTCAAAATATATTTTTAAATTTTTTTTTATCAATTTCACTGATGAAAATTATATCACTTGTTTCTTTACTATTTATTATAATTATTATTTCTGAATATATCCAATGTAGATTTCTTCATGTTTCTCACTACTTCCCCCTCTGAATTCATACAACCTTTTGCTTCTTTCCAGTGCAAATTCCAGACTCAGAACTCTACCTTTCCAATGACTCCTATAAACTGCCCCCATATACAATCATTCAGATTGTGGCAGATGGATAGGGCCCTCTATACCTAGATATAGGAATGTTGATGGTACAGAATAAATGGCTCTTTTTACGTATACTGGGGAGAATAGCCATTGGAATAAGATTATAACCCAGTAGTGCTCTGGAGCCTGTCCGTTAGAGCTCATGAGAGCCCACTGTGCACTTCTTTCCTCAATTCTGTGTTCAGTTATCACTTTGGTTGCTTGAAATTGGCCATAAGAGGATTTGCACCATGGAAAGCAGCAAAAGCTACAAATTAAACCCTCCCCACCTACCCTCAGCCCCAAGAGCCAGCTGTTTCACAGCACCCCACTACTTTTATTTCCAACTATGTATAAACTAGTATCAGACTAACCTTCCTGCAAATAATCAGAAAAGCTGTGTAAAGGCATACCTGGGTGGCTCAGTCGGTTGGGCGTCAGATTTTTAATTTCGGCTCTTATCATAATCGAAGGATTGTGGGATCGAGACCCATGTAGGGCTCCATACTGAGCATGGAGCCTGCTTAATATTCTCTCCTTCTGCTCGTCTCCCCTGCTCTCATACTCTCTCCCTCTCTTAAGAAAGAAAGAAAGAAAGAAAGAAAGAAAGAAAGAAAGAAAGAAAAGCAGTGTAAAATATTTTTTAAAACATGTGCTTGGAAAAACACCATTTGCTTGAAGGAATAAAGCAGTACCAAAGCAACCAAGACTTGAAGGTCTAAGATCATAAAGAGAAAAAAGGGCAAGTGCTGAGAAGTGAGGCTGATGTTGCCCCCACTTTTCCCCTTGATGTGTTGCTAATTGATAGGTGGTTTGAGATGAGCTCATTGGAAAACTGTAGGTGACAGGCAGAGAAGGTGGGAGCAGAGATTTCGCAGCCTCAGGAGCCACAGAGAGAAAAATTAACAATATTTCAGGAGTTACCAAAGAGGAGCATCCCCGATAAAACACTCGGGCTTTCATTTGGGACTTCTGAAGGACAATATCCAAGGAGTAAGGTGTCTTAGTTTGGGCTGCTATCCATAGGCTGGGTGTTTTACACAACAGACATTTATTTCTCTTATTTGTAGAAGCTGGAAGTCTAAGAATGGTGTAGCAGCATGGTCAGGTTCTTGGTGAATGCCCTCTTCCTAATTCCACTTGTGAGGGTTCCATCCTCATAACCTAACTACCTCCCAAAGGTACCATCTCAAATACCATCACACTGGAATCAGGGTTTCAACACATGAATTTTGGAGGACACATTCAGTCCATTGCAAAAGGGTAACTGTAGACACCTAGGCTTCAGTAAGAATGAAGCACAGGAGTGCCTTGGTGGCTTAGTTGTTTAAGCATCGGACTCTTGATTTCAGCTCAGGTGATGATGGATCATGAGATCGAGCTCCATAGGGCGGAGCTGACAGCACAGAGCCTGCTTGAGATTTTCTCTCTCTCTCTCTCTCTCTCTCTCTCTCTCTCTCTCTCTCCCTCTCTCTCTCTCTGTCTCCCCCTTCCCCACACATGCACACACTCTGTCTCAAAATAAAGTAAACTTAAAAACAAAAAAGAATTAAGCACAGTTCTGATTTAAATCAATCTCAGACTACAGAACTTCCCCCTTCAAACCACCTGCTAGTAGCAAAAGTAAATCCCTTCTGAAGGACTTATAGTAGCATCAATAAATATCAAATACCTAGGAATAAATATATGTACAAAATTCCAGGAGAACTGTAGATGTAAATATGAAAGGTTAAGCAAAAATTTCTAATGACAGTGAAAATCTTCATGACATTGAAAGTACTCCAAAACACATGTACACAAATGTCCATGGTAGTATTAATTCTAATACTCAAAACCTGGGAGCAACTCAAATGTCCATAAACAATAGAAAGGGTTAGCATAATACCCTCTAGTTCCATACACATAGGGTGTAAATTTAAAAAAAAAATTTTTTTAAACAACAGAAGGGGTAAATAAAATGTGGCATATTCATTCAGACACAAAAGAGTACATACTGTATGAATCCATTTATATAAAGTTTAAAAATAGGCAAAAGGTAGCTATGATGTTAAAAGTTTAGAGGGAAAGTCACCTGGAGACCAGGAGAGAAAGACTGCTTTCCAGGGTGTGAGCAATGTTTTGTTTCTTGACCTGGACGATGGTTACAAGTTAAATAGATTTGTTCCCATGAAAATATGCTGAGCATTCTACTTGGGGCTTGTACATGTCTCTGAATATTATATTTAAACTTAATTTATATATTTATATATAAATATAATTTATGTATTATGTATAAATATAATTTATATATTATACTTAAAATTAATTAAATGACAACCGAGAGACACAGAAAGCACTGAAACTCTTCTCCAGAGGCGGCACATATCTTCTTGAATCAGACAGGACTCTATGCTTCAAGTGACGAAACATTTCACTCAAACTGACCTAAAAAGCAAGGAGAGTCCAAAGAAGATGTACACGTAGCCCGCAAACATATGAAAAATGTTCAACATCATTAGTCAGAGGAAATGTGAATCAAAGTCACAGTGAGATACCACTTCACACCCACTAGGATGTCTATACTCAAAAAGCAAGACACTAATAAGGGTTGGCCAGGATGTGGGAAAGTCATGATATGTTACAACATGGATGAACCTTGAAAAGATTATGCTGCATAAAAGAAGCCGATCATAAGAGACCATGTATTCATACTTACATGAAGTTTCTAGATCAGGTCACTCTACAGAGACAGAGAGCAGATTCGTGGTGGCGGTGGCCTAGAGCTAGAAGGCAGAGGGTGGGGGTTTCAGCTGGGGAAGTTGAGGGAGAAGGGAGAATAACTGCTAATCAGAATGGGAGTGATGAAAGTGTCCTAAAATTGATTGATTGTGGTGAAGGTTGCACAACTCTATGAAAGTACTAAAACTAAAAACCCTTGAATTATACACCATTAAAACTATTTAAACTATTTTTAAAAATATTAAGGGTGAATTTTATGATATTTAAGTTATATATCAATAAAGCTCCTTTAAAATCTAATGAGACTAGGGGTGTCTGGGTGGCTCAGTCAGTTAAGCTACTGGTTTTCTGAGTTTGAGTCCTGAATTGGGCTCTGCACACTGATTGTGTGTGGAACCTGCTTGGCATTCTCTCTCTCCCTCTCTCTCTGCCCCTCCCCTGCTCATGCTCTCTCTGTCTCTCTCAAAATAAATGAACTTAAAAAACTAAAAAATATATAAAAACCAATGAGAATTTAATGGCTTATGTAACTGAAATATCTAGAGATAAGTTGCTTCTGTGAGGATCAATCCAGCAGCCAAAACATTATCACCAGTACCTGATTTCATTCTCTCCCTGATTTGCTTTTTGTGGTTGACTTCACCCTCAGACCACCGTGTCAGTATTCTAACAGCTCCAGGCATGCCCGTCTTGTCAGCAAAAAAGGCAAGAACCATTCAAGACATCATAATCTCTTCTCACACCATCCAGAGGACAAAGAAAGTTTCTCTTTCTCAGAAGCTCCAGAAAATGTCTGCTTATGTTGTATCAATGCCTCATTGACACTGCTTGAGTTTCAATCCCACCTCATATGGAGAAATAGGGCAAATGGTAGTCATAAATCAAAATGATGGCAGAGCCCCAGAGTCAGTCCTGCCCAAACTACATGGCTGAAGGTTTGGTAAGGGCAACTGGTGGGATCTCGTCACCAGAAATTATGTAAACTAAAGTTGAGGAGTTAACATCAACCTGTATTATGCAGACACACACACAAAAAGGAGTCAGAGTTGTGGACTAAAGAACACATGCAATTTGTTTACAAATCGATTTTCCTCATTTGACGCAAGACAGACATAGTCATGTTTGTAAATGGAATGCCGGACATACAACTGGATCCATAACAGGGTCAATTGATTTTGAATGAGTGAACAACAAATAAGCCAATGACAACAAATTAATAAATGAATGAAAATTGGCTATCTTGATGGTAAAGAACCCAGACTCTCTTGGTTCTTTTTTCTTCTGTCTCCTTTTGCTCTCTACTTGGTCAATCACCATGAGTCTGGTAAAGCATTCAAAAGTTAGAAAGAATTGGAAAAGGAGGAGAGTTTCAAATCTCTGTATTTTTTGGTCCTGAAAATCTCTGATGACAAATGCACAGTTGAGGAAGTTTTTTTTTTAAATTTTTTTAACATTTATTTATTTTTGAGAGACAGAGAGAGACATATCATGAGCAGGGGAGGGGCAGAGAGAGAGGGACACACAGAATCAGAAGCAGGCTCCAGGCTCTGAGCTGTCAGCACAGATCCCGACGGGGGTTCGAACCCACGAACTGTGAGATCGTGACCTGAGCTGAAGTCGGACGCTCAACCAACTGAGCCACCCAGGCACCCCAGTTGAGGAAGTTTGTATCATTGGCTACAAAAAGGTTTAGAGAGTCTTGGGTTGGTTTCAATTTCCAGGTTAACACAGAGGAAATGTTGGTACAATGTTAAGGCAACTATTGACTCTTTCTAATCCTACTTCTAAAACTTGCATAGGCATTAGTTCCAGAGATTTCTGAGTTATCTGTCACCTCACACTGCCTCCTAAGCCAGTCCTTAATTTCTGACCTGATATTTACTAGTTTATAAGTATCACTGAATACTACCTTAAGCCTAACAGAAATCACCAAATGTATATCAAACAACATGAAGGACAGAAGATCAAAACCATGTCTATCATTAGAATCCTGACCAAGAGTATGTACACTGACAATTTCTATTTGACCTTCATCTCAAGCTGGAAGATAAATTGGGCAAGCATTATTAACTTCATTGCACAGATTAGGAAACCTAGGCTCAGAAAATGTTTGCCCTATTTTTAATTGGTGACAAAGCAAGGACCAGAACAAGTGCATCTGGATCCCTTTAAATACAATGATTACCACTAAACCAACATCCAGTGTACTGAAAATTAAGATGTTTTCCCGATACTTACAGATGCATTTTCAATGACTCCATGCTTTTGCTTGATTAATAACTAAGGAATATAGAATTACATTCTAAAATCACATCGAACATTTCTGTGTAACAATGCTAGGCATTCAGTAACTACTGATAGATTCATTCATATAAGAAGTGATCATAAGGTAATAAAACAGACAAAGCCAATTAGTTGTCTACCCACCACTCAAACCCATGTCCTTGGACCTTTTAGTACCATGCTTTAGCCATCTGAGCTAATCTATGGTCTTTGCAATAAAAAGATACTGAGATACTTTTTTTTAATGACTTAGATTTAATCATTGGAAGTGAAACACCTCTAAATCTACAGGTACAGTGAGTGAACAACAAACACTGTATATGATAGATTGGGTTTTTTCCTCAAGTACTGAGCAAACTTGTGCTTAAAAAAAGAATTCACTGTGCTACTGACAATCGAAAATGGATTTACTTAGCTGGGTAGCTTTAATTAGTTTGCTGGTGCTCCAAAGACTTTTGGGCGAATGGGATTTTTTTCCCTAATACCTGTAATGCATACAAGCGTTAAATCAAAGCTGACTACAGCAAAATCTAATTCTAAAGGCCCTAGAGTAAAATCAAGATAAAATAATTTACACCAAAACCACTTCATCAAAATAGAAAGAAATCTATGAATAGTCCAACAGCTATCACTACTATGATTTTTCCAAGAAAGAAGAGTTTAAATTTTCTAACAAATTCCACATTTATTATCTTTCTATAGCTTTTAGTTTATCCAAATGATTATTTTTTCTTTTCTTTTTCTATCTATTTTAGAGAGAGAACATGTGCAAACGAGGGAGAGAGGCAAAGGGAGAGAGAGAGAGAGAATATTAACCAGGCTCCATGCTCAGTGCAGAACCCCACGTGGGACTTGATCCCACGACCCTGGGACCATGGCCTGAGCTGAAATCAAGAGCCAGATGCTCAGCCAACTGAGCCACCCAGGTGCCCCCAAAAGGATTATCATTTCTAAAGCACATCAATTTAAGAAGTGTATAATAAAAGACTAGTGAGTAACATACAAAAATTAGAAGAGAGGCAACACGTTCATGGAGGAATTATGGATTTTTTCTTTGCTTTTTAAACTTGAATTTAAAGCAAGAAAATTGCCAGCTTCACTAGGGACAATGTCTCAGCTTTGAGGTAGTACTGGATAGAGAATTAGGACCACTGACTGGAAGTGTCAACCCTGCACTCACCTGTTCTTTGACCCAGGAGAATCTTCTCCATTTCACTGTGCCTGAATATCTCTGGCAATAAAATGATGATAAAGAAAATGACCTATCCTACCTCCTACATTAGAAGAACATAAAAAGATTAATACAAATAAGCAGTTATCAAATTCAGTCAAAGAAGGCTTGGGAAGTTGGAACTTACTTTTGAAACATGAATAGGCAAAAGTGAGGGGGAAGAGGGATTGAAAAAATTCCATCAGGCACACAGGACATGCTCCCACAATATCAATAGCAGGCAACATCCAGAGACACAAGTGTTGATGCTCCCCCACCCCAGCCCTCCAAAAATACAAATACTGAAACTTGTCAGATGCCAAATGGTGTTTATAATAGATAAATGAAAATTATATAAAAGTCAAAACTAATATTTTAGACACTGGAGCCAGAAGACCTTGGTTCAAAAAACTATAAATAGAACTTCCTTAAACTGATACAGGATATCTACCAAAAAAAGAAAGAACGGAATAAAACACTTACCACAAAGATTCACTCTTAATGGTCATATGTTGAAGGCTTCCCTTTAAGACTGGGAATGAGAAAAGAAAGATCTCTATCACTACTTATATTTAGAGATTCTAGCCAATGCAATAAAGCAAAAAGAGAAAATAAAGGAAAAGAAAAGCAAGAAAAGAAAAAAGAAACAGAGAAAGAGAGGAAGGAACAAATGAACAAATGAACGAATGAACAAAGGAAGGAAAGAAGGAAGGAAAGAGAATAAGAAGTGATATCTCATTGCGGTTTATTATTATTATTATTATTATTATTATTTGAGAGAGAGAGAGAGAGAGAGAGAACATGCACACAAGTCAGGGAGAGGGGCAGAGGGAAAGAGAGAGAGAAAATCCCAAGCAGGCTCCATGCTCAGTGCAGAGCCCGACATGGGGCTTGATGCCATGACCCTGGGGTCATGAACAGAGCCGAAATCAAGAGTCGGACACTGAAACCAACTGAGCCACCCAGGCAGCCTCTCATTGTGGTTTTAATATGCTTTTCCCTGATGATTAGCAATGGTAAGCATCTTTTCATGTGTCTGTTGGCAGTCTACATGTCTTCTTTAAAAAATGTTTATTCAGGCCCTCTGCTCATTTTTTAATCAGATTATTTGTTTTTCTGGTGTTGAGCTGCATAAATAACTTCTTTATATATTTTGGATATTAACCCCTTATCAGATATATCATTTGAAAATATCTTCTCCCATTCGGTAGGTTAAAATATCACTTTACACCTGTCAGAATAGCTAACACCGAAAACACAAGAAATAACAAGAGTTGGCGAAAATGTGAAGGAAAAGGAACTCTTGTGCACTGTTGGTGGGAATGCAAACTGGTGCATCCACTTTGGAAAAAACAGTGTAGAGTTTCCTCAAAAACTTAAAAATAGAATTACTATATTATCCAGAAATTCCACTACTGGGTATTTACCCAAATAAAACAAAACCACTAATATGAAAAGATATATGCACCCCTATCCTATGTTTATTGCAGTACTGTGTACAAGAGCCAGGATATGGAAACACCCCAAATGTTCATCAACCGATGGATGAATAGGGAAGATGAGGTATATATATACAATGGAATATTACTCAGCCATTAAAAAAATGAAATCTTGGGGCACCTGGGTGGCTCAGTCGGTTAAGCGTCCAACTTCAGCTCAGGTCATGATCTCGTGGCTCGTGGGTTTCAGCCCCGGGTCAGGCTCTGTGCTGACAGTTGAAAGCCTGGAGCCTGCTTTAGATTCTGTGTCTTACTTTATCTCTCTGCCCCTCCCCCAGTCACATTCTCTCTCTCTCTCTCTCAAAGATAAATAAACATCTAAAAAAATTTTTTTCAATGAAATCTTGCCATTTGCAACAACATGGATAAAACTAGAGGGTATAATGTTAAGTGAAATAAGTCATTCAGAGAAAGACAAATACCATATGATTTCATTTATCTGTGGAACTTAAGAAACAAAACAAAGAAAAAAAGAGACAAAAAACCCTACTAAATACAGAGAACAAACAAGAGGCTGTTAGAAAGGAGGTGAGTGGGGAGATGAGTGAAATAGACAGAGGATTGAGAGTACATTCATCATGATGAGTACTGAGAAATGTATAGAAATGTTGAATCATTATATTGTACACCTGATATTAATATAACACTGTATGTTAGTTGTACTTTATTTTTTTATACATTATTGTCAAGTTGGTTTCAATATAACACCCAGTGCTCATCCCAACAAGCAGCCTCCTCCATGCTCATCACCCATTTCCCCCTTTCCCCAACCCCCATCAACCCTCAGTATGTTCTCAGTATTTAAGTGTCTCTTATGGTTTGCCTCCCTCCCTCTCCTTAACTATTTTCCTCCTCCCCCCTCCCCCATGGTCTTCTGTTAAGTTTTTCCTGTTCCACATATGAGTGAAAACATATGGTATCTGTCCTTCTCTGCCTGACTTACTTCACTTAGCATAACACCATCGAGGTCCATCCACGTTGCTACAAATGGCCAGATTTCATTCCTTCTCATTGCCATGTATATACAATCTATTCCATTGTATAGATAAACCACATCTTCTTGATCCATTCATCAGTTGATGGACATTTAGGCTCTTTCCATGATTTGGCTATTGTTGAAAATGCCGCTACGAACATTGGGGTACATGTGCCCCTATGCATCAGCACTCCTGTATCCCTTGGGAAAATTCCTAGCACTGCTATTGCTGGGTCATAGGGGAGTTCTCTTGTTAATTTTTTGAGGAACCTCCACACTGTTTTCCAGAGGGGCTGCACCAGTTTACATTCCCACCAACAGTGTAGGAGGGTGTCCGTTTCTCCACATCCTCACCAGCATCTATAGTCTCCTGGTTTGTTCATTTTAGCCACCCTGACTGGCGTGACGTGGTATCTCAGTGTGGTTTTGATCTGTATTTCCCTGATGATGAGTGACGTTGAGCATCGTTTCATGTGTCTGTTGGTCATCTGGATGTCCTCTTTGGGGAAGTGTCTGTTCATGTCTTCTGCCCATTTCTTCAATGGATTATTTGCTTTTCAGGTGTGGAGTTTGGTGAGTTCCTTATAGACTTTGAATATTAGCTGTTTATCTGATATGTCATTTGCAACTATCTTTTCCCATTCCGTCAGTTGCCTATTAGTTTTATTGATCGTTTCCTTTGCCATGCAGAAGCTTTTTATCTTGATGAGGTCCCAATAGTTCATTTTTGCTCTTGATTCCCTTGCCTTTGTGGATGTGTCAAGTAAGAAATTGCTGCGGCTGTGGTCAAGGAGGTTGTTTCCTGCTTTCTCCTCTAGGGTTCTGATGGCTTCCTCTCTCACATTCAGGTCTTTCATCCATTTTGAGTTTATTTTTGTGTATGGTGTAAGAAAGTGGCCTAGTTTCATTCTTCTGCATGTTGCTGTCCAGTTCTCCTGGCACCACCTGTTAAAGAGGCTGTCTTTTTTCCATTGGATATTCTTTCCTGCCTTGTCAAAGATTAATTGGCCATACATTTGTGGGTCCAATTCTGGGTTCTCTATTCTATTCCATCAGTCTATGTATCTGTTTTTGTGCCAATACCATACTGTCTTGATGCTTACAGCTTGTAGTAGAGGCTAAGTCTGGGATTGTGATGCCTCCCTTTATGGTTTTCTTCTTCAATATTACTTTGGCTATTCAGGGTATTTTGTGGTTCCATACAAATTTTAGGATTGTTTGTTCTAGCTTTGAGAAGAATGCTGGTGCAATTTTAATTGGTATTGCTTTGGATGTGTAGATTGCTTTGGGTAGTATTGACATATTAACAATATTTATTCTTCCGATCCATGAGCATGGAATGTTTTTCCATTTCTTTGTGTCTTCTTTAATTTCCTTCATAAGTTTTCTATAGTTTTCATCATACAGATCTTTTACATCTTTGGTTAGGTTTATTCCTAGGTATTTTATGGTTTTTGGTGCAATTGTGAATGTCAGTTTCTTGATTTCTCTTTCTGTTTCTTCATCACTGGTGTATAAAAATGCAACCGATTTCTGTACGTTGATTTTGTACCCTGCAACATTGCTGAATTCATGGATCAGTTCTAGTAGGCTTCTGGTGGAGTCGGTCAGGTTTTCCATGTAGATTATCATGTCGTCTGCGAAAAGTGAAAGTTTGACTTCATCTTTGCCAATTCTGATGCCTTTCATTTCCTCTTGTTGCCTGATTGCTGACGCGAGGACTTCCAGCACGATGTTAAACAACAGTGGTGAGAGTGGACATACCTGTCATGTTCCTGATCTCAGGGGGAAAGCTCTCAGTTTTTCTCCATTGAGGATGATATTAGCTGTGGGCTTTCCATAAAAGGTTTTTATGATGTTTAAGTAAGTTCCTTCTATCCCAACTTTCTCGAGGGTTTTTATTAAGAAAAGATGCTGTAGTTTGTCAAATGCTTTTACTGCATCTATTGACAGTATCATATGGTTTTTATCTTTTCTTTTGTTAATGTGATGTATCACATTGATTGATTTGCAAATATTGAACCAGCCCTGTAACCCAGGAATGAATCCCACTTGATCATGGTGGATAATTCTTTTTATATGCTGTTGAATTCAATTTGCTAGTATCTTGTTGAGGATTTTTGCATCCATATTCATCAGGGATATTGGCCTATAGTTCTCTTTTTTTGCTGGGTCTCTGTCTGGTTTGGAAATCAAAGTGATGCTGGCTTCATAGAATGAGTCCAGAAGTTTTCCTTCCATTTTTATTTTTTAGAATAGCTTGAGAAGAATGGGTATTAACTCTGATTTAAATGTCTGGTAGAATTCCCCATGGAAGCCATCTTGCCCAGGACTCTTATTTGTTGGGAGATTATTGATAACTGATTCAATTTCTTCACTGGTTATGGGTCTGTTCAGATTTTCTATCTCTTCCCATTTGAATTTTGGTAGTGCATGTGTGTTTAGGATTTGTCCATTTCTTCTAGGTTGTCCAGTTTGTTGGCATATAATTTTTCATAGTATTTACTGGTAATTGCTTGTATTTCTGAGGGATTGGTTGTAATAAATCCATTTTCATTCGTGATTTTGACTATTTGGGATCTCTCTCTCCTTTTTTTTTTTTTTTTTTTTTTTTTTTTTTTTTTTTTGAGAAGCCTGGATAGAGGTTTATCAATTTTATTTTTTCAAAAAACCAACTCTTGGTTTCATTGATCTAGTCAACTGGGTTGTTTTTTTTTTATTCCATATTGTTCATTTCTGCCCTGATCTTTATTTTTTCTCTTCTTCTGCTGGATTTAGGGCCTTCTTGCTGCTCTGCTTCTAGTTCCTTTAGGTGTGCTGTTAGATTTTATATTGCGCTTTTTCTAGTTTCTTGAAATAGGCCTGGGTTGCAAGGTATTTTCCTCTTAGGACTGCCTTTGCTGCATCCCAAAGAGTTTGGCTTGTTGTGTTTTCATTTTCATTTGTTTCCATGTATTTTTTAATTTCTTCTCTAATTGCCTGGTTGGCCCATTCATTCTTTAGTAGGGTGTTCTTTAACCTCCATGTTTTTGGAGATTTTTCAGACTTTTTCCTGTGGTTTATTTCAAGTTTCATAGCATTGTGATCTGAAAGTGTGCATGGTATGATCTCAATTCTTTTATATTTATTAAGGGCTGCTTTTATGACCCAGTATGTGATCTATCTTGGATAATGTACCATGTGCATGTGAGAAGAAAGTGAATTCCACAGCTTCAGGATGTAGAGTTCTAAATATATCTGTCAAGTCCATCTGGTCCAATGTTTCATTCAGGTCCATTGTTTCTTTGGTGATTTTCTGTCTAGTTGATTTATCCATTACTGTAAGTGGAGTATTAAAGCCCCCTGCAATTAGCATAATCTTATCAATAAGATTGTTTCTGTTTGTGATTAACTGTTTTATGAATTTGTGTGCTCCCGAATTCTGTGTGTAGATGTTTATAATTGTTAGCTCTTCCTGGTGAATAGACCCTGTAATTATTATATAGTGCCCTTCTTCATCTCTTGTTACTGCCTTTACTTTAAAGTCCAGTGTGCCCAATATAAGTATGGCTACTCTGGCTTTCTTTTGACTTCTGGTATGATAGATATTTCTCCATCCCCTCACTTTCAACCTGAAGGTGTCTTCAGGTCTAAAATGAGTCACTTGTAAACAGCAAATAGATGGATCTTGTCTTTTTTTATCCATTATACCCTATGTCTTTTATTGGAGCTGTTAGTCCATTTACATTCAGTGTTATTGTTGAAAAATATGGGTTCAGAGTCATTGTGTTCTCTGTAGGATTCATGCTTATAGTGGTGTCTCTGGTACTTTGGGTTCCTTTCAACATTTGCCTCATAGAGTCCCCCTTAGGATTTCTTGTAGGGCTGGTTTGGTGGTGATGAATTCCTTCAATTTTTGTTTGTTTGGGAAAACCTTTATCTCTCCTTCTATTCTGAGTGACAGACTTGCTGGATAAAGGATTCTTGGCTGCATATTTTTCCTGTTCATCACATTGAAGATTTCTTGCCTTTCCCTTCTGGCCTGCCAAGTTTCAGTAGATAGGTCTGCAATTACCCTCATGTGTCTCCCTTTGTATGTTAGGGCCCTTTTATCCCTAGCTGCTTTCATAATTCTCTCTTTATCCTTATATTTTGCCAGTTTCACTATGATATGTCATGCAGAAAGTCAATTCAAGTTACGTCTGAGGGGAGTTCTCTGTGCCTCTTGGATTTCAGTGTCTATTTTCTTCCCCTGATTAGGGAAGTTCTTGGCTATAATTTGATCAAGCACCCCTTCAGGACCTTTTTCTCTTTCTTCTTCTTCAGGAATTCCTATTATACGGATATTATTCCATTTGATTGTATCACTCAGGTCTCGAATTCTCCTTTCGTGCTTCTGGATCAATTAATCTCTCTTTCTCTCAGCTTCCTCTTTTTCTATAACTGTGTCTTCTAATTCACCTATTCTCCTCTCTAACTCTTCAATCCATGCAGTGGCTGCCTCCATTTTATTATGCACCTCATTTATAGCATTTTTTAATTCTTCATAACTATTTTTAAGATCCATAATCTTTGTAGCAATAGCGTCTCTGCTGTCTTCTATGCCTTTTTCAAGCCCAGCGATTAATTTTATGACTCTTGTGCTAAATTCTTGGTCAGTTATGTTGCTTATATCTGTTTTGACCAATTTTTTAGCTGTCACTCTTCCTGGAATTTCTTTTGAGAAGAGTTCTTCTGTTTCATCATCTTGGCTAGCTTTCTGTCTCTTATATGTTTCAAAAGCTTGTTATGCGCTCTGCACCTGCAAATACTGCTATATTAAAGGAGGCTCGTAGACTGTCTAGGACCTGTCCATTCAGGAGGTGTTCTTTTAATGGTGTCCCTTGGTCTCTCTTGTTGTGACTTTGTTTATTTTATTTCCCTACTCATAGTGATATTTGGAACTCTCCACCATGTGTACTTTGGTTTGTTTCTTGAGGTAGCCCTGGAAAGGAAAACAGACAGACAAACAGGGAACAAAAGCATGCAAACGCACAAACAAATCAAACAAGCAAGCAAACCGAAAAAAAAAAAACAACCCAAAACAAAAACGACAAAAGACAAAGGACTGTCTAAAAGCATAAAACCAGAAATCCCAGCTACAAATAAAGAGCAGGGTGGAGGCAGTAATGATGGAAGAGCATATACAAAGAGAGAAATGACGGGGTGGGGAGAAAGAGAAATTGAACATTGACCAGGCAGAGAGACTAAAAGGCTTAATTCAGAGAGAGAAAAATAAGAATACAGCAGGAGGTGAAGAGAAAAAAAAGCGAAGATAATGTTACCCAGAGAAACTATATAGTCTGATTATTTCAGAGAGAGAGAAAGGAGCTGTAGAATATGTATCAAGAGAATGGATTAAATATGCCTGTTTAAGCAAACCTATAACCAGAATACCCAGTCTGGAGGAGGGGAGAGATAAGAATGAGATAAGGGAGAATATATCTGAAAAGCAAGAGTTGATCTAGAGTTAATCATGGCAATGCATCAGTGCTGGTCTTAGGGGAGAGGCTATCTGTTTTGGCAGCATCTATCCATCTCCTGTAAAAAAGCAGCTACCCAGTGCAGATGGATGTGATTTGGTGTAGGCAGGTCTCGCCTCTACTGTGGGTCCCTCGGCCACTCCCTGAGGCCCCACCTTGGTGGTTGTGGGGAGAAAAATGGCAACCCCCCAGTCCCTTCTTGAACCAGGTGTTGCAAATCACTCTTTTGGATCCAATCTCACTGTGCTGCTGGCACAGCCAAGGTGGGCCGTGTTCTATGTCCCACACCCAGCCGCATGTCAAGATCTTAACTCTGTGAGCATTAATGATACTACCCGAAATGTAATCCCGCAAGCAGGGGCACTTCCTACCAGGCGTCCAAGCAGGGGACTGAGCAGGGGACTGGTTCTTCCTGATGCCAACTGTGCCCCTTGCAATACTGTCTATCCCAGAGGGAACTTCTGGGACCCAGGGCACTTCCGAGCAGGGGACCAAGCAGGGGACCGGTTCCTCCTGATACCAACTGTGTCCCTTGTGTACCGTCTATCCTGGAGGGAATTTCTGGGACCGGGGTACCCAGCCCAAAGAAAGCTCTGCAGTGAGAGATGGGATCTCTCTCTGAAAGCCCTATGGTTAGATATGGGATAATAGGATCCCTCTCCATCCTGGGCTGAGGTTTTTCTCTTCTCCAGGTATAGTTTTACAATTCCCCAGCCGCTCTTTCTCTTCCCTTTGTCTCTCCACTGAAGGGGCTCCCTCACCTCCGTGCCTCCGTGTCCCGGTCCATTTTTATCTTCCCCAGTTCACAATCAGGCACCTCTGAGGCTGTCTTCTTAGTGCCTCTGTCTCTTTTCCTCCCAGTTTCTTGCGGTTCAGAGTCCTTTGGCTTCAGACCTTCTTTGTTTGGGAGATGCAGGCGGGAAGTATGGAACTCCCTACTTCTTTGCCATCTTGCCAATCTCTAATTGTACTTTAATAAAAAGAGAAAAAAGAAAAATGGATTGTAGAAGGACTAAAACAAAAAGAAAGAAAATTGCTGCTACTATTTGCAGATACTATTATGTGGTGGCAGAAAATACAAAAGAATCTACAAATAACTTATTATACTTAGTAGTATATTTACCAAGTTACCTAGATAAAAGGTCAATATAAAAAAATCTAGGTAACCAAGTTACCGAGATAAAAGGTCAAAAAATGTATGTGTGTGTGTGTATATGTATATATAAAATAATAAAAAATAAAATAAAAAAATTGTATCTACCAGCAAATAAATAGAAAATAATATTTTAAATGATATCTGCCTTTAAAAAATGTAAATCATCAGGGTACCTGGGTGGCTCAGTTAGTTAAGCATCTGACTTGTGCTCAGGTCATGATCTCTGTTTGTGGGTTCAAGCCCCGCATCAGGCTCTGTGCTGATAGCTCAGAGCCTGGAGCCTGCTTCGGATTCTGTGTCTCCCTCTCCCTGTACCACCCAGGTACCTCTCTCTCTGCCCCTCCTCTGTTCATGCTCTGCCTCTCTCTGTCTCTCAAAAATAAATAAACATTAAAAGAATTGTAAAAAACTTAAAAACCTAGGAATGAATCTAATAGAAGATGCATAAGACCTCTACATAGAAACCTATAAAACATAAATCTAAAGATTTAATGGTATAAAGATGTCAGTTGTCTCCAAATCCCAGCAGCATTTTTTTTATTATAGAAATCGACAACTGATTCGAAATTTTATGTGGAAATACAAAAGCCCAAGAATAAGCAATACAATCTTGAAGAAGATCAAAATCAGAGTTATATCAAGAGTTATGAAGGTATAGTAATTAAGACAAACTAGACAAATAGGCCAGGGAGGCAGAAGAGAAAGTCCTGAAATAGGCCTACAGTTCTGTGGAGAACTGACCTATGTCAAGAGTGGCACAGCATAGCAGCATGGAAAATTGTTTTACTTTCTATAATGTTGCTAAGTAGATTGGATATTTTGATTGGGAGTAGGGGGGACCTGACCTCTATCTCATACCATAGACAGAAACACAAAGAATGTCTACACATCAAAGAAAAAAATGCAGACAATCCAGTAGAAAATTGAGCAAAAGACATAAACAGGTACTTTTTAAAATGAGGATATTTGAAGGGCCAACAAACATTAGCAAAGGTGTTTAACTTTATTAGTCATCAGAGAAATGCAAATTTTAAAACTGTTATGACATCAGTACACCAAAGTGGCGAAGGTAAAAAGAATGTGCTGTAAAGAATGTGGAGCAGCTAGAATGTTTCTATGCTGCTGGTATGAATATATAAACCTCAAATCCGGCCAAACCTACCTATAATGTTAGAAATCAGAATATAGTTACCTCTGGGGAGAAGGTAATGGGATAGAGATGGGGAAAGAATACAGGTGAGAAGAGTAGGAGCTTTGGGGGTGCAGTTCTATTCCCGGGTAATATATTTCTTGATCTATATGGTGATTATCCATCTGTGTTCACTTTGTGATATTTCACCAAGCTGTACACTTAAGACTTGTGAATACATCCCTATATACATACTTCAATTATTAAGTTTACATAAAAATTGACTCTGGTTTTAAGAACTAGAGACTGCAGGCATCAAAACCAGCCAGACTATGATGCAGGCTGCATGAATTTTCTCAAAATTTTGTGATCTTAAAGCATCATTTTAATATGAGGACAATATCTCTTGGTTCCCCAGTTCCTTAAAAGCTTCTTCTAGCATCTCTTAGCCAAGACTTCTCAAAGTTGTTTTGCCTTTAAAAAAGCTAAGAAATCTGGCAACTGTGGAAGTGTGAAGCATTTAGTCCTTTTCTTCAAATGCTCCTCCAGACCTTGAGCAGTAGATACAACTAGTTGAGGAGAGAAGGCACTGAAAGACCATTAGATCTCAGCATGGGAAGGGACCCCAGAAGTCATTAGCCTAACCTTATTCCACACACAGGAGGCATCCTGCAGCACTGAGGCATGTAGTCATTTAGCGTCTGCTTAAACATCTTCAAAGTCAGGAACCGAAGGCTGTCTATTCCCTGGATGAAGAGGTTTCCACGTCTGCAAGTCAGCCTATAAAAAGCTCCTAATCCAGCTCTCCTTAACTCATACCCTTTAGATAAAAAGAACAACCCCTCTCTAAATAACAGCATTTCAAATACAAGAAGCAGTTACCATGCCCACCAGAGAGTTTCTCTTCTGTACGCTGAACATCTCAGTCCCTTCAATCCTTCTCACACTAAATCAGACACTGTCATATTGGAGAGAAGAATTTTGAATCAATTTGATTCAATTTGTCAGAGATCCAGGTAAGGATAAAATCCAGCTATGGGAGATGACCATAGCCAACAGCAATTTTGTTGATAGGCAAAGCAGGCTATTGCTTGCTCTATGTGATTTGAGGAGCAGATAAATTTTCTGTGAATAAAACATGTTCCTTACTTGCCTACTTCAAAACCTGAAATTTTCATATCACTCATAACTTTGTGTTAAGACATCAAAGATTGCTATGAAAAAAAATGTTATAGCATAACCAAACATGAACATCAGAGAAGAAACTAGTTCTGGAGATGAGCTAGAAGACTAAGGAAACACATGAGGGGGCAGGTGTATTAGAGGAGGATGAGAAGGTCAGAAAGTACTGGAGAATGAAGCAGCCTAAGAGGACAAGGCAGTTAGGGTGCCAGAGGGTGATGTACCTAGGAACCTGCACTGATGAAGATATAAACACCTAAAAAGAAAATGAAACTGAAAATGGAAAGAGAAATGGACAGTTTGCCAAGAGCAGCTCTTTTCATAGACACAGACAAGTGATCCTCTCCCCTGAGAGAGGGAGAGATCCTGAGAAACTCCAAGAACTAGTAGCAGACTCAGAAGCAACAGCAGGAAACATCTTTCTGTCTCTATCTCTCTCCCCTCACCCTTCTCTCCCTCCCCCCTCCTTCATCTACACTCCCCTCTCTTTTCCCTTTTGTCACTGTGCAACTGGCCCACCAGGAACTGTCCCTGCCATTCCCCAACTTCCATGACAGTGACTGGGTAAGTGGGTAAACCACATCAGCCCTAATTTGCATCCAGCTGCCCTGAATTTCATGGGGGGTGGTGGAAGGGGAGGATTGAGGGGAGACCAGGAAGTCCCACTTGATCTTCTGGTCCAAGTTCTGTCCTTCAATATAGTTAAGTCAAAAACATCAAAACAATACGGGTGAAGGCAGCAATTACTGGGCAATTAACAAAGCAGCATTTCAAACCCAAATGGCTTAGATTGTTCTTGATTGGCGATAACTCAAATACATAACAAAAGTGGATGGTTGACACCCTTAACTTCCAAGTGTAGTATACTGATCAACAAAATTAGTTTTTTAAAAAAAAAAAAAAAGCTCTTTCCTCCATAAACATTTAAACAAAAGTCTTCTGGGGACAATGGTTTGAAACCAAAGAGATTGTATAAGGCAGAGTTTTCAGCCTCTGTGGAATTGATTTCATAGCTAATATACAGAGAGAATGCCTAAAACATTTGCAAGGAGGGATAAGGGATGCACAGATTCACACAATAAATAAGTGGCTGGGAATAGAACACGTGGTATCTACCTCTTAGTCTAGGAACTAGTGTTCTAGTTCTACTGTATAACATTGTGTTCCTGCCTTACAGACCACTGGGGCTTGGCATCTTAGGTCTGCCACCAGTTGAGGCAATGTGTGCCACAGGATCTTTGAATGGCATGGTATGGGAAACCATCCATTCTAATCTGTTTACATGTAAATATATAGAGAAATAGAACTCTGATTCTGTTCATCCCACAAATCCTTTGGCTTGGCACACCCAAACCTGGAACTATATGCAATGAATTAAATTAAGAGCAACTGTTGATTTAATGGTTGATTTGGAATTTTTTTCAATCAACTATGGCTTTCTTTAGCCAACTCTGCTCTTAAAAAGATAATTACACTTCAAGATGGGAGACATTAACCATATCCCTAGGTAATGGATTTTGAACTTTGCAAGATTTATGGCTGCTTCCTATTTAAAGATACTGAGCTCAGAAGATTGCAAAGTTAAGTAGGAACGACAATTATCCATCTTCTATTTCACTTGAAAGCCTTTGGAACCTGGAAAGTAATCAGAAAGGTTACATTTTTATTTTTTAAAGAAAGAAACTTCGGCCACAAAAATCATTGAAATTTAGAACTTTCTAGAAAAGACATTCAAAATCATTTTGTCACAACAAATGGACAGAATGGACAGAATATTCATTAGTAAGTAATTATTATGCACTTTTCTATGTATTTTAATTTAATCATTACAACAACCTTATACAGTAGGTCTATAGCCCCATACTCTAAATGAAAAAAAAAAAACAAAAAACAAAAAGCGGAGCTTCAGGGATGTTATGTAATTCTCCCTAGGACATGTAGATGGTGAGTGGAAGAAACTGAGGTTCAAATTCAGATCGGTCTCATGCCAGAGGCTGCATTCCTAACTCCTATGAACCTTACCCCCCTCCTCCCTATACTAAAAGGCTTTGCCAGTTAGTCTCTATCATACCATCCTTCCTGCATGAGAATTCTGATCGTCTATAATTGTCTTGCTCATTATCTTGCTTGTTATTCTGTATTCTCCCAAAGGTGTGAAGTAGAGGGAAGCTCCATAAGGGAAGGGACTTTATCAAGTCCGCTGTTACCTCCGGGTCTTAGCACATAATAGCCATTCAATAAAATGTTTATTGATTTAATAAATATTCTTGCTCAAAAATACTAGTCAAGGTAGGAAAAAGAACTAGAACTCAGATAGCTACTATCTCCAAGATCAATGCTTATTCCACAGCCACAGCTGTTTGTGCACTTGAGATTGGAAAGCCTTTTCTATGCACTTTTTAAAGCCAATGATGCCACATCTGACCCCTTTACATGCCTTCATAACAACCCTCCAAACATCTCAGGCTAAACACCTCTGTGAACACGGATCTGTTCTGGGTGTATAAATAAATGATAAACTCTGGTCCCTGATCCCAAAGGGTTCATATTCAAGCTAGAAAGACAAGAAATACGTTTTTAAAAAGCAACTGCAAAGCCATCTATTCTAAGTATACAGTGAGCAGCTGTTTATGACAAAGTTTATCTTTCTGCAGAAATTTCAGTTCCAGGGAAACCTAAAGTATCGCTAAGGTGAGGAGAAAGAAAGACTCCAATTTGCCAGCTCTGACATCTTCAGCACCTGCTGTTAATCACACACATGCACTCAGGCGTGATTTAGTGGCTCCTGTGATTGGCCATTTCAATTGCTGTCTCTGTAGATCACTGTCCCAGCTGAATATCCAGGGACCACATTCATCAAAAGCATAATTTGGGCAGAACGTGACTGTTTTCCCAAAACTGGAAGGATGGCATCAGCAAGAAAAATTTGTAGTATCTTTAAAGAAAGTCCGTTGTCTTTGAGGATAATGGATAATGCTTTTTATATCTACTATTAAAAGGAAATTATCAGTTCCTCGGGTGTGTTTTTGAAATTACTGGGGTATTTAGTGTTGACCACCCATGAAAACAACCAAGACACTAAGAATTCAGCCAGTGTCATTCTGGTAGGAGTTCCCAACATCTGAAAAGTAGGCCAGTGAGTTAGTTAAGTGATGCCAGCCCCATCCCTCAGCCTCAATAACTGGTCCAAGCAGGGCTAGTCAGAGCCCTACTCGGGTATTTTCTCCTGGAACAGGAAAGGAAGAATCCATCTTCCTGCTTTGTTTGTGAGGTGTGGGGATGTGACCAGAGCTCCCTGCAGCCATGTGGAAGAGTCTGAGCAAATGAAGCCAATATGCAGAGAGAATTTAGAATACAAGATACAAAGAGTTAATCCCCAGTTCCAGGCACACAAGTCTCTAGAGCTTCCTCTGCCTGCAGCTCTCACATGAGTTACCCAGGACCCTCAATACTTCTCCCTTCCTCTTTTTGCTCTTAAGCAAGTTACACTTCAGTTTCCATCACTAGCAACCCAAAGATTCCTCATACAAATACTATTATCAGTAAGTGGACTGAGACAGATGGCAGAGACTTAAAAGTAGACTGAGCTTGTTTGATAGGACACAGAGGCAGGGAAAATCATGCCACTCCCAGTTGGGAAGGTGGCAATCCATCTTACATGAAAACAGAGTAGATATTAATTATTACCTTATTATATCTGGGCAAATAGGCCATGATAATGTTTTGGTGGCTTCATAGAAAAATATTAAGAAATCAGAGTATGCTGGATTCTGCCTCTGGCCTTCAGTAAGGTCCTTCAAATGGAAGGTAACCCTCAATGCAAGATGGCATTTCTTCAAATGGTAGGAAGTAGGTAGGTATACAGCATTGTTAAGACAGAGGCCGTTTCTGTCTGTAGCCAGTGATCCAAAGCTGCCAAGGGTCAGAAAACCATGCTACCTGCAAAACTGTTAAACATGGACCTTCTACTCTACAGTGAAGTTATTCCACCAACAAAGAGAGGGTACACCTGGGAGTAGCCTAGAAATAAGGAAAACCCAATCACACAGATTTCTCCCAAACAACTGCTGTGCACAACCCCCTGAAATAGGGTAGTAATTTTTCATATTGTCAGGTGCAGATAATTGGGATGCAAACAGGGGCCAGAGCTCTTTACCAACTCCACCTATTGCTCCAGTTGCCTTGGAGGCAGAGGCCAAGGAGAAGCTATTAAAGGGAAGCCAGCTCTGGAAAACAGTGTGGAGGTTCCTCAAAAAACTATCAGTAGAACTCCCCTATGACCCAGCAATAGCACTGCTAGGGATTTACCCAAGGGATACAGAAGTGCTGAGGCATAGGGGCACATGTACCCCAATGTTCATAGCAGCAGTTTCAACAATAGCCAAATCATGGAAAGAGCCTAAATGTCCATCAACTGATGAATGGATCAAGAAGATGTGGTTTATATATACAATGGAATACTACATGGCAATGAGAAAGAATGAAATCTGGCCATTTGTAGCAAAGTGGATGGACCTCGAGGGTGTCATGCTAAGCGAAATAAGTCAGGCAGAGCAGGACAGATACCATATGTTTTCACTCATAGGTCTAACAGGAGAAACTTAACAGAGGACCATGGGGAGGGGAAGGGGGGAAAAAGAGTTAGGGAGAGGGAGGGAGGCAAATCATGAGAGACTCTTGAATACTGAAAACAAACTGAGGGCTGAAGGGGGAGGGGGAAAGGGGAAGGGGTGATGGTTATGGAGGAGGGCATTTGTAGGGAAGAGCACTGGGTGTTGTATGGAAACCAACTTGACAATAAACAATAAATAAATAAATAAACAAACAAATAAATAAATAAAGGGAGGCCATAGGAAGATGGGTGAAGTCCTGTGGGTATGTTTGTAGAAGATATAAGTTTCAGAGGCAGGGTCCAAAGTCAAATATTACAACTCAACAAGATTTCTGGTTGATTATAAATCAACAGAGCTCATCAGTGTGAACTCAACCTTGACAGCCCACCAGCCCTTTACAAGAGGTGTTTTGCTGGGGTGCCTGGATGGCTCAGTTGGTTAAGCGGCTGACTGGCTCAGGTCATGATCTCATGGTTCGTGGATTCGAGCCCCGTGTCAGGCTCTGTGCTGACAGCTCAGAGCCTGGAGCCTGCTTCAGATTCTGTATCTCCCTCTCTCTCTTCCCATCCCCTGCTCACTCTCTGTCTCTCTAAAATAAATAAAACATTATTAAAAAAAAAAAAGAAGAAGAGGTGTTTTGCTGAAGAAACTCTGAAACTAGAAGCCTGTAATTGCTCCATTTCTAAGGCAATCCCTGGGTTCCTTTAACCATAATGACAGCAACTGGGCTTCTGGAAGAATACAACCTCCCATGAGCTGTCTCCCTATCTACTGTGGCCATGAAGAGACATGATCAAGGCAAAATTTTGTGGAGACAGAATGCTAAAGATCTAACAGTAACCGAGACAGTGAGCCAAAAATAGATATTCACTGGTCCTGTGGAATGGAATATGGAATATTCTCTGGTGTTGTCCCACTTTTGTTGCTTATTCTTCTTCCTCTTTTTCAAACAGGAATTTTTATTTTAGGTACTCTCTTTTTCCTGTATTGTTGTATCTTGGACAGGTTAGAATAGCTAAACTAGTCAATTGGCCCCAGGATTTAAAATCTGGCATATCATATCTGACCTGAGAGAAAGATATTTCTTCCAAAGCCCTTGGACCTGTTAGTAGATGCAGTAGTTGATGATACTTTGAAATACCTACTTGAAGGAGCAGTGAGTATAGTTGTGACTACATGCGGATTCCCTACTTTATGCAAGCAGCAGTTGGAATTTTATATATGGAAAGAAGAGTGTGTGTAGATGTATATACACTAAGGAGCCATGTGGAGGACTGTGCTGTCTGCAAGGTCACTCATGAAACCTTACTCCCAGTCATAGAAATCGATCCACGATGGAACCCAAGCCAGATCCATCAAAGTTATTGTCTAGGTTCTTTCTGCTGGAGCTTGAAAGGCAGATTTCTATTTCTTCTTTAGATGTAATTAGGAAGAGCATAATCCCAGAGTTGCTGAAAGACAAGGTCCCCAGTACCCACTAAAGCACCTTTGTGCAAATAGAAAAATGTACCTCCCTCAAATCATTTTACCGTTTTGTTAGAAGAGACACTTGAGTGCCATCTGCTGGAAATTTTCCATAATAAACATGAATCTTAGATGTCTACAGTGTTATCATGACACTTGGATGCAGCATAATTGTACACTGCACACAAAACAGGGGAGCCCTAGTGACAGTCATGCCCCCCACTACATGAGGAAGTTTGGCCCTCTCATACCAATACCCCAAAAGAAGCAGATATGAGAAGGACTAAGAAATTCCTGCAGGGTTCACGTTTCTGTTTCCACTTTCTGAAAGTCTCCAGAGTTGGCCTGCCTCTATGACCTGTTCCAGTTTGTAAACCACTCCACACTCTGCAATATATTCCTTTTTTTAAGCTAGTAGCTATACACTGAGTTTTTGTTCTTTACAACCAGAAAAGTTCTGGAAAATATCCCCAGTTTCATTCATTATCTAGCCATATGACATTTTAGCTAAGTCATTTGCCTTCTGTGAGCCCAAGAGTCCTCAGCTATAAATTGGGCAATGATTGGAAGAGAAGCATATGAAATAAACATTTGTGAAAGGGTTTTGAAAGTACAATATACCAAGGCAGTATTGAAAATGAAGGTGATGATGATGATAATCAGACAGGGCAAGGAAAGATGCAAAATCTGCTCCTATTATTTGTGGCTTTCCTGTCATTCTTCACAGCACAGGGGAGGGTTTTTTTTAATGTAGAAAGGAATAAAAAAGTGTAACTTCACTAATTTAAGTCAAAATCAATAGGCATAGGGAGAAGGATTTGTTTGTGACCCTCTGAACAAGAGGCTCAGGAGTCTGTCTTGCCTTCTTCCAAAAGGAGGAATTAAAGATGGATAACTGTGGAGATGGTAAGACGGTCTGTGGCTATAAAAACCAACTCCCATCCAAAATCAATAAATTAAAAGATAAAACCTGAGACATCTCATTTCCATCATCTCAATGCATCTGCTCAGCTACCTATCACAGGTGTCCCTCAGCATCTCAACAAGTTGATGAAAAATACCAATTACTCTCAGAAACAAAAGAGGAAATACAATTAGCCGCTGTTACTAACCCAGGTCAAAGAACTTTACCTATGCCAACCAACCACTTTTAGTGGCGATAAAATCATCAGTTAAACAAGCAATCACATTGAAAATAGAGGGCTCAATATAGGGCATAATCTACTAGATTGTTGATCATTGGACATAAGCAGGGACCAATATATCACTGTACTTTGAAACACCAGACTGCACTCTTTCATTAGAATGACCCAATATATTTCATCCTGACCTTATTTTTCTATACCTTAACTAATTCATCTGAGCTTGACAGGTCAATTAATTAACCAGCAACTCTTTACTGAGGTTCACTATTTGCAAAGCCCTGTACTAGACAATTTAGACCTTATAAAAATGAATAAAGATATGGCCCCTACCTTCAGGCAATTTGAAGTCCAAGTGGGGAAAGAAAACAGTCACATATGTGTCACATATGTGTAAGTTAAATCTGGTTATTCATTCATCCATCCATCCACCCATCCATCCATCCATTCAAAAACTCTTTAACACTTATTGGATGCCAGAAGAAAGAAAAAAAGACAAACATGGCCCCTCCCCTATAGAAGCTACACTCTACCCAGGAAGAGAGACATAAAATAAATTTAATTTTAACCTGTAATAAGTGTTAGAAAGGAAAACCACATGATGTCTTGAGTACAAAAACATTTTTTCTGAGAAAGTCAAATTTAGGTTGAAGATCTGAAGGATGAGTGGCAATTGGCCAGGTGAAAAAAAGTAGAGTATTCTGGGTAATGGAAAAGTACATATTAAGAAACTATAGTGAGAGAGAGCTTAGACTATCAGAACTAATGAAAAGGAGACCAATATTGCTAAAGCACAGTGACAGAGGAGAACAGATCAAGATGCAGCTGAAGAGCTGGACAGGGGCCAGATGGTTTCATCGGCTGTGTTAAGGCTCTTATCCTAATAGCAATTAGAAGCCATTCAAGGATTTTAAGAAGAGGAGTGTCATAATCACACTTGCATTTTTGAAGCTCAGTCTAGCTGCCTATGTCAAGAAGGAATTGAAGGATGGCAAGAGTAGATTTGGGAAGGAGGTAAACCAAGCTGTGAACACCCAGCTGCAGATGGCCAAGTTTCATAAACAGCCACCACCTCATTGTCAGCACCAGTCGCTTTTACATTCTCAACCCCTTAGGTTAGAGGGAAAAACTCTCCAGGCATCCAAAAATGAAACTCAGAACACATTTTCCCTTAGAAACAATGCTATAAAATGCAGTTGGGTTCCACAGTTTAATTAATACTTTACTTTAACTTTTATGGTGACTTTGCTTTTCATTCTTGAGCAGCTTTATAATTGAGGGACTTAGAGTACTTCAAAAGATTCCCAGAAAAAGGCTATGAACATAATGAAAGGCTTTAAATATTAGTTCTGTGTTATAGGCAAGAGAAGCTAATGCTACCTTTAAGTATACCTAAAGGCTTTTATGCAGATAACAAATAGATATTAAGAAGTACAGTTTCAGGGCATCTGGTGGCTCAGTCGGTTAAGCATCTGACTTCGGCTCAGGTCATAATCTCACAGTTTGTGAGTTCCAGAGCCACATTGGGCTCTGTGCTGACAGCTCAGAGCCTGAAACCTGCTTCAGATTCAGTGTCTCATTCTCTCTCTGCCCCTCCACCACTTGTGCTGTGTCTCTCTCTGTCTCTCAAAAATAAGTGTAAAAAAATTTTTTATAGAAGTATAGTTTCATGTTATTCACCATGTCAGATTCTTGTCCATGCTTGGGAAATCACTGAAGGTACAAGGTTTTGAAAGAGATAGGAAGCGGGCACCTGGGTGGTTCAGTCGGTTAAGCAGCCAACTTCAGCTCAGGTCATGATCTTGCGGTTCATGGGTTTGAGCCCCACATTGGGCTCTGTGCTGACATCTCAGAGCCTGGAGCCTGCTTCGAATTCTGTGTCCCCCTATCTCTCTGCCCCTCCCCTGCTCACGCTCTGTCTCTCAAAAATAAATAAACGTTAAAAAATTTTTGAAAGAGACAGGAAGGGGGATGATCCAGTATGTGAGTGTAAGAGTGGGCTTTCAAGTGAGTTGTTGGTATCCTCTATAGCACCTTAGTCCAAATCAGACTCTGGGTGGGTGCAACACACCAGAACACACAGTCTGGTGAACAGAGGACAGGGCTAGGCTTTATTCCCTGAGCCCTCTTGACTGGGCCCCCTTAGGAGTACACAATCTGTATAAAATGCAGCATCCCATACCTTGTAGACAAGATGGCACATTCTCTGAGATGAAGAAGGGAAAGATAAGTTATCTGCACCACAGTGGTTCAGAGCAGGAACTCTGGAGCCACTATGTGGTTTTGAATCCTTGTTTACCAGATGTGTGACCATGGGTAAGTTCCTTAATCTCTCTGTTCCTTGGTTTTTCCATTCATAAAAATGAGGAAAATAATACCTACCTTCAAAGTTAATCATAAGAATTTAGTTAATATTTGATGCACAGAAATAACTTTTTATTTACATTTGCATGTGTGTTAATGAAATAAGTAAAAACATAGAAAGAGTAAAGACGTTTTCTCTGAGTGAGGCAAGGCCATTTGCTGTTAAGGCAACCAAATATATAAGAAGTCATTTCTGCAGAATATTAAAACTGGTTTCATAGCCATCTTGGAAAAAAAACATGCCTTTCATAAAAAAAACAGATGCCACCTATAACTATCTCTTGTCTGAAAGACCTCAGAGGCATCCCTCACTTTCTATGATGTTCTGCCTTTAAGTTATTGTTGGATCAGGAGTATCTTCAGCTGCAGCTGCTACAAGGAAAGCTGAATTCAGTAGACAGCCAAAATTTAGAGCAACATCACCGCTTCTATCTCCTGAAGTCACCTGAATTCATGCTGAACACGGAAGAATAATTTCTACCTCCCCAGATGGCAAACAGATTCATGCTCTTTTAAAAATGCTCATCTCACTCAAATGTTTCTCAGCAGGAAGTGTCTACCTGCTGCTGGAATACTCAGAGGATTAAGGAAGATTGTATGCATACACTAATGGCTACATTTACTCAACAGTTATGGGAGAAATGAATATTTCAACACAAAACAACACTTCCACCTTCCCATTACCAATTTAATTATTCCCACACCAAACTACATTCCCCACTAGGAAAGATGACTACATTATCCTCACTGATCTATCTCAACAATTAAGGAAGACCTAGGCAACCGGCAAACACATGTACCCCTCGCCTATCTGAGCTACCCTCACCTGCCTTTTAGCACCAAGAAAGCTAAAAGAAAAGGGGAAATTAACAAAAACAAAAAACAAAAACAAAAAAAAGCCCTGGCTGTCAATACAATCTGCAGTGACCTAAACCATCTGTAAGACATTGGTGACATTCACCTCAGGGAACACCTGGGCTAGTAAAAACTCAAGTCAATGCCACAACGTGGCACCTCGTTCCCACATTTCCATAGTCTTTTCTTTGAAAATGACCCTTATTTTCCATCTTCATTTTCATGTCGAACTTAAGATTTAGATTCTAGGAACAGGACTGGGTTCAGGAGTCACTTTAATATAAACCACTTGAAGGCTCTAACAGTCAAGGTTCCATGCATCAAGTATAAAGCACTGTAGTTATTTTGAGCAGGAAGGGATTCGATGCAGAAAATTCAAAGTTTACAGACTTGACGGAAAGGCTAAAGGAGCAGGTTCTCAGATGGGCCTCCAAGAATGATTCCCAGAACAATATAAAACTGATCTATCTCTGAGGCTACCACCAGCAATATAAATACAAAATCGATCATATCCATGTGGCTGGAGCCCAAGGATCAAGGAATGGGATCAAGAAGACATCACTGCCCTAACTACCCCTCCATACTCAGGAAGCTGGAGGTCAGACATTGGAATACTGATGCAGAAAGAGCTCACATTTCCCCTTCCTTGCTTGAAGGCAGAAAACAGACAAAAGAGGCAGGAAAATGGCCTCTGCCTTCCTCCCACGGTCTATATCTTAGCACAAGTGCATCTATTCATCAGAATCTATTTCACATCCAGAGCCATAATTGTAAAGAGTTATTGGAAAGGTAGTTTTCAGCTTTCTAATTCCTCCAAAATTGAGGGTGAAGTAAAAATGGAGGTTGCTAAAGCAATCAACAGAATCTACCATATGACTTCTACAAACTTCCAAAAACATAGTCACTACCTAATGCTCAAATACATAGAAATCTATGATCAGAGAGTATTCTTTTGCATTAAGCCTTAACCTTTCCACGAGCCATAGGAACAACTCTTGAAACAAGTACAACTTTAAGCTTTTCGCACTTTAGTGTAGATTAGTATATTTAATTACTTTCCAGAGTCCAGAAGATACAAAGGCAGTAGTCTCTACACAGGGGAAGAGGAGAGACTTGGAACCAAAGGAGAATAAATGTGGATATAAGAAGAGGGCAGGGAATGGACACTAAAGACACGGTTCACCTTCTTTATAACTGAGGATTAGGCCAGTGTGGCAAGAAATGTGCTCTATCACACAGGCACTAAGAGGTTCTCAGGATCAAGGGTGAGAGAAGAGAATGTGTGCACCCTCATCATGGGACACTCCCTCCCCAGATCTGAACCACAGACACCCCACCCACATCCTCACCTGAGGACTGGGTAGGCCCAGAAGACATTTCCACAAAAACACGAGGCAGGTCCCAAAGGTGGTGATCAACGTCCGAAGTTCCAAACTAGAAACCTGCAGGACAAATCTACTCTCTAGTGTGTTTTATTTGTCCAGGCCAGGGTTTGTTTGGAAACTGTGACTTGATTGCCTTTAGGTAGGACATGCACTCTCCATTTCAAAGCATGTTCTCACCTTTTCGCTATCATTTTTATCTAATAGCTTCCCACATTGACATTATCTTCCTGGCCACCCCTGGCCTGTTCTTTTTCCTTCTTACAGGAGAATTGAAGAGTCAAGGTCCAACAAAAATAAACAAAATCATCAAGGTCAGTGATAAGTGTGGGAACTTGAATGAAAGACATAACCAAGAGTGAGAAACAAAAAGGGGTAGATCAGAGTAGGAAGCTGCACTCTACCACAGACACCATTTACTCTCTGCTAGTGGGACCACTCTTTGAATGGTGCCTGGGTGCATTGCTGTGGTTTAGAGACACAGAGTCTACCTAGGATCTGGTAGAGAACATTCTACACATCAGGAAGGCCCTTGGAGGTTCTGGGCCATTTCCAGGTAATATGGGTCAGCTTTCTTCTCACTTTCAGTAAAAGAAGGGAGGAGCCCACTGGCTAGGAGCCTAGGAATTTGTCCTGCCTCATGGGTAGAGAAACCCAGGCCTGTACACCTGGTTGCCAGATATTAAGTTGTCTGTGGGGCTGGGGCAAATCCCAAAGCAAGCCGTGATAGTAATTCAGCCTGGCTATTCTCTGCCTGGGCTCCTCTTAGAGGCTCCTCCTATTCCTAGGGAACTATAAACCAGTTAACAACTCAACTCTAATTAATAAGCTCCTTAATGAAGATACAAATGCCCACATTTTTATCCTTTACGATGTACTTTGGGCTCTTTTTTCTCTTAAATAGCTTAACTGATGTCTCTGCTTCCTCCTTTTTCAATTCCCACTTTCACATTGGTTTCTGATCTCTAAATAACAGCTTCTATCTGTCCTGACTCTTCAAACCCATCTCATTCACTGCCCCCCTGCTCTTTGCTCCTTATTTTTCAGGGCATCTTGTGTGTGTACTCTGTAGAAGCTCCATTGCGAACCTGTGAGAAACAGGAAAACCCACTAAGGTTTTCTTCTTTATTTATTTATTTTTTTTTTTCAGGAATAGAATTTAGTGATTTATCACTACATATAACACCCAGTGTTCATCCCAACTAGTGTACTCCTTAATGCCCCTTGCCCATTTAGCCCATCCCCCCCAACACCCTTCCAGCAACCCTGTTTATCTTCTGTATTTAAGAGTCTCTTATGGTTTGTTTCCCTCTCTGTTTTTATATTATTTTTGCTTCCCTTCCCTTATGTTCATCTGTTTCATGTCTTAAATTCCACATACAAGTGAAATCATATGATACTTGTCTTTCTCTAACTGACTTAGTTTTCTTAGCATTAGACACTCAAGTTCATCCACGTTGTTGTAAATGACAAGATTTTATTATTTTTGATTGCCTAGTAATATTCCATTCCATATTCCATATACATACCACATCTTTATCTATTCATCAGTAAATGGACATTGGGCTCTTTCTATACTTTGGCTACTGTCGATAGTGCATCTATTAGGGTGCATGTGCCCCTTCAAAACAGAACTCCTGTATCCTTTGGATAAATACCTAGTAGTACAGTTTCTGGGCCATAGGGTAGTTCTATTTTTAATTTTTTGAGGAATCTCCATACTGTTTTCCAGAGTGGCTGCACAAGTATGCATTCCCACCAGCAGTGCAAAAGGGTACCTCTTTGTCTGCATCTTTGCCAGCATCTGTTGTTGCCTGCGTTGTTAAGTTTAGCCATTCTGACAAGTGTAAAATGTTATTTCATTACAGTTTTGATTTGTATTTCCCTGATGACGAGTGATGTTGAGCATGTTTTCATGTGTATGTTAGCCATCTGGATGTCTTCTTTGGAAAAGTGTCCATTCGTGTCTCTTGCCCATTTCTTCACTGGATTATTTGTTTTTTGAGTGTTGAGTTTGATAAATTCTTCATACATTTTGGATACTAACTCTTTATCTGGTGTGTCATTTGCAAATATCTTCTCCCATTCTGTCAGTTGCTTTTTAGTTTTGTTGCTGGTTTCCTTCACTATGCAGAAGCTTTTTATCTTGATAAGATCCCAGTAGTTCATTTTTGCTTCTGTTTCCCTTGCCTCTGGAGACATGTCAAATAAGAAGTAGCTACAGTCAAGGTCAAAGAGATTTTTGCCTGTTTTCTCCTCTAGGGTTTTGATGGTTTCCTGTCCTACATTTAGGGCTTTCATCCATTTTGAGTTTATTTCTGTGTATGGTGTAAGGAAGTGGTCCAGGTTCATTCTTCTGTATGTAGCCGTCCAATTTTCCCAATACCATTTGCTGAAAAGACTGTTTTTCCATTGGATATTCTTTCCTGCTTTGTCAAAGATTAGTTGGCCATATGTTTGTGGGTCCATTTCTGGGTTCTCTATTCTGTTCCATTGATCTATGTGTCTGTTTCTATGCCAGTACCAAACTGTCTTGATATATACAGCTTTGTAATACAGTTTGAAGTCCAGAATTCTGATGCCTCCAGCTTTGATTTTCTTTTTTAGGATTTCTTGGGCTTTTTGGGTTCTTTTCTGGCTCCACACAAATTTTAGGATTGTTTGTTCTAGCTCTGTGAATAATGCAAGAGTTATTTTGATAAGGATTGCATTGAATATGTAGATTGCTTTGAGTAGTATCTACATTTTAACAATATTTTTCTTCCAATTCATAAGCATGGAATAATTTTTCTTTTTTTTGAGTGTCTTCTTCAGTTTCCTTAATAAGCTTTCTGTAGTTTTTGGTATATAGATTTTTAACTTCTTTTATTAGGTGTATTCTTAGGTATGTTGTGGGTTTTGGTGCAATTGTAAATGGGATCGATTCCTTGATTTCTCTCTCTGCGGCTTCATTGTTGGTGTACAGAAATGCAACCAGCTTCTGTACATTGATTTTATATCCTGTGAATTTGCTGAATTCATGTATCAGTTCTAGTAATTTTTGGTGGAGTCTTTTGGGTTTTTCCACATACAGAATCATGTTATCTGTGAAGAGTGAAAGTTTGACTTCTTCCTTGCTGATTTGGATGCCTTTTATTTCTTTGTGTTGTCTGATTGCTAAGTCTAGGACATCCAACACTATGTTGAATAACAATGATGAGAGTGGACATCCGTGTCATGTTCCTGACCTTAGGGGGAAAGCTCTCAGTTCTTCTCCATTGAGGATTGTATTAGTAGCAGGCCTTTCATACATGGCTTTCATGATTTTGAGGTATGATCCTTCTACCCTCCTTTCTTGAGGGTTTTTAGCAAGAAAGGATTCTGTATTTTGTCAAATGCTTTCCCTGCATCTATTGAGAGGTTCATGTGGTCTTATCCTTTCTTTTATTAATGTGATATATCACATTGATTGATGTACAGATATTGAACCAGCCCTGCATCCCAGATATAAATCCCACTTGATCATGGTAAATAATTATTTTAATGTATTGTTGGATCTGGTTTGCTAGTATCTTGTGGAGAAATTTTGCATCTGTGTTCATCAGGGAAATTGGTCTGTAGTTCTCCTTTTTAGTGGGGTCTTTGTCAGGTTTTGAAATCAAGGTAATGCTGGCCTTGTAGAATGAGTTGGAAGTTTTCCTTCTATTTCTATTTCTTGGAACAGTTTCAAAATAATCGGTGTTAACTCTTCTTTAAATGTTTGTGAGAGGGGCACCTGGGTGACTTAGTTGGTTGAACATCTGACTTCAGCTCAGGTTACCATCTCTCGGTCTGTGAGATAGAACCCTGCATCGGGCTGTGTGCTGACAGCTCAGAGACTGGAGCTTGCTTAGGATTCGTCTCTCTCTCTCTCTCTCTCTCCCTCTCTCTCTCTCTCTCTGTCCCTCCCCTGCTCACACTCTGTCTCTCTCTTTTTCAAAAATAAATAAACATTTTTTAATTTTTTTAACAAATAAATAAATAAATGTTTGGTAGAATTCCCCTGGAAAGCCATCCAGCCCTGGACTTTTGTTTGTTGGGAGATTTTTTGATTACTGATTTAATTTCTTTACTGGTAAGGAGTCTATTCAAGTTTATATTTTCTAGGAATTTGTCCATTTCTTCCAGATTGCCCAATTTGTTGACATATAATTACTCATAATATTCTCTTATTATTGTTTGTATTTCTGCAGTGTTGGTTCTGATCTCTCCTCTTTCATTCGTGATTTATAAATAAATAAATAAATAGGGTACTTTCTTTTATCTTTTCGATCAATTTGGCTAGGGATGTATCAATTTTGTTAATTCTTTCAAAGAACCAGCTCCTGGTTTCATTGATCTGTTCTACTATTTTTTTTTTTGACAGCATTGATTTCTGCTCTAATCTTTATTATTTCCTGTCTTCTGCTGATTTGGGGCTTTATTTGCTGTAATTTTTCCAGCTCTTTTAGGTGTAAGGTTAGGTTGTATATTTGAGACCTTTCTTCCTTCTTTAGGAAGGCCTGGATTGCTATATACTTCCCTCTTATGACTGCCTTTGATACATCACAGAGGTTTTGGGCTGTCGTGTTTTCATTTTTATTGGCTTCCATGTACTTTTTAATTTTCTTTTTAATTTCCTGGTTAACCCATTCATTTTTTAGTAGGATGTTCTTTAATCTCCATGTATTATGGTCTTCCCAAATTTTTTCTTGTGGTTGATTTTGAGTTTCATAGTGTTGTGGTCTGAAAATATGCAAGGTATGATCTCGATCTTTTTGCACTTGTTGAGGGCTGATTTGTGTCCCAGTATATGATATATTCTGGAGAATGTTCCATGTGCACTCAAGAAGAATATGTATTCTGCTGCTTTAGGATGAAATGTTCTGAATATATCTGTTAAGTCCATCCAGTCCAGTGTGTCATTCAAAGCCATTGTTTCCTTGTTGATTTTCTGCTTAGATGATCTGTCCATTGCTGTAAGTGGGGTGAAGTCCCCTACTATTATGGTATTATTATCAATGAGTTTCTTTATGTTTGTAATTGATTTACATATTTGGGGGCTTCCATGTTGGGGGCCCCACTAAAGTTTTCAAATAGAGAGGTGAGAAGATGTGTGACAATCTACATATGCAGAAACCAGAAAAAAATGTTACAATATTTGAAACGCCAAATACAGTCACCATCTTAAGAGAAGATACAAGAAATGTGACTGGCAACCACCATTGTGTCTCACTGTTCTCCACTGAGGGCAAAATTCTGGCTGGAGCAGTTAGATTAAATGCATGGGTATCAGAAAGGTCAAACATGAATATCTGAAATTCCTCTTTGTGAAAACTTTAAGGCTTATTTTTTTTAATTTTTTAAAAGTTTATTTATTTTTGAGAGAGAGACAGAGGATGAGTGGGGAAGGGGCAGAGAGAGAGGGAATCTGAAGCAGGCTCCAGGCTCTGAGCTGTCAGCACATAGCCTGACATGGGGCTCAAACTCACCAACAGTGAGATCATGACCTGAGCCGAAGTCAGACACTTAACCAACTGAGCCACCCAGGCGCCCCTCTTTAAGGCTTATTTTAATTTAAAATATATAATTATATTATCCATTCACCAATCTTTCCTATATTATATAATATTTAAGATATAAGCCTTACGTATACTTTACATGTCCCTTCTCCCAGCCTCACTAAGACCCAATATGTGACTGTACTTTATATAATTATCCACAGAGCTTTCCTCACCACATGAACATGATTGACATGAAGCAAATCTCAGACATATTATCACTTTATGACCTCTTAATAAGAACTCTTATAGGGTTGGGACCCTTGTATTGACGGCTTCTAAGAATTAGCCTTAGTGTGTAGGCTCTGGAGTTAGATACACCTGGGTCTGTATATGCCCAGGGCAGTAGCCACATGACTTTGGAGAGTTCCTTAACTTCTCTAAGTCTTTAGTTTTAATCTGTGAAGTAAAGCTAATACTGCTTACCTCTTCAGGTTACTGTGAAGGAAAATGAGTTAATGTAGGGGAACTATCCAGCCTAGAGTAAGTATTCAATAAATATTTTTGTCATCATTATTGTTATAAGGAAATTTTAAAAGAAAGAACTAGTTTTTTCTCTAGGAAGGTCCCAAGTTTCATAAGATGATTTTTAACCATCATATATCATCCTAGTCTTTACTGTTCCAATATCAACTAGACAAAGGAGAGCATCCTCCTTTCTTTAGATCTTTAGCTGACTGATCTCTGGGTACTTTCTTCTCAGCCTCTGGCTACAGCTCAGACTCACCTTGTTAATTTCTCATTGCACCAAATATTAAGCAAAAGCAGAAATCAGATTTGACTGAAATCTGCATGTTTTTAAATGTTTATTTATTTTTGAGAGAGAGACAGAGACAGAGACAGAGCATGAGCAGGGAGGGGCAAAAAGAGAGGGAGACACAGAAACCGAAGCAGGCTCCAGGCTCTAAGCTATCAGCACAGAGCCCAACGTGGGGCTCAAACTCACAAATCACAAGATCATGACCTGAGCCAAAGTTGGATGCTCAACTGACTGAATCACCCAGGCACCCAGAAATCTGCATTTTGTTTCATTTTGGTTTCTTCCCACTGAGAAAATGAGCACACTGATGCCAACAGTTTACAGACGTCTGGGGAGGCCTTGGTGATGTCCAGAAGGTTTTATGAACTTGACAAAAAAGGAAGGCCAGGATGAAAAGTCCCACTATTAGAGAATTTACAATATTCTGAAAGCAGAATTTTACTCATAAACAAACACTTCTAGTCCAACGGCTTCAATCATCACTAATCCCTCTGTCTCTGGGTAAAGCTGGATACTGTAGACTTTACTGTGCAGGGTCTGTGACCTGAATTGTGCAGGGGTCTACCCTGGTGGTCTCACAATTCTAGGTGGTAACAGGACACTCATACTCTCAGTCATTGGAAGCAAGATGTCCTGACACCTGGAGAGCATCCTGCTACTCTTACTATGAAAGAAAGCTATGTAAATGGATTCTATAGCTGGAAATCCACATGGAAGTCATTGAAGGACACAGGTAAAATTGAGAACCATCTTGCCTATCAAACTACATCATAACATTCTCTTTTTAAGTACTAATTTTTTTTAATCTCCACAAAGATCCATTACTAAAATGCATCCATTGTCTTTACATCAGAGAATGAGTAGCAGAAGAAAATGGGTTGTTCACAGGGACAGGGATAGCAAGTGGAGGTAGTGTTAGTGGTGATGGAGATCAGGGAGGTGTCTGACGTCAGTATATGCAATGGATTGATTCCAGACAGTGAGGCAAATCATGGATTGGCCAGATCTTAATGTTAAAGTCAGAGTTAGGAAAGCCAGGGTGTTTAAGAGCACCAAATTGGTAAGTAGAGATCTTGCTGTGTTTCTCCTTCATGATGGTGTCCTGGAATCATAACACAGTAATGGTGGTTAGAAGAAGAGCCAGAGAGGCACACAGGAAGTTCTTACTTCTTAATGAAACAAAATCTGATGTTAAATTACATGAACTCTTTGTGGCAGACAGAATGTATAATCTCCTCCCCTTGAGTGTGGATGCAAATATAATGGGATTTCACTTCCATGATTATGTTATGTTATATGGCAAATGTTTCCCACTCAAATACCTGATGAGATTTTCTATATTTCACTTTCATCCCTACACCTCTGATCACAAGGCTTATACCACTCTGGGGATGTCATGACTGACTGTATGGCACAATAGTTGATGCATCTGTAATCCTCCAAGCATCTTCCTCCGGGAAGTCTTCTCTGACTGCTTTTCCCTAAGGCTGAGTGAAGCAATCAACTATACAAAATGCATAGAATGCATTCATTTATTTACTTTGACCTCACCCTCTTCTAAAAGGGCATGGCATCACTTTCAAAAAAAGAACAGGATTTTTTTAATGAACAAATGAGAAATTCGAATGAGGGAAAAATAAAGTTAGGAAAAGTAAAATGAATTTAGAGTACAGATTAAGATTCAAAATGCCTGCCACACAATCTTACTAGCCACAAAATTTGGCTCAGTTCTCCAGCTACCAAAGCAAGGAGAGAGACACAATCAGTTAAGTAATCCATAGTGACCCTACGCTTGCTTGTATGTTTGTTTTTAAAAATACCAATTTCTGGTGCTGTCATCTGAGGAATTTCTTCCTTTGGTCTTCATTGAAAGAAGTCATGCAGAATTTAATAAGCAGCTTAGAGGGAAGGATCTGGTTTGAACATCTGCAAAATACCCTATTTGCTTCATTTACGAGCACAAGAGGTACACTCTTCAGGGTCATTTAATCCCCAAAATAGGCAAACAACATGGCAGAGTTTAGGGAGGAAGAAGAAGGAAGTGGGGAGCAGAGGACATCAGACAGAGAAAGAATCACTCATACTGAAATGGTCAGTGAGTGCCAATTAATGGAACCCCAAAAGGTGGGAAGAATCAGGCAAGAGCTGGCCAGGAAGCCTCAACCCTGGAGAAAGTGCAGACTGTGGGAAAAGCAGAGAAGTTCTTCAAGTCATAGGCAGACATTAAGAGGAAAAGGCGCAATGCCAGAAAGTGGAACATAGAACATCCAGGAATATTCCCACTAGAGAGGCCTTAGGGATGTCAAATTCCCTATGATCCCACCCTGCCTTTAAAGGTAAAGGAACGAAGACCCGAGAGCACAAGCACCTGTCCCCATGGTCTCACAGCTGATGCAGAGCTGACATCCTGTGACTATTTAACACTTTGGGTGACAGGGGATGAACAGGACTTCCTGAAGCTAGTTAATGGCTGACTTGGCTCTGGCACCAGAAACACAAGGTGGATGACAAATAAAGCAGTCACTTGGATAGAGTAGTGCTTGCCTTCCCCTTTATCAAAACCTCAGCTAGTGCTGTGATACATGTACATGTTCACTAGTAATCTAGGAGAATTACAGGGATTGCAGAAATGCCTACTACATACCAGGTAGTGCACTAAGCACCATCCTGGCAGGATCTCACAGAATCCCTGCAACATCCCAGGACGTAAGATCCACTGTCATCTACATCTCACAGACAAGAAAACAGACTCAGCCAAGGTGAAATAATTGTTCCTCACAGTCATATAGCTAGGGGGTGGTGAAGACAGGATTTGAACATGGGTCTGTTTGATTCCAAAATGTGTGCTCCTTCTTCAGCCCAAGAAAAACCTTTAACCTTTAATTCCAGTGAGCAAGAACAAAGAGAGATGAGCTTTTACCTATAGTACCAGAACAGATTCATTCAGCTTTAAGAGCTCCCCAGGAACTGCAAAAGGCAGAACCAGGCTGTGGATGCAAATGACCCAGCAGCAAATGCACTCCCGGTGGGGCCTATAATTCAAATTCATGGTGCTTACTCTGTATAACAGAGGGAATATCCATCCATGTATGTATATACAATGCAGACAGCACACGCTCGCTCGCTAGTGGAATCTGATCCTTTCCTGGTGAGGCCACAGCAGGAGGTCACTTGTGAAGCTGCCCAGAGCTCTGACCCAGGACTCCATGCCCTGAGTAAAAGCTGCCCAGTGGTAAATGTACTTGCCTTGAGCCAGTGCCCGCTGCAGTTTCTCTGCTGGATGTTTCGGCTCTGCCCTGAGGACAGTTCTTATTGGACTTTGGTGCAGTTCCTATTTCACAAATCAGAGCTTAAACCTTCATAAGAGAGTATTGATTTGTGCTATCAAAGCAGTGAGATTCTAGAGCTGGGAGCTAAGGGAGTCTGGTTCTTTTAATCAATATTTTCTTACTCATTAAAGCACACGTCTGATTCAAATTTTGATTTCAGCCAGACTCCAAGACCAAGAATCAGCGTGCTGATGAAGTAGTCTCTACTGGGCAACAAAAATCTGCCTGTCGTTTCAATATCTCCCTCTCTCTCTCTCTCTCCTTCTCCCTTTCTTTCTTCTTGTGTCTTTCCCAGCCTCGATGTCTAAAATCAAGCCCAGCAGACTTTTGCCAACTTTCGGTCACTGTCCCCTTGGGGAGATCCAAAAGGTAACCTTCAACTTGGAGCTGCAACTAGCCGGCCACCAGGGTCCCCTTACTCTGGGCATGGATGCATCATCCCAGCAGATAATTTCTGCCCTTACAGGCTGCTTTCGTTGTCCTTTTCAGACTGGAGTCCTTAAGATTTAAAAGTTTGAGCAGGTAAAGAACAACAAAGATGATCCACAAACTTGTCCAAGGATAATTCACGAATCAAAGCCCACGTGCTCTCCTGGGAGTGATCTTAATCCAACATTCCTCTCAGACCTCCTGCCCACTTAGGCAGCATTGCACGGTGCGAAGAGCACAGGATTTACAGCCACTCAGACCTTGTTTGGGTCTCCAGCTCAGCCTGCTTGCTAGAAGCGTGGCTTTGGGTGAACAGCTAGACTCTGGGCCCGTTTTCCTCGTCTGTAAAATACTCAAAGTAATCCCTACCACAGGCAATTGGTATAAAAATTAAATTAGCATAAATAAATAAATAAATGAATAGCTCCTCCTAATCACATAAATCATAGTCCTGTAGTCAGTCCTAATCTTATAATCACTGGCATGAAGTAGGTTCTTGAAGAATGTTAGTTCTTCCATTTTCTCTTGGCTCTGTTTCCTTCTCCTAGCACCTCCACTCACTCTTTTTCTTCCTCTTTCTCCATTTTCTGTCCCCTTTCTACTGATTTCCCTTATGCTCGTCTCCTTCTCACCATCCCCTTTAACTGGGCTTAAAACCATAAACTGTCAGCACCAGAAGGATATCAGGGTGTCGTCACTTCAAGATGAATGACATGCCCCAGACCACAGCTACTCACCGGCACAGCCACGGGCGGCACTTGGCGCTTACTCCCACAGTCTGACATTCCAGTCTTTTCCTCTTTTCAGAGCTGAAATTCTTGAAAGTGGCAGCTTCCTGGCAGTTTCAGTAAATTTTCTAGAGAACAACCTTGAAGAGCAGCATAAAAGGCATTAGTGAGATGTGTCTGCAAAGAATATGCTTTACTAGTATTAAAAATAAAAACAACTAGGGGCGCCTGGGTGGCTCAGTCAAGTGTCCGATTCTCAGTTTTGGCTCAGGTCATGATCTCATGGTTTCGTGAGTTCGAGCCCTGCATCTGCACTGACAGTGCAGAGCCTGCTTGGGAGTCTCTCTCTCTCTTCCTCTCTCTCTGCCCCTCCCCTGCTCCCCTGTCTCTCTCAAAATAAATAAATAAACTTTGAAAAATAAAAAAAAAAAAACTAAAACATTTCTCACTTAAAACTCTGATATGATGGTATATTCATTTGAGTTAAACTGTTTCAGGTCTAGCATATTTTTTTATAAATTTGAACTATGGGGTGTCTTCTTTCTCCCATCTAACATTATTAGTGTGCTAAAGCCAGCTTGTGTCGGCCTGTGAGAACTGATTATTAGCAACCCATTCCAACTGTGTATTCAGTGATACCACATCAGTAGCTGGAAATTGAAACAGTGGGTATATTTACACCACAGAAATTGGTAACCACTACAAATAGGCGGGGTTTGGGGGGAGGGGGCTGTTTGTTTGTTTTGTCTTGTTTTATTTTTCAGAGAATCAATTGTTAAACAGTTACCAGCACACTATCAGATAAGTTCTCATGACTTTAGCACTCATTTTTAGACAGCCCCCCCTTTGCTTTAAGGAAGGTTTACACTTATTTTTGTGATAATGATTTCATACAGTAATTCTACAAGCCCTGTGTACACACAGTCATGAGTTTAGGTCTTTAGAAAACTGTGTTTCTTGAAAACACCAATATTTCTTCAGTTTATCTATCATTGGTTGGTCATGCCAGAAGCTCTATTAACAATCAATCATATAAATTTGTTCTGCCTTAGCTCTGTAAAGATAAAGGTGCCTGCTAGGCCACTGGCACATCGGCATTAGTTTTGTCCTATTGATTTAAATAGAGAGTGCAAGATTGTGAGGATTTTAGTCCCTGAGAATATCTGTGAGCTACTACTGGCATCACTGAGCAGTTCATTGTTCATACCCACATTCAAATAGAGCTCATTTTCTCCAAATATTATACTGTGCTAGTAGCCAAGAGGCCATACACTGGGCTTTGAAGCCAGACTGTCTAGAATTAAATCCCAGCTCCCCTACTAACTAGCAATTTCCTTATCCTCTCAGTGCTTTGGTTGTAAAATGGAGGTAATAATAGTACCCACCTCCCTGACTATTACAAAGGATTAAATTAGAGTAAGATATATCAAATGCTTAGAACAGTGGCTCATGTCGGGCCCTCTTCTGCCTCTGTTGTCCGGCAAGGCCGACAGAGTGAAGTGCGCTTCAAGGAAGACGACTTCTTGGAGGAGGGTCCCACATCCGCTTGGGGCATTTAGGGCTTTTATAGCACTAGTAATAATAACATGGGCCTTTTATGATTTACTTTCAAAATTCTTGGAGGATGACTTGAATAGCGGTGCTCTGGAGATCATACTCCAGATGTAACAGTTACTGAATGCACAGGCTGCATAAACAGCCTTATGGAAAAATTGGCTAATAATTTTCTCCCTGATGGCTCTTTCAAGGAATTCATGTCAAACCTCAGTCGTGCAGAACTTATGCAACACACACTAACAGTAATACAAAACCAAAACTAGCTAGATTAATACAAGGTACTAGAAAACCAGAAACTTAGATTCCCCTCCCTACAGTACAGGGATTGTCCTAGGTTGCATACAACATAAGTGGAAAACTGTGGAAAATATAGTTATGAAATCCCTGACCCTCCTTTACCGTATATAGGCATATATGATGCAGTCATTATATAGCAAGTTGTAATGGAAAACATGTCCCCTATAGTAGTCTCCCCTTCTGGGAAAGGCTGAAAAGAACGGACCCACAATGGTGTTTTTCCACAGAACAAAAGGTTAGTTTGTTAAAATAGTTAATAGTTTCTTGGTACAAAACCATTCTCCAAGTTTCTTATATAAAAGCATGCTGTTCTCTGAAGTTAGAACAACTTAATGCCTGCTGCGCTCTGTTAATCACAATAACAACCAATCAAGTCTGTCACTTCTTTGTTTTACACACTTATGCAAGTATAATAATTTCTAACTGTACCTAAAGAATGAAAGATAGAAATGATATGAGGCCTCAAATAGAAACTTAGTAACCACCTGTGAAAAAATCTTTTAACATTTATGACTACAATACTGTAAGCAAATGCCAAAAAAATGGGTATATAACAACCACCTTGAAAATAATAAAGTTGGAACAGTTGGAACATAACCTTCGTGCTGTGTCTCTCTGTCTCCCATCGCCGACGCTCTACCCACCTTCGGAACCCCTGGATCCTGCTGGAGCTGGACTCCGGCAGGCTGGCACACAGTCAGCACTAAATAAATGTTCACTATGAGAAAAGAATGGAGATCGAAAGTTTATTGCAAGATAAGATATTCAAGCACCAGATTTTAGCTGGGTGGGTTGGATGAGGTTGAGAAGTACCTTTAGAGGACAGGTTTAGACTATGGCTGTTGGAAACCCACATCAATTATGGAAGGGCTCCCAGAGCTCTATGTTAGAAGGTCCTCCTATCCTCACCCCTCTTTCCCACTAACAAACCAGGGATCTTCTGAACTGCCACAGCTGGAGGGAACTGAGCTTCTTCTTCATTTGGAGCAAGAGTTTACAGCCTCAGTCCCCAGGATCGACTTGAAGAGTGTGATGTCCATCTGCAAACACCACCGTGGGCTATACAACAGTAGATGGCCTGTGGGTTAGGTTCAATTCTTGCCTGAGAGCTCTCTACTCTTATGACCCTCCCAGAAAGCATGATGGAAGATTCACAGTAACGGATTCACCAAAGGATGACTCTATTGTAGTCATCGGGCTATTCCTTAGTATGCTAATCCTCCTCCTTCTAAGTACATGGTGGGAACATACTTCCCCTCCTTCTTCTAGTAAGGCAAGTCTCTACATCTTACTTTGGGCAATGAAATATGAACAGAAATGATATGTCTCTTCCAAATTTCAAGAGCCAGTGAGTGACTTGCCCACTTCCTTCTGCCTCCCATAGTGACTACAAACATTCCATATGACAAGGTTCCATCAATTTTCATGTCTGAGTGAGAATAATCCAGAGCAGAGTCCCAAGATTACTTATAATGGATATACAGTAAGAACAAGATAAAACTTCATTATTTGAAGCAACTAAGACTTGTTTGGTTGTTTGGTACTGCACAAAGCCTAACCTATCCTGACTGATACAACCATAATTCCACTCAAACTTATACTTTAAAATGTTAATAAGATCTTTGCAAACTTCTTTCATATATTACTGCTAACAAATTACTTGTGATAGCAGATCTCAAAAAAAAACAAAGAAGTTTAAAATCACTAACTTACAGAAATAAAATTTATTATCTACAAGATTCACATTGAAGTTTTTCTATAAATTCCATTTATCTAGCAAATTAATTTATCTTTGCTTTCTTTGTCCTTTATTGAACAAGGTGATCCATTTAACCTTAAGATTTCTGTACTTCAATTCTGTTAAAGATTCATGCCTGAAAGAAATCAAACAAAAATCTTGCAAAGGCTGAACAAAGGAGAAGTCTGTAGAGGAAATTCACTGGCAGAAGGGCAGCTGCCTCAGCAACTGCTTCTCATTCCCTCTGAAATTTCCCTTCCCCTTGCATTACCCTCATTTGTATACCAAAATGACCACTCTAGTCTCCAAGGGTTCAATGCCCCCCAAACTGGAATTTTTTTCCCCTAGGCCTAAATTTTTTTTTCTCAACAGAACTGATACAAATTGGCATTTTCAAAATAATTTTCTTAAAAAAAGACTTTTTAAAAGTAAGTGAAAAACAGTATATATGCAAACAGAATATAATTAATGCCTGCTCAGAGGATCACCACCACTAGTCATTAACCTTGGCCCTAGTTTGGCTGGCAGTGTTCACAGTCCCCTGGATGAACTTACTCTTGCTCTGAGCTCTGGCTTCCACACAGGGAGAACCATCTTGTCTCTTACTACAACCTAATAAACATCTTGCTACAATCAAGGACAAATGCCAGAAATACTTTCCTTCAAGCAATGAATCAAATGTCTTCAGCCCTCTAACACTCTCCCCTTCGGACTTGATTTTTCTGATTCAGGGACACCATGCTTATAATCCATTTGCAGGATACTAGGGAGAGATGTCCTTAACCCCACTGATGGATCTTGCCTTTCCAAGCTCAGGTTAATAGCTTTGTCCATCTCTATAACTTACTATGGCCAGCACAGTGCAGGAAAAACACACACACATGCACACCATATAGGCTCACAATACTAAAGAAAATGACTTAATCTAATCAATATAATTTTTCAATATTGAATCAACATATATATTTACAGTGACTATATTTTTATATAACTTATCAGTTAAGAATATGAGCTTTGAACAAATATACATGGATTGAAGTCTCTGCTCCAGCACTTTATGACTTGAGATCCTAAGGCAAATTATGTAATCTCTCTAAGGCTCTGCTTCTTCAAGTGCAAACTTAAGAATAATAGTAGTGCCTACCTCATAAGACTGATGTGAGCCAATGAACTCAGAATGAGGGAATCAACATAAAGCAGTTTAGCACAGTGCCTACAACATGGGAGGTCACCAGTAACTCTCAGCTACTGGCGGTAGTGGAGGCATTAACAGTAACAATATCACTATCTTAAATAAAACAAGGAGGATCATTGTCTCACATTCCATTATCCCCATATTTCTATTGTAGTTTCCATAAATCTTTAGCTTTTTTCTAATAAATGCCTGACAGAGTGATTTTTAAGTTTTTTAGAAATTCAAAGCACTTGAGTAATTATCACTCAATTCTGCAATATTACCCACATTGTAGGCAAGACATTACCTATGCCCCAGTGCTCCAGAATTATTCAAATATGCTGATCCAACAGTGATGCTACCCTAGCATCTTCAAAGAGTAAAAGGCTTCCCTTATTTTCTGCCAAGCCATATCATCCACTTGTTTGAATCTCATCCAGATTCAGTCCTGCATTAGGAAACACATAAGTGCCCCCTAGAGAATTCCAGCACTTAAGCAAGGCACTGAGCAATTAAACTTTGTGGACTACTTTAGAAACAGAAAAAGAAAAGGAGAGGAGCCAAGTCATAGATAGGGAAAGAGAGAAAGGAGAAGCAAATTTAAGTGGCTCAGCTGGGTTTGGGGGAGAGAGGAATGTGTCTACTTATTATGTGCTTCCGTTTGGAAGGAAGTCCGATGTTTTCACTGAAAAGCAAGCAGAAAGCTTTCATGATTTAGTACACAGGAAAACCCATAAATTAAGGCAAAGAAATTCCCAGTGTAAACAGGTACAATCACATCCTATATATCTCAGCTGTCATAAATCTGGTCTGGTCTGACTGCAAGAGGAAGGCAGCATGCCAGCATTTGGGGCTTCCTGGCCTAGAAGCTCTACTTGGAAGATCACATCTCCTAATTGGCCCTCTTCTATTCTGCCCTAACCTGGAAGCCTCTGAACAAGGAAATGGACTGAACTTCCTCTTTGATGATTGACTCATCCCCCAAAGATTCCTATCTCTGACCCAGAAGCAGAGTCCCAAGAAAAGGTCCCCTGGTCTTAGATCTACTGCATCTGATATACAGGTAGTAGGTCAAATATGCAAACCAAACAAGCTCTTCGAGGCAACACATATCTGAGCATTTGCATATACCCATGCTAAGCATTGTGGGAAATACCCAGCCCCTGCCTTCCAGAGGCCCACAGTCAGCCACTCACAGGGAGGCAATTCTCCACTTCATGCTCTCAGGTGGTCCCATGACTTTACTCCAAGCCCAGTCCATTCTAGCCTGCATTGATTGGCATCTCTTTCTTGGGAACCAGAAAAGAATTATCCTATTTCATTAAACATTAGGGTGAAGGGAACAAATTTAGTCATATTCTAGAAATAAACTAACCAACCAAATCAAACTTCAAAAGAGGTGGATCTAGTAATAAGACACAGAGGCACAAGTTCAACAAACAGCTCAAAACAGCAAAACCATTTATTGAGAGGAAACGAGTACAATGACCATGATCCCTTTTCTCATCAAAGTATTGTGTGCTTAGAAGAATAAGAAGCTTACCTAATGCCCAGCTGGAAGCCAGTGGGGTCCAGAAAAGTTGTGCTAAACAATAGTACTCTCACTGCCACCCTCCAGAAGGATCCATGTGTACCCCCATTGCCTAAACAAGAGAAGAATAGCCAACAGAAAGCCTTCAAATTAAAGAACAAGAGTCACTTTTGAAAATTTGCCCCAATAATTCATTCTGATGGTCATCTATAACTCTAAGAAATGTTTATATCCCATTTGCCTGGGACTTTTAGGCACCATTTGAAGAAGATCTTCATTATATTAGGTAACATTTTCTCTTTTGTGCATTGGCATCCTTCGATGTACTGAGGTAGTCTCCAAGATTCTGATAAAAACTGAGATCTCCAGGAAAATCCACAGATGAGGTTTGGAACTGTCTTCTGAACCATTTAGGTCTTTCCTACCCAACCATCATCTACCTTGAACCTAACCAATTATAAAACTAATCAAAAGTGACCCAAACAACATCTTTATCTTTGGGCTTGCAGTGAAATTCCTCAGGATCAACTAACAATAAAAGCTAACATTAATTGAATATTTACCGTGTCCCAGGGGTAAATTAAGGTGAAGTGTGGTAAACAACTTACAATTGGTCACAAAGCTTAACAAGTTTGTACAGGGGTTTCAACCTGGCTGGAAAATGAACCATGCAGGTAGACTCAGTGGCAGAACATTCACACTGCACCATGTGCTCCAGGCTCCACCCCCATAAACTGAACGACCATCATCAATTGTCACCTTATGCTTCTGTCAACCTTTTTCTTTCATTCTGACAATCCACTACAATCTAGCTAAAGATTAAAAGTTTGTCAAGCCTGCAGTGATGATATTTTTTCCCTTTTAAATGTGTATAAAGATATGGCAATAACATGAGAATCTCGCTCAATTTTTTTGTAGCATTGGTTCCCATCTCTTCTTACATATCGAAATCACTTAGAGGCATTTAAAAAAGAAAAAACACTGATGTGCAGGAAATGAGCTCACAAAGTCTGATTAAATGAGTCTGGGGTGGGTCCTAAGAATCAGTAAATTTTTAAACATTTTCCAGGGGAGCCCAATGTGCAGCCAGGATGAGAATAGCTTTACATTATAAGATAGAAAACCCCTGTTTCTCTGAACAGAGGGAACTGTCAACTCCTTTTGTTTCCCATATAATCTTTGACTCCTTCCCCTGCCAGTCAGTTCAATATCCTGCTGCCAGATGGGTCTACTCACACTATATCATTCTTCTACTCTAAAACCATCTATAATCCCCACTGCACCAAAAATTACATTCCACATCCTTGCCTATGTCAAAGACTCTCTACACTGTGACCCAAGCCCACTATTCAGTCTCATATCTGTATCCCTGGGTGATCCTCCCACTCCTGCTCAGTTCGTCTGAGCCCAAAACCCCAGCTTCTTCTCATTATCTGATGCAAAGCAATTCAGCACTTGCTAGCCCTATCCCTCAACTCATCATCAGGTCCACCTTGCACATCAAGGAATTTTGATTACTTGCTCCTCCTCTCTTTTGCTAGGATCCCCTCTCCTTAAGGATCCTTGAATTGCCCAAAAGGGTGCTACTGTCACCTTTTACTCTGGCTCAGGAACTTCTCCAGATCTTGCCCTCCTTAGGGAGCTTTAGAGCCCTCACTTCTTGTCTTTCCTTTGTTCTTGAATCCCTTGGTTTTGTACCCAGCTCCCTCTTCTTGGACAGTGCCTGCTTGGTTCAGAGTGTACCTTAGACTGTGTATAGCAGCTCTAAGCCACTCTCCCTTGGTTCCAAACACAGCCAACATGGGCAAGAAGGGCCACAGCTCTGCCTCTCACAAGAGGGGGCAAATCAGGAAAGGCTCCAGGAGGGGTCTTTGTCGCATTCATTTAGGTGTCCCTAAAACAGTACCTAGAACATGATAGGCATAGCAGTAAATATTTGTTGAATAAATGAATGAGCACATCTGTCATGACCTAACCTGATGATGATGAATCATTTCCACTTTGTAAAGCAAATCCACTTGGGTTTGGGGGAAGGTCCCTTATTTCCACTTAAAACTATCTGTCATGTGATTAATTACTTAACACAGTCATAATAACCAGAACCCTGATTAATACTACACAGCATTTGTATTACCCTTTGTACTTTTCAATGCAGCATCCCATTTATTATCTTGGTCTATCCTCATAATACTCTCATTTCCCTTTCACAGATGAGAGATGAGGCAGAAAGGTAGCAGGACTTGATTAAAGTCACAGAGCTAGCTAAGAGTAGAATCGGGATTGAAACCGGGGCCCCATCTGCCCATCCCAGGCTTTCCTCAAGCTGCTGCTGCAACAGTGCTGATATCATACTTGATCGAACACCTAAGTGACACACATCACCGTTGACCTCCTCACAAACCTGCTGGATTGGTCAGGGTTCTCCAGAGAAACAGAACCAGTAGGATATAGAGAGGGACAGGTGGATAGGAAGAAATTGATTCTGAAGGACTGGCTCATATGACTATGGAGGTTGAAAAGTTCCATGATCACCATCTGTAAGCTGGAGACCCAGAACAGCAAGTGTATAGTTTCAGTCCAAACCCAAAGGCCTGAGAACCAGGGGAACCAATGGTATGAGTCCTGGTCCAAGTCCAAAAGTCTCAGAACCTGGAAATTCAATGTCTGAGGGCAGGAGAAGATGCACATCCAGCCCAAGCAGAGAGCAAATTTTCCCTCTTTCTACCTTCTAGTTCCATTCAAGCCTTCAATGGATTGGATGATGCCCAGTCACATTGGGGAGGGCATCTTCTTTATCGTTCAGTCTACCAATACAGATGTTAATCTTTTTTAGAAACACCCTCACAGACAGACCCACAAATAATATTTTACCAGCTATCTGGGCACCCTGTGACTCAGTCAGTTTGACCCAGAAAATTAACCATCACATCTGAAGGGATTATACAGAGGCCGATGAGTTTGATTAGAAGAACAAATGTAAAACTGAGGAAACGGGTACTTTGTCTCTATACTTTTGGGGTATTCAACACAAATTCCTATCAAATTAGGATAAGGGAGAAAAGCTATTATTATTATTATTATTATTTAAATTATTTGTTTAATAAATTTAAAATTTAAATTATTATTATTTAAAACCACAACAGCCCCTTGAAAAGAGAGGACCCTGGCAAAAGCAAGGAGTGAGGAGTCACAGCCCTCTCCTGTACCAAAGCAGATCCAATGGTGAGTTAGAAAAGGTTAGCCAGCCCTGAACTGCTTTGCCAGGAATCCTAAAGTAGCTTAACTGAGAGGCTCTGGCTCAGAGAAGTCTCGCAAGATTGTGGTCAACTACCAGCAGGAGGTACGGTCATCACAAGGCCCAACTGGAGCTGAAAAATCCACTTCTAGGAGCACCTGGGTGGCTCAGTAGGTCTTTAAGCTTCCAACTTCGGTTCAGGTCATGATCTCACGGTTTGTGAGTTCGAGTCCACGTCAGGCTCTGTGCTGACAGCTCAGAGCCTCGAGCCTGCTTCCAATTCTGTGTCTCCCTCTCCTCTGCTTCTCCCTTGCCTGTGCTGTCTCTATCTCAAAAATAAACATTAAAAAAAAATCTTTTAAAGAAAAGAAGAAAAATCCACTTCTAATCTCACTCACAGAGCTTTTGCAAGGCCTCAGCTCCCCACAGGCTGCTGACCAGAAGCGTCAGTTCCTAGCCACACAGTCCTGCTGATACGGCTGTCCACCATATGGCAACCAGCTACTCCAGAGATCAGAGAGACACTGGCAGGGGAGCAGGGACAGGGTGAGGCAGGTGGGGTGGCAGGCTTGAATTGAAGGAGACACTCATGAGACACCCCCCACCCCACCCAGTTCGGGTCCTGACAGAGAGTGCTAAAGACAGAAGCAGCAGTCTTTTTTTATAACCTCACCTTGAAAAGGACATATGTCTTAGTCTGCTAGGCTGCATTACAAAATACCATCACTTCTGACACATGCTATTGTCAACACAGACCAGCCCTGGAACAATGTGTGAGGGGTCTCTAAAAGTGTGAATTCCAGGAGGTGGGAATTATTCTGTGGGAGACTGGTTACCACAGAAGTTAGTCAGTCTTCAGATCACGTACATGCAGGTTCATTTCCAAAATCCCACCTGGATTAGATCAGACAGGTGTGGGTTACCAGGAATTCAGCTAAATGGGCTCTGTCTTTACAATCGCCTTATCTACTTAAGAAAATCCTCTTAACAAATGTCTGTGAGGCATGCACCTCCTTAATTAACTGATTGAGGAAGAAGATAATGTGGTGGTACATCCAGGAGTTAAGAGCTTTGAAGTCAAATATTTGCATTTGAATCCTGGTTCTGCTGATCACTAGCTGTGGGATCTTGGGCAAGCCACTTTCCCTCTCTGAGCTTTGCTCTTCACATCTGGAAAAAGACTACCTACCTCCTAGAGTATTCGTGAGAATTCCATGACAGATTTCATCCCTTTGACAAACATTCTCAAGTACCTGGCTCATCATCAAGGCTGAATTAAATGCTTGTTAAACCCATATCTAATTTAATCTCATTATCAGTAGCCTTCCTTAAATAAGAAAGGAGGATATTAGGAATAAAAACTGAAAAGCTTTTGCACACTTTATAAAATGTTTTTCCTTGTTGTATCACCCTCTTTTAGTCAACTCAGTTAATTGTCCTAGGAAATGGTTTTCTTATCTATAAACTATAAATAATTAACTATATGTGAAGTTAAATATAGGGCTCATTGAGGAACAAGGAAAGTAGTGCCAAGAGAACACAGAAGAAGGGAGAATTTTTAAACGATTAATATTACAAGACATTTTATGTTCTGTCGTCTTTCCTCTTTTGTTCTGTAAAGTTATTTTTTTTATTTTATCTTAATTCCAGTATAGTTAACAGTTCTGCAAAGCTATGATACTATAATTTGTTCCATCTACCACCTAAGATTGTTACAAATGAGCATGAATGTTTAAAGAGCAGCTATTCCTCTACCTCTGCCAGAATATCTGAGACTGTGATAGAAAAATAACAGAATAATGGCTTTTTGACATGAAGAAAGACTTTTCACTATTGCTCTCTTCCCACCAAAAACCAAAGGGGTCTACAGAACTCCTTAACCTCTGCCTTGTAGTCCTGCAGCTGTGGCTAAACTGTATCATCAAGAACCACTTGGCAGGTGTGCATTTCTGAGCCCAGCCTCCTCCAGTTTCCGCATCTCTATGCTGGTTCCTACAGTGAAAGGAATCCAATGGGAAGGAACAGCTAGAGCAAGAGAAATGCGTATTTTAATGTCTGATATTAGGCAATCAAAGACAGTACAAGCCATTATTGTCTATAGTTAGAATATGAGCTCTGATACAAAGAAGAAACCAGTCCAGTGTGCTCTGTGTGGACCACCAGAAGACAGGAACTGACACAGAATGTTCAGGATGTTAGACTTGGGGTTGGAAGTTGGGGGTAAAGGAGAAGGATGGAGAAAGAGAGCTGGTAGAAAGAGAGCTGGTAACATGACAGGACACCCAGGACTGAGGGCAAGGGCAAACAGTGAGGAATTCCCAACCAAAAGCATGTTCAAGAGATACTAAAAATCAGCAATGACTGACATTCAGTTTTAAGTTGTTCCCTAATCTTCCGCAGGCAGCGCTTTCTATTATCCCCAAACACACACACACACACACACACACACACACACACACACAGAGTCTACTATTCATAACACAAGCAGCATTGTTGGTTTTGCTTTTAGAAATTACAGACAAAGAGGAGTGGGGGGCAGTATCCGAATGTCCAAAAAATCAGAGAGGACAGTGACCACAGGATTCAGGAGCACTGATGGAAGGAGGCAATCACAGAGAGGCAGGTTACACTGGGGATGACTCAGGAGATATAATCCCTGCCTCCGGAATCCTCAGAGGTAACAGGGAGAGCACCGGCAGACCCCACAATACTTGAGATGGGGGTTATTTAAACACTTAAATAATTCTATTACAAGAAAGGATGTTTCTATAAGGCCAGAAAATTCTAGAACATCTGGTTTACATGTGTGTGTGTATGTATATATACACACACATATGTATGGAAAATGCACATGGTAAAAATATATGTGTGTATATACCTATGTGTGTATATATATACATCTATCTATATATATATATACACATATATGCTTGAAATAACTTTTGATAACTGCTTACAGTTAAATGACAGAATATTTATATGAAATGCCTACCATAGAGCCTGGCACACAGTGTTCATCAATAAGCGTTAAGCAGGAGGATGAAAAAAAGGATTTTTTTATTTTTTTGAATGTTTATTTTTGAGAGAGAGAGAGAGAGCATGAGCATGGTAAGGGCAGAGAGAGAGGGAGACACAGAATCTGAAGCAGGCTCTGGGCTCCGAGCTGTCAGCACAGAGCCCAGTGTAGGGCTCAAACTCACGAACCATGAGATCACAACCTGAGTCAAAGTCAGACACTTAACTGACTGAGCCACCCAGGCACCCAGATTATAGTTCTTATAATTATATTTTTTTATATCAGTTCATTCCAAAAAGTCATTCTCCACCAACTCTCTCAGCTGTTCAGCTGTTGTATTAAAGTCCCAAATTACAAGAACCCCTTGACCTGAGAGATCCCAGCTTACACACAAATGTCTGAGCCCACAGAAGGATGACCAAATAGGCAGTGCTCCTTAGAAACTTGGACCTGAACCTACCTTAAGCCCCTTTGGGAATGTCACACATTAAAGAATCATGTGATACAATGCAAATATAGACAGGAAACAAACTTTGAAAAGATAAGAGCATTAAATAGAAATGTGAAGTTCTGGGGTGCCTGCATGGCTCAGTCAGTTAAGCGTCTGATTTGGCTCAGGTCATGATCTCACAGTCCATGGGTTTGAGCCCCGCGTCAGGCTCTGTGCTGACAGCTCAGAGCCTGGAGCCTGCTTCAGATTCTGTGTCTCCCTCTCTCTCTGCCCCTCCCCCGCTCTCTCTCTGTCTCTGTCTCTCAAAATAAAATAATAAAGACATAAAAAAATTTTTTTAATTAAAAAAAAAGAAATGTGAACTTCTTATTAACAGGCAAAGAGATGAAGTACTATTTCCTTTGGCACAGTGCCATAAATTCAAATCTGATCTCTGGGAGGAAAAGGTGATACACATTGCTGTACATTTAAAAATCAACTAGGGGCGGCTGGGTGGCTCAGTCAGTTAGGCATCTGACTTTGGCTCAGGTCGTGATCTCATGATTTGTCAGTTTGAGCCCCCCATCAAGCTCTCTGCTATCAGTACAGAGCCCATTTTGGATCCTTGGTCTCCCTCTCTCTCTGCCCCTCCCTTGTTTGTGCACTCTCTCTCTCTCTCTCAAAACTAAATAAACATTTTAAAAAAATCAACCGAAAAAAAAACAGGCATAAGTGAAGAAGCAGCACTTAGAAAGCCCCTTGAACAGTGACAGAACTGCTCCTAGGGAATGACAAACAGTAACTTGTGAGGAACAAGAAGGTTTGGGGCCAAAGATCAGTTGGCTAACAACTAGGGGAACACAATAAAACCTTGAAATGATCTGCCCTGAGAGTTGTGACCAATATGTAATGGAATTTAGCAATAAGAAAGAAGGAAAACAGTAAGAGCTTTCCATTTTCTGTGGTATGAAATTCCTGACAGCTCATGTAACCCCTTGGTGTCCAAATCTCTGAAGTCACTTAATGAAACAGCGGTCATCCAAACCCAGAAACACTCCATAATAATAGCTTCTCTGTGAACCATGAGTCAAAAGAAATAGATATAGCCTGACACACAGCCTCTCCTCCAAAGAGGTTTTAGGAAACATAGTGAAAGGCTAATTCTTCCTCCATCCAGGCCGCACATATTATCCAGACAAGATCACAAGGTATATTCTGCTTGTTGAGTGAACTGAGCTCCAATCAACAGAGAAGCCTCATCTGAGGGCCTGACAGTTTAATTTAGCCTAACAATTACATCTGCAATTTGATCATCCAACCTCTCCATCTTGATGGCCAATAAAAGTGATGCTTCCCCTGAGATATGGAAACTTAACGGATTAAGCAAAAGGGAAAAATAAAGCTCTTAAATTCTCTGATTCAGTCCAACAGTTATCCATCCCAATCGCCACTCCTCTTTGCTGTGACTGACCCACTGCCTATGGATCATACTGACAATACGGGGAGGAGGCAGTCAGGTTCTCTCTGAACGGATCCGCAGGGCTATGGAGGGAGGGTCTCCCAAGTATCCCTATGGGACCACCATAGGAATTGAGACAGTTCAGGACAGCCACCCATGACAGCCTCCAGAAACAATGACTGGGCATTTGGAGAAAGCCACTAGGAAGCAACAATGAAAACAGATCTCCCGGGAGCACTGTTTCAGTGCTGTGTTTGTTCTCTATTGCTATTGCAAAAAATTAATACATATTTACTGGCTTAAAAAAACACCTACTGATTACTTCATAGTTTTGGAGGTCAGAAATCAAGGCATAGGGTGGTCAGCTGGTTCTCTGCTTCCATCATGCCAAAATCAAGGCATCAGCAATGTTGCATTCCTTCTTGAGGCTCTGGCAATGAATCTACATCCAAGTTCATTCAGGCCACTGGCTGTATTCAGTTCCCTGTAGTCTGTTTTCTTGCTGGCGATTGACTGGGGGGTCATTCTCAGGTTCTAGAGGCTGCCCCATTCCTTGAATCTCACCCCCACCCCCACCTCCATCCTCAAAGTAAGCAACAATGGGTCAAGTCCTTCTCACACTGAGAATCTCTCTGGCCTCCCCTCCTGCCTCATCTCCCCATCTTCATCTTCCGCTGCATCTCACTGACTCTAGCCACAGAAATTTGTCTGTTTTGAAGGGGACATGTGATTGGATTGTGCCATCTGGATAATTCAGGATAGTCTCTTTGTCAATAATCCTAATTACATCTGCAAAGTCCCTTCCCAGCAATATCTACATTAGTGTTTGACTGCATAACCAGAGACAAAAATCTGAGAGATGTCTTTAGAGTTCTGCCTCCCACAGGTGTCCAGCATCACAAACTCTGCTGGAGCTTCCTTCCTCAAGGCCAGAGAAGGGCTTCCTTTTGCTATGAATCTCTTAATCTAGAGTTAAGCACCTGCACAACCAAAAACCTTAAAAAATCCACAATAGAGCCAATCTCAAACTGCATAAATCACATTCTGGTAAGAGTTCTGAGTAGCTGATCAAGCCACATGGGAGACAGGCCCACCATCCTGTTAGCCTGTTCACATGCTCTTCGACCACCACTTCTTTAACTTTTGTTGACTAAGTGAATCTCCCTAAACTCTTGCTCCCAAAACAGATTATTCAGTTGCTTTTACAGGAGTACCATTTTTTTTTGGCACACACACATTGAACACCTATAAATAATTATAAAATGAATGTATAATATAAATATAAAATGAATGTGCTGGTTATTAGGCTGTTGTCTCAGCCCCAAATCTGCCTTTCTGTGCTCTGCCTTTCAATGTTGAGGCCAGGACTCTGAAAACTGCATTTGGCAGCTGGCTCCACATTAGGTTCTGCTAACACAGGTCCAGGAGAGTGTCTGGAGGACAGGAAGAGAGCGGGGCCTGCTATTCCCAGCACTGTCACCCCACCAATGACCCCTCACGTCCCAGCAGCAACAGCTAGTCCTGGCCTCCACCTACTTCCGGCGCTTCCAGAACGGCCTCATTGTGTGCCCCATGGGAGGTGCTAGTATCTCCTCAGAAATCTGAGACTCAGTGTGAGAAACTCCTCCTCTGTGTTTCTAGGTTCTGGCAACCCTACCATCTTTCCTTCGTTACCACCTAAGTAGAAGGGGCGCCCTGAAGTTATCAACTCTTGATTACCTTAGAGTTCCCTGCTTACTGCTTCAGCCCACTAATGCCTGTATTAAACCCCCTCTATGGAAACAGCTAGCGTGGTTTCCATTCTCTGACTGGATCCTGACTGATACAGCCTAAGCTAGACATAGAGAATTCAGATGAATAAAAATATATACATCCAGAATTATAGGGTTATTCAAATATGAAAGTGCCTTAGAGATCACTAGTTCACCTCTGACATTTTATCAGTAAGGAAGTCAAAATGCAAGAGAGGTTGACTCACTCAAGGTCACAGATGGCAGTGACTGGCCCAGGACTGGGGTCTGAGCTTCCTGACTCCAAGTCCAGTGGTCTTTTTGACAATCTACAATGTACTCCATGCTTGGTGGTAACAGAAGATGATGTTCTGAGCAAATTTTCAGCTTCATACCATTGATCTGTTCTGTCCAACATGTCTCTCTCATCAAGCTATTTATCTATCTACGAAGAAAGAATGCTTAGGTGATAAGAAACCCAATGTGCTATCCTACATCATGCTTATTGGAGGAGTCCACAGAGCTAGCCAAACAAAGCAAAAGTTGGCAAAGGGAACAGCTATTAGTTCTAGGAGCCTGTCCTTGAGAATATATCTAAGATACACCCCTAATATCTTTTATCCTCCATTGGGAAAGTCACGTAGCCCTCGAAATGGAGGATGAGAGAAACAGTGATCAGGAAAGAAGGTAGAAAGATAAACTCTCCTGTCATTTCAGAACATCCAACTTGCCTTGTGTTATGTCATTCATTCACCTACTATGTGTCCAACTCTGTGCTAGGTACTCCAGCAAAATCTAAAGAAATACAAGATTCTGTATACCCAAGAACTTAACTAGTTGTAGAGACATAACTATATATAAATATAACCAGAAAATACTAAAAAATAGCATGTAAGTGCACAGGAAAGGGGGGACACCAACAGAAAGTACTTTAGAGAAGCAAGCAGAGAAACAGCAGAGTACGTAGAGTGCAGTTTGAGCTCGGACTTGCCTTGGTTAAAGGTCTCCTAAGCCAGGAGAGGAAAGGCCTGAATGAGCCTTGGGGAGATGAGAAGAGGAGGTTGGGTCTATGAAGAAGAACTTGATTTGCTGAACGAAAAATTGATCTTTGATACACAAATTGGCAGAGTAAATGTTATGTGGAGTACTGTCACCAAAAGCAGTTTTAGGACGTGTAACCTTTCTCTGGTGCATTAATTTCTTAGGGCTACCGTGAACTTGGTTGCATAGAACAATAGAAATGTATCTCCACTGTGTGGAGAGAAGAAGTCCTAAATCACGGTGTCGGCAGGGCCACCCTCCCTCTGAAGACTCTAGGGGGACTCCTTCCTTGTCTCTTCCAGCTTCTGGAGGTTCCAGGCACCCTTTATCTGAGGTAGTATAACTGGTCTCGCCTCTATCTTCACAGAGCCTTCTCCCCTATGTGCCTAATGTCCCTCTGCTTTTTTCTTTCCATGACAACAGGACTTTCCAAGCAATCTCATCTCGAGATCCTTAACTTAATCACATATGCAAATCTGGTTTTCTACAGAAGATCACATTCAAGGCTGGGGGTTGGGTAGGACATGCCAACCATCTTTTGGCAACCACAGCTCAACCCACTGCAACTGATATCACCTTAAACTGTTTGGTTACATTTTCACTTGCCCAGGGCAGAATTAAATAGTAGAAAAACAAACATCAGCAGATTCTTTCCCTCTTCCCTCCCCTATTAGAGAAAATTCTTCCCTGCTAACACATACATGATAGTAGCTAACATTTATTGCCTTCTTTCCATGTGTAGGGCACACTGTAAGCATTTTGAGATACTCTATGTGGGGATTAAATTAATTCTTCATAAAAATCCCATACGGCAGGTACCATCTTTATGTTCATTTTACAGATGAGGAAATCAGGACAGGAATGTTAAGAAAATTTGCCCCAGGTCCCATAGCTAATAAGCAAATTGAACCAGACTTTGAACTTAGCCACCCTGCACTTTTTTTGACAGAGTTACTGAGATATAATTCATATAACATACAATTCACTCATTTAATATATACAAGTCTGTGGCTTTAGTTTAATCACAAAGCCACACACTATCACCACAATCAATTTTAGGATGTTTTATCATTCCAAAAAGAAACCTCACACCCCCTTAGCTGTTACCTCCCAAACCTGCATTCTCCAGCCCCAGGCAACCACTAATCTACTTTCTGTTTCTATAGATTTGCCTGTTCTGGGCATTTCATTTCTATAAATGGAATCACACAATGTGGTCTTATATGACTGGCTTCTTCCACTTACTGAAATGATTTCAAGTTTCATCCATGTTATAGCATGTATCGGTACCACACTACTTTTTATGGCCAAGTAATATTCCATTGCATGCATATACTACATTTTGTGTATCAATCAATCAATCAGTTGATGGGCTATTTCCACTTTTTGGCTGCTTGCACTTTTAACTTCTATGCTCTAGTTACTTCTGTAATCATAAATAATTCTCTCCCCATAAGAATCCATCATCACGAGCTGAGAAGCTAAAACTAGTGCAGAGAAAAAGCTCCTGGGAGATAGTCACTCAGAGGTTTTCATCTAGAATAAGTGGAAATTAGTCATGAAGAACAATTCTCTTGTTTGGCAATCCTTCTTTAATATGTTTCCACAGCCTCTCCTATACTTTTAACTCCTCCTTCAACTCACCTGATAGTCATGAATGCCACAAACCTTTATTAAGTTCAAGCTATGTTTTAGGAATGATGAGACACAGAGACCCTAACTGACTTCCTCAGGTCCCACATCTCACCAAGAGCCGAGCTGGTCAAGGAATTCACGCATTTGTGACCACTGCTCTTTCCTTTGCACATGGGGTCTTCATTACCTGTCTGATTCCCTAATCCTGCAACCTTCATATCTTCAAGGGATTGCTTGAACTGGCACATGCCTTGAAATGTTTCAGTACAGACTATTTTAACATACTTCACAGCAGAGAGACTACCTAATGAACCCTCACTTCCCTTTCACTCCATCTTAAAGCAATCAACAACTCATGAGCAATCTTGTTTCATCCAAACCCTTCCCACTTCTCCAGTAGGGTGGTGAGATACGTAACAACTATCTCTCTCCCAGAGAAATTCCTGGTTTGTAGTATTTTTGGATTTCTCTGGCTGATTCCAAGTCACCAACAAAATGGTACTGAATGTGGATTGGGAAGGAATATGCGGAGCACATAGTTATACTGGATTCCCACCACACAGATACAAGAGATGTAATAATTCCAAAAGTGTAGATAATAGTGATTATAGTAAAACACCCAGGAAGTGAAAAGTTGTATTTATTACCTCTATAACAATATATTTTATTTAAATGAAGGTTCACAGAATTTAATTTTTATTTATTTTGAGAGAGAGAGAATGAGATGGAGAGGGGCAGTAGGGGGAGGAAAAGAGGATCTAAAGCAGGCTCTGCGCTGACAGCAGAGAGACCCCGATGCAGGGTTCAAACTCATGAACCGTGAGATCATGACCTGAGCCGAAGTTGGACGCTTAACTGACTGAGCCACCCAGGCACCCCGCCCCCACCGAGGATTTAATTTTTAGTAATGACTCTACCAGCTAGCTCACAAAGTTCCTAAAACTTTAATGGTCAACTCTTCCCAATGAATACAAGCTGGATCTAGCCTACACCATACTCTTTTCTTTCCCAGATTACTTTTTCAAAGATCCGAGACATTATGTCATCTTCTCCATAAACATAATAACATGCATCTCTAAAAGATAAAGACTCTTAAAAAAAAAAAAACAGAACCACAAAATCACTGTCACACATAACAACTGTAATAATAATTCCTTAATATTCCCTAATATTCTCTAATTGGCATGTAAATTTATAATAGTTTAATTCACGATCCAAATAAAGTCCACAAACATTTCATTGATTGATAAATCTCAGAAGACTCTTTTCATCTGTTCATCTCTGTTTCTCTCTTCTTCCCTCCCACTCTTCCTCTCTCTTCTTCCATGTAATCTATTTGGTTATTTGTTGATGAAATGGGAACGTGGGTTGCCCTTTTAGTTTTCTTCATTGGAAAAAGAGCTAACCTCGTAAGAGCACAGGACTTCTGTACTATAAAGTACAAAACATCTGCTCTGGGGATTCCTTTCTTGTGGGCCTTTTTGGCTTAGCTCTTTAGAGTGAGCCTCTGGTGTTCATGCCCAACAGAGCCCTGGCCATGAAAATCTTAGCCCTATATTATCAAGTTGGGGTGCTTTTTTAATATGAAAATATTTTTATGGGGTGCCTGGGTATCTCAGTCAGGTGAGCATCTGACTCTTGGTTTCAGCTCAGGTCATGATCTAACAGTTTCCTGAGTTTAAGCCCCTCATTGGCTCTGCACTGACAGCACAGAGCCTGTTTAGAAGTGTCTCTCTCTCTCTCTCTCTCTCTCTCTCTGCTCCCCCCCCCCCGCCCCCGCTGGTGCTGTCTCTGTCTCTCTCAAAATAAATAAACTTAAAACATTTTCTTTTAATAATTTGGGTGGTTAAAATAAAGACAGTAGCATTCTAGCCCCTACCACCTTATTGGGGAAGAAAATACCCACCCCCACTACCAATCCTGCCACTACCAAGCCCCTATCCCCTTTTGTCACATTCTGAGAACAGGAGCAGAAGCAAGGTTGTTCGACAAAAGAGGGGGCTGACTAGTTTGAGGAAGAGTTGGCAGACGATGCTGAAAGGTCAGTGTCTCTGAGATCTCGCTAGAGAACACCGACCTTGAAACTTCAGCTCTCTCCTTTCTCAAGGAGCTCCATGTGGGCTGCTGGCCTTTCAGTATCAGAGTCGTCATTGCACACACTGCTTGGCGGGGACAAGCAGCTCAGGAATCCCTGATGTGTTGCTGAAGGTTTTCAAAGATGAGCCAACTCTTCTGCATTTTTCTTCCTTTTTTTTCCCCAAATATAGTGCCAGGAGTGAAAACTTTGCTCATCTTATTTCCCAAACTTGGCAGTTATGACAGTTTTATTGCAGTGCCTTATTAAAGATAGTCATAGATTTACATAATTAAACCTAGGTCTGCTTTTCTCTCCCCTGCATCTACATCTGTCACTCACTGCAGTGTGGCATGGTAATTCCATCTCCTCTGTGTACATGAGAACCTGGAGGCACAGGGTGGCATCATCCCCTGGTACCAATGAATATTCTCTAATGGAAACAGAGATGATGAGTTTCAATGATGAGTGGAGATAAATGGCTTCCCACCTTTCAGCAAGAAGCTATTGGCCTTTTTCATTGTCCCTTAGAGGCAGAGGGACCTTGAAAATCATCTGATATAGGGGTGGCAAACTGACAGCTTGGGCCTGATTTAACCCACATATTTTTTAACTTGATCCTTGTGACTTGTTTGTTTGCTTTTAATTTGAATTAGTTATCAGTACTTAAAATTGGGGGAGTCACATAAAAAGCCAAAAAGTCATAAGATGGTGACTACACTTAGTGAGCACTGAGTGATATATAGAATCGTTGGATCAATATGTTGTATTCCTGAAACTAATGTAACATTATATTTTAATTATATTTAAATAAAAATAAATAAAATATCATAAGCTTTGGCCACTCTGGGCCTCTGTCTCCTGGCTGCCAATCGTCAGCTGGAACTGATGAGCAACTGCCCCCTTCAGATGGAACCTCGGTCTGCAATTACTCACTTCTCTCCCCACTCCCCTTTCTCAGCATCAGCCTGCTACCCAAAAGCAGGATTTTCTCTCCAACTCTGAGAAAATCACTTTGCAATCCCCTTCACATTATAGGTGAAATAGAGAAATTCCACAGAAGTTAATGATCAGTTAATCACAGATCTCAGGTTTCCTCATACCAAAGCAGTAACAGAAACAGTTTCTTTGCTGGAAGTATCTAAAACCTGAATGCAGATTCGAGCTCCATCACTTACTAGCTGTGGCTCAAGATTGAACCTCTAAGTCACATGTTTCCTCATCTTTAAAATGGAACTGTTTGTAGCATGTTGTCCACGTCACAGGGCTTCTGAGAATTAATGTATTTATGAAAGGGTTGAGACAGGTCAAAAACACTATACAATCTTATAAGCTCACTGATTTCTTCATTATCTCAAAATATTAAGTGCATCCCTCAACTCAACTCATTGAGTATTTATTGAACCTCTATCATGTAGATGTTTCATCCAGGCTTACACGTGATGCAAAGCAATATACACAGGGAGAGGAGATGATAGGAACACAATAGAAAATGAAATGTCAAATGAAATACGTAGCATATAATACAGAGTACAGATAGTAACCTGTATGTTGCTTAAATAACATAACATGGGTCCCACAATTACATTCCCACTTTATTTTAGAAGGAGTGTGAGCAGGGGAGGGGGCAAGGGGAGGAGAGAGGAACACACACACACACACACACACACACACACACACACACACAGATTGAGAGAGAGAGAGAGAGAGAGAGAGAGAGAGAGAATCTCAAGCATGCTCCACACTCAGCGCAGAGCCTGACATGGGGCTCAGTCCCACAACCCTGGGATGATGACCTGAGCTGAAATCAAGGGTCAGATGCTCAACTGACTGAGCCACCCAGGCCAGATGCCCTGACATTCCCAACATCCAAAATGAGGTACAATCCCCTTAGAAGGCTGAGACAAGAATCTTTGCATTCTCTGTGCCAGGGTCTAGCAGCAGCACCATAAACACTACCAGTTACTATACACCCACAATTCGAGCACTTATATGACTTTACCATTTAATCCCCCAACACCACCACACAGTAGGCTCTTTTTGATCATGCTTTTCCAAATCAGGAAATTGAAACATACAGAGCTCAAGTGTTATTTTTTTAGTTAGTTAGTTAGTTTGTTTGTTTATTTTGAGAGGGAGCGAGAGCATATGGAAGGTGCAGAGAGGGAGGCAGAGAGAGAATCCCAAGCAGGGATTCGCTGTCAGCGTAGAGCCCAGTGCAAGGCTCCCATGCAGGAACCATGAGATCATGACCTGAGCCAGAATCAAGAGTGGGACGCTTAACCAACTGAGCAACCTACATGCTCCAGAGGTCAAATGAATTGCCCAAGGTTACAAACCCAGTGAGCAACTGAGCCAGCAGTCTTATACACTCATACGCAACACCCTTCCTCTTACACACTCTAGTGCAATGCCTCCCTCACTCCTTGCTCTAAACCAAGCTCTCACTAGAATGCCCTTCAGTCCCACCCCCATCCTAACTCCGAGTTCCTTAAGTTTCTTTCCTTCATAATTTCTAACCCCACCAGCCCTTTCATTGCCTCTCCCAGCTTCTGACTTTCCATCTCCTGTCACAGTCAAGCAAGCCCAGTCAGGAACATTTTCCCTCCTGCCTGGACTAAACTGTTATCATTACGAAGATGATTGTTTACTCATTGTTATCATCACACTAATGCTTATTAAGCTCATATTATTGCTGAAAGGCAGTGTGAACTTGATCTTCAGTGAGTCGTTAAGTGCAACCAACACTCATCAAAGGGATTGTGAATTGATGATTGTGATAATCCCCCTAATTATCAGTTTCTTTTTGATGACCTCCTTGTTATCAGACAGTATGCTGAGTAGTTACTGAAACTTAATAGTCCCTGTGCTGGCCAGCTAACTCTGGCCTCCTGGAGAGTCCAAAATGCACTGGGTATGTGAATGTGTATGAGCAAGTGGGGCTACATGTGTGCATTTATTTTATTTAAATTCTGCCTAGTTTCTGGGTACAGTAATACAAACTGCAAGATGCCATAAAATAAAAGCAGGTAAAAAAAAAAAGAAAGAAAAGTAAACAGAGGATCATAAAGTGGGAGCAAGAATAAAGCTAAAACTGCAATGCACACATGGTACCTGTTGGCCACAGATTTGGCTCTTAAACTTTCAAGGTAAAAAGAAACACTTGATCATTTGCTTTGTTAGAGCCTCTATGAAGAAACTGAAGTGATTGCTTTAAGTATTAAATACGAAGAACAAACTGAAGGTAGATAGGAGGGTGGGGGGGTGGGGAAAATGGGTGATGGGCATTGAGGAGGGCACTTGTTGGGAGAGCACTGGGTGTTGTGTGTAAACGATGTACCACGGGAATCTACCCCAAAAACCAGGAGCACACTTTACACACTGTATGTTAGCCAATTTGACAATGAATTATATTAAAAAGTAATAAATAAAGAAATATATACAATTTTTTAAAAATGATTATAATGAATATTAACAAGGCCACAAGAGAATTTTACCTGAGACATGCTAGAAAAGGGACATTGTAGAATGTAAACAAGCAATGACTTCGACAATATCCATACAATACTCACATGGGTAAGTTTCATCCATCTTCACCTACTTTCGTTGTAAAAAATAGCCAAGTTCATAGTCAAGAACAATTCAGAAAAGTTAATTCTTGGGGTAGAGGAGTAAAGTACACATATATGTTAATATATGAGTGCATATATGTGTGTGTGTGAATATATATATATATAGTATGTGTGTTCTTATGTAATTTTTAAAAATTTTTACCAAAATGGACTGATCAAAAGTATATTTTGTATCTGCAAATTCAGTAAAACAAAAATGATACTAGTCAGCAACCAAGGTTCTTACAACCGGTAAATATAACCGACAAGTCTGCTTCCTGACTCCGCCTCTCTTAAAACTACAGTCAACTTAAAATCATTACTAGTAATAACCTAAAATCATTACGAGTTCCAATGAGTATGCTGCTGACTCTTATTTCCCCAGAGCTCACAGTTTTCCCTGTGAATAAATAGTTTGGGATTAAATGCTTGCGTTCCAGAGCCAGGCAGCTTGGGCTCTGGATTCCTTACTACCTTTATGACTTTCAGTGGGATGTTGTAACATTTTTTTTAAGTTTATTTATTTATTTTTAGAGAGAGAGAGAGAGAGAGAGAGAGAGAGAGAGAGAGCACAAGCAAGGGAGGGCCAGAGAGAAGGGGAAACAGAATCCCAAGCAGGTTCTGCACCATCAGCACAAAGGCCCAATGAGGGGCTTGAACTCACAAACTGTGAGATCATGACCTGAAATGAGATCAAAACTTAACCAATTATGCCACGCAGGTGCCCCTGATGTTGTAAACTTCCTATTGCCTTATTTTCTTTATCTGGAAAATGGAGGCCTCCAAAGCACCCCCACTTTATAGGTCTATTGTGGATATTGAATGCTAATACCTGCAAAGCCCTTAGAAAAGTACCTTGCACATAGTAAGCACTCAATGAATGTTGGCCATTGGTATTACAATTATTATTATAATTCCATGAAACTGTGCCTTAGACAATTTTTCTGTACCTTCTTCTCAGTAAATAATAGCCATTAATTAGGAAGACCATTGGTCTCTGGAGGCTTTCATCCATACAACTCTTGAAAATACAATCATTAATCTCTGTTTATTTCATGGTTCACCTCCTAATTAGACTGCAAGTCTTAGAGCATCATAGATACCACCTGATTCAACCTCCTTATTTGCTGAGAAAACAGAATCTCAACATAGTTGAGTACTGTCTCCAAGGTTAAACAGCAAGCCAAATCAAAACTGAGGTCACTTGACCTCCAATCTAGTCCTTTTGCCATTAAAGCATCTTGTCTTCCCACCAAACCCATGACCCAGTAGTCTCTTTGACTCTTAATTATTCCCCTGCACAATGATGACTTTCAAATGCTTTTCCCTGCCACAGAGTCTTCTCCAGCGCATCCTAATCAAACTCCTATTTTAACACAGTCACATGGCCATCCTATAGGCATTTCAAATTTTACTTCTCCTAATGGAACTCATCATCCTTTTATCTAATCTGGAAACTCCTCCTGCATTACCTCTGTTATGATGCCACCATCCACACAATAACTGAAGCAAAAAACTGAGGCTTACCCCTAAACCCTCCCCACTCTCCCTCATCCCATACATCTAAATCCTGCTAGTTTTACTTACAAAATATTTTACAAATTTGTCCTTTCCTAATAATCCCTAAACTACTACTCTAATTTGGTTTAAACTTTTTTGTAGCTTTCTGGCTTGTCTCCCTTAAGAAACCATAAGCTCTTAAAGAAAACAGAAGATAAATAGCATTTGCTGAGCCCCTGTTGAATGCCCAGACCCTGTGTAGAAGCTTATATATTTTGTGATCACAACAACTCACATGATATCCTACTTTTACAGATGAGGAAGCTAATGCTCACATGAACTATTTATAAATGCTTGGGTAATGTTGGGCTATTGCAATAGCCTAAAGCTTTTGACACTGGAGTCTATTACAACCCTAAGCCCAAGGGAAAAAGGAAAGAGTAGTTACCAGTACCCAGCAGAAAGAGTAGCTGTATGGAAAAGGCCTCCTCCAACAGGAGCTGTGGCCTCAGTAAAACCAGGCACCCAGGGACAGCCAGCTGGCAAGGAGAGAAACAGGAGAATAAATATCTTGAATCCCACAGCAACCACCATCTGATTTCTTGCTCTTACCTCCCATTGGCCAAACCCACCTAGAAGTTGAATGGCCAGGGAGTTCATTGGTAAAACCCGTGAATCAACCTTCCCAGGCACAGATCAGGGCAGCAGAGAGGAAAAGCAAAAAGAAGAAATCCAGCAGCAGAGCATACAACTAGTAAATCATGGAGCCAGAATTTGAAATTCAATCTAGGTGATTCCACATATCTGCCCATAATTCCATTAGTTTACAATACTGTGATGTTTCGAAGGACAGAGAATAATTCTCTGTACCCAGCGCAATGTGTTAGAAGCATTCAGTAAGTATTACTAAGCTGAACTGAAACTAGACAGACTCTGATTTCATAGCCCAAGTCGGTAGGGCCTCCCCTTGGAAGCTTTGTGAACTGAGTGAAGTATGTTTGAGTTTTCCTTCACCTCCCTATCTTAAATCACTCTACCTTAGACCAAGGCAAACTTTTACTATAAAGGGCTAGATAGAAACATTTTCAGCCTTGGGAGCCACACAATCTCTGTTGTTACTACTCAACTCTGCCATCAAAGAGTGAAAGAAACCATTGACAATGCATAAAAAAATGGGCATGGCTATGTGCCAATAAAACTTTATTTATAGACCCTGAAATTGAATTTCATATAATCTCCATGTTTCACAAAACATCATTCATAAACATCATCATACAGTAACAGGCAGTGGGCTAGATCTGGCCTATGGTTCTTAATTTGCTGAACTTTGCCTTAGTCCTTCAGATGTTCAGGATGTCCTCTGGGTACACTGTCATACACTCCCTTCCCTGTTTGAGAAATTCTCTGACCTGTACCCCAGCTCCCTGGTCTTGCCAGGTGATACTCATCTGAATAATGTGGATTGAGGGTTTATTTTGTGATTATAGGGCACTATCAACTCAATGAGAATCATTATGGTAGCTACCACTTATTGACCTCTTAAAATGTGCCAGTTACTGTACTAAGCACTTTACATGCACTACTTTATTTAAACCTCAAAACTCAAATCAAATTCCAAACAGAAATAGCATAGATGATTGAAGTAAACTCGGGCTAATAGGATACTGGCAAGTAAGAGCATAATGCTCTCTCTACAAGGACCTTCAATGTCTAAAACCAAAAAAGGCACTGAAGTTAACGTAGAGATACATGACTGAGAGCTTGAGATATTTGCTATGGTCGGTCAGTCATGAAATACAGGCATTTCTACCTGAGAAGAAGGGTATCTTTGTTCCTCAAGGCAGATGAATATCCAACTGCCTTCATTAATAAGGGGGAATAGCAGTGGGGTTTAGGGATTTAAAAGTCTCATTCCCAATGTGCCAGATGAAGGACACAGGCACTCCTTGTCCTGCCAACGCTCCCAGAAAGTATTAGCTCTAACAGGGCAAAGTGATAGAATAGAAAGAGCCTAGATCCTGGTAGCCCTACAATTCTGACTCTACTATTTACCCCCTGGGTGATCATGGGTAAAGTAGTCTTTGGGCCTCAATTTTCTTATCACACCTACCTTACAAGATAGTGATAAAGATTATACAAAATCACGTGTGAAAATGTTGGCAAAATGCCTAACTTGTGGTACCCAAGGATGGTTATGGAAGGTTTTCACTTTGTAATAGGTAGGAATCATTTCTCCTGGCCTAAGCTCAGGGACTACTGAGCCAAACTTTCTCTTAATGAACAGCTAGCTCAGACACTCTCCCCAGGGCTTATCCTATGAAGCCAGTCAGGCCCAGGACTTCCAGGTGTCCACTGAGAGGAGGCGGTAAAATTCTGAGCAAGGTGGTAAGTGGAAATGGTCTCACACACACTGGTACTGCGCTGTTTGGGATTTACTCAGGGCACCTAATCTTTGAAAAGGCTTTGTATCCTGGGTTTGCCTCTCAGAAGTATAACCAGTTTCACCTTGAGGTTGACAAACCCCCTTCCTCCTTCCCAGGCTCAACTACCCAGAATCAGGGGTGTGTGCCTAGGAATCCATTGCTCTCGGCTCACCAAGAGAAGTCAGACTCAAAGCAACTTTACTCCCTGACTGTCCAATCCTGTTAGTGACATCAGCCTACCCCACTTCACCCCCCATCACCTGCCTGTTTCCCAGATTTTCTTTCTTTACATAATAATCATTACAAACATCTCTTCCACACCTTCACTGCCCATCTTAAGCTACTTAGGAACAGAAGGGACCAGAGCTGGTCCTTCTGTGACACCATATTCCTTGTTACAGTGGTACAGGTGCAAAACAGAAGGTCTCAAATACCCAGCTGGGGAGTGTGAACATTATCCTAGAAAGAAGAGAAAAGCCATTAACAGCTTGGGAGTAGAAGGTAATAGTGTGATAAAAGCAGTATTTTAGGGAATTTTCTCTGGCAGCACATACTTGAAACATTGGAAAGGGAAATTAAAAGAGGAAAGAAATTAAAATTCAGTTTGAGTTACCCGTTAAGAGGTAATTATAGTCGATGGAGCCTGAGACAGTGAGGGTCTAAACTACAGTCATAGCACAGATAGAGGAAAGGAGATTTCTGAAATGCATTCTGAAGATAGTGAACTCCAGTTTCCTTTAGGATAGGAACCATGACTGAGTCATCTTTGTGACCCCATATACCCAGGGCTGATATGCACCAGCATCTACCCATGCAGGTGTGTCAGCTGTTACACTTCTATACTTGTGAGTAAGTAGCCTCTTATCTGAAACCACCATTCACTCACCCCTGTGCCTACCCTTCCACCCCAGCCCTCTCTCAGAACTCCCCAAAACTACCCCCTTCACCAATCCCGCAAATGAAAAGTTTACGTCTTTATGCCTGGCAAAGAAGGCTTTGTGAACACTGCTGATATTCTTTCTGATCGACAAGTCCCCTTGCCAACTGGTACATGTATTTCACATCATGTCTTCATTTGCATAGTCAGCTTCTGCTACGTGGTAAGTGATGAAGGAGAGAAGGGAGGGAGAAAGACCAGGAAGGAAGGAAGAGAGGAGAGAAGGAGGAGGGAGAGAAGGAGAAGAGTAGAAAAGAAGAAGGAGGATATTTTGATGGCTGGCTGGATATGAGGAGAAACAAGCAAAGGAGTCCTGTGCAACTCAAATCAGGCAGACTGACATGGCTGTATGATTTCAGCCTTCTTTCAGAAAAAGAGAAGCAGAAAGGAGAGTTCAGTTGGGAGCAAGATGGATATGTTCTCTTAAAAATAAACTGCATTTGAACAAAAGCTCAGCTGAGAGAAATAAAATATATGAAGGACTGGCTGAAGGCTGTGCTGTCCATCCATGCCTCCCTATATTCAAAAATCTATCCCTTGGAGAGCCCAGGCCAGTAGAGAGCTGTGACTCTCATGGATAGTTTTTGAGAAACTCCTTTAGGCTCTTAGGGTCCATTGGTTGTGCTCCTCCTGAGAAGCTGGCTTGCTTTTATCATATGGTCAATGGACTGTAACCAGCCAGGTTTCCTGTTTAGTCTTGTAAAGTCACATCTGTGGTTCACCTGTAGTATGTGTGCCACATGGGAGCTCCACTTTATGGCCCTAATCTTTTTTTCATTTTTCCCTACTTTTGTCTAATTTATGTTACTTGACATATGACATCCCATGTAAGCGGACTTAAATACATTTTAAAACAAAGAGGAAACTAACTTAACTCATACAGAGTTTGCACTGCCAGTGGAATATTCATATGGAAATATATAGGCAATATACAGGCATACCCTGGAGATATTATGGGCTTAGTTCCAGACCACTGCAATAAAATGCATATCACAATAAAGTGCATCAAATGAATTCTTTGGCTTCCCAGCACAGTTAAAAGTTATGTTTACACCATGCTGTAGTCTATTAAGTGTGCAATAGCATTAGGTCTAAAAAAATGTACATACTTAACAAAAAATACTTGATTGCTAAAAAATGCTAACCATCATCTGAGCTTTCAGTGAGTCATAATCACTAAACACATATCACCATAACAAATATAATAATGAAAACATTTGAAATATTTCAAGAACTACCAAAATATGACAGAGATGTGAAGCGAGCAAGTGCTGCTGGGAAAATGGCACCAAGAAACTTGCTCAGCACAGGGCTGTCTCAAACCTACAATTTGTAGAAAAAAGAAAAGGCAACATCTGCGAAGCACAGTAGAAGGCAATAAAATGAGGTATGTCTGTAAACATTCAAAGCCAGCTCTTCACTGGGTTTCAGCCCATGAGAATCACTGTGAGTGTTGTACAGACACAGAAGCCATGATGTCACAGGGTTTACAGTCTTTAAGAACACCAAAGATAAGCAAACAAAACCCCTAAACCAGGTTTTGATCAATTGAGGGGTGAATGATATCACTAGTAAGTACTTAAAAAAGAAAGAAAAATCCACATTAGTTATTTCTAGTGTTCCATGCACTTGAAAGGTCCCTTTGCACTGCTTTGGAAGAGAATGATGGGGCTTCTGAGCCTTGGAATTCGAGGTTATTTGGTATGTTAGCACCTCTGTGGTTGGAGTCTCTCAAAACCTGCACATAAACATCACTCTCGTTTATTTGGGGGTTTTGTTTTGTTTTATAGAGATGCCTCACTGATTTGATTACCTGGCTGTTCATTCTCAAAGGACAATAGAATGGGAAGGCAAAGGAAATCCAAAGAGAGAGCTCAAAGGAAAGACAGGAAGAGATAACCAGAATATACGAACTATTTAAGCAGTCACATATCATCAATACAAATTATCGGCAAAGGGATTTGAAATGAATGGCATTGTGAAAAAAGATAAAGAAACCTGCATTTGGATCTAAATAGCTGTTACTTCCATAATCCTTATTGCTTGATTTATAAAAATGAAAAAGCCAATGTTGCCACATACTCACTGAATTAGATGTTTTCTTCATCTTTCAGGTGATAAAACATGGCCTCAGTCACCATGAAAGAATTCTTTAAAAGCACTTGGGGAAAGTATCAAATGTAACACATGCCCAGGGATTTATTGTTTGGGAGGAAACAAACACTTTAGAAAGGTGATTTCAACAAGTTGAGAGACAATTTCAGATCAGGAGAGGAAAATAATTTTGAAGCCACATGCTTTTTCCAAAAGTCCAGAGCTGGAAATCACCTCAGCAGCCCTACGTAAACGTCTTGTACCCCAAGAATAGATCGAGAGACATTACTCAGTAGAAGACCATTTAAACATAAAAAGCCCTTTATGGCCTCATAAGAACAGAAATTTAAATTCCAGGATTGCGTCTCTCTAAGCAAAAGTGTGCCAAGGCCTCCAGTCTCATTCCATACTCCTAGGTACTTGTTTCCCCCACCCAGAGAGCCTCCCCCTCTTGGACCTATGTCCTCAGCAAGCCCTAAAGGGATGCTAGGAAGTGGCCTACTCAAAAATAGTCACTGAGAACCTGCACTGTCAGCGCAGAGCTGGAACAAAATCTTGATTGTCCAGGACCATGGAGATGAGTGAAACTACAGGCCAGCAAATGAGCAGTCTCAGAACTGAAGGTGAGTGCTCTGAGACGGTGCACAGCGGGAGAACTCCTGCCCTAACTCATTTATTCATTTATTTCTCCTTCAACCATTACTCAGGGCAAATCCCAGAGTCATCCTTAACTCCTTTCTTTCCTACCCTGCATCCAACCATGATTACAATCTGCCACCTCTGCCTCCAAAATATACCCACCATCCAACCATTCCTTATGACCTCTGAGGTGACAGCCCTAGTCTAGGCCACCATCATCTCCTTGAGCTACCCCAAAAGCTTCTAACTCGTCACCCCCACACCTCCCCTGCCCCCTTCAGAGCATCTTCCACACAGCAGCCAAAAGAGCCTTTTAAATCAAAGTCTGGTCATGTTACTCCTCTTCTGAAAACCCTCCAGGGTCTCTCATCACTGTAAGGAGAGAAGAGGACACAGTGACCCAACAGTGAGGAGAAGCAGCCATAGCCAGGGGTTGGCCTATCAGAGGACTCAGTCCAGTCGATGTGACCTTTGTCACTTGACTATAAGAGACTGCATCGTCTTCAAAAGCCATGTTCAGCACACAGAGCCCTGAATTACTAAAGAAAGATCTGATCATTTCCTATAAAAATACAAAAGATGGCAGCCTCCAGCTGAGCAGATGCTCAAGAGGAAGTTCAACTGTGTCATCAATGGTAACACTGTCCTCTAAGGGGCTCAAGATGCCTCCCACTGACCACAGCCCCAAACTTTCATGATGCTCATTAGCACCTATGCCAATGCTTCACTGAATTGACATGCCCATAAGAGTCCAATTAGGTGCCCCCCCCTCCTTCAGAGCTCAAAAAGGAAAAATAAGAGAGACATAAAAAGATAACTCAACATCATAAAGATAAGCTAAAAGAAAAGAAAAATCTGATTTTCTGAATCCCCTTGGTGCCTCCCTCTCTTTCACCACAAATGAACAGGACAGACAGATTCCAGCTACCTTTGAGTTTGGCCATGACTAAAAATGACCCATGGATAGTAGAGAAAAAGATGGGGAATTTTTAGGCTAAACTCAGACTCTGAAATTCCTTTAAAGAGTAAGATACAAAAACTCATTGTTTTTAAAGGCCATAACTGGAAATCCAGCAATTACTTAAGAAGTAGAACAAGGGGCACCTGGGTGGCTCAGTCAGTTGAGTGTCTGACTTCAGCTCAGGTCATGAGCTTGTGGTCCGTGGGTTTGAGTCCCATGTCAGGCTTTGCAATGACAGCACAGAGCCTGCTTCGGATTCTCTGTCTCCCTCTCTCTCTCTGCACCTCCCCTACTGGCGCTCTCGCTCTCTCGCTCTCTCTTGCTCTCTCTCTCAAAAATAAATAAACATTTTTTTTAAAAAAAGAAGTAGAACCAGCTGTAAATGCAGTATTATCACATGCTGGGAATAGAAAGATGAATAAGACACAGCCCTTGCTTTCATAGAGATGACACATGGGATGACAAGAAAAACATCACAGTAGAGTCCAGCAAGGATGAACAATGGAAAGACACACAAAGGTGCTGAGAGTGGAGAGAGCAGTCCACTGTGGCAGGAAGAAAAGGGAAGAGAGAAGAAGGCAGATCATGGCAGACTTCTAGATTGGTTGTCTCTTTGAGTTGATCGACTAGTGCTCAAGCACAAATGGCCTCCACACAAATGTTTACAGCAGCTTCACTCACAATAGCCAAACATTGGAAACAACACAAGTGTCCATCAACTGAAGAATGGATTAAATAAAATGTGATACATCCACACAATGCATATACGATGGAATACACCCACATAGTGGAATGTTACTCAGCCATAGAAAAGGATAAAGTACTGGTCCATCCCATAACATGGATGAATCTTGAAAATATGCTGAGTGCAAGAAGCCAGACACAAAATACTATGTATTGCATGACACCATTTATATGAAATTTTCTGAGGAGTCAGAAAGCAGATTAATGGTTGCCTAAAGCTAGAGTTTTGGGGGAAATGGTGCAGATTTTCTTTTGAAGGTAATGAAAATGTTCTAAAGTCTGTTGTGGAGAGGGGGTCACGACTCAGTGAATATACTAAAAAACCACTGAATTGTACACTTTAAATGGGTGAATTGTATGTAAATTATATCTCAATAAAATTGTTCTCTCAAAAAGGGCAAATGTCTCTCATGGCTTATTTATTAGAAAATATCTGCCTTTCTACAGGGACTTTCAAAGCCTTAACTCAAAGATCTGAGAAATGTAGCTACTTCCAATGAGCAGGAGTCATTGTGGTAACCACGGTCTCCTGCTTTGCCCATGCCAGGAGCCCACCAGCACATCCCCGGGCTTGATCAGGCTACTTCTCTCCTCACCATCATCATTCTGTCCAACCACGGTTTTGAGTAGCCCTATTTTAAGGCCCTCAGAGACATCCCTTTGTGAGAAGCACATTAGTCATGTGGAACAGCAGGCTGGAAATATTAAAATTCTCATTACTGCATGGAAAAACTATCTCAGACTGATTCTTAACTTAACGTTTGATTCAGTATGAGTCTGATATAATCTCTCCTCTTTTTGACAATGATTCCAATATGCTGCCATCTGCAGAATATCCCTTTCTCTCCGAAAACAAGTTCCTGCCTGGATAATATAGTCAATGAAAATCCAGGAGGAGCGCCATATGTCACAATAAATGCACATTGCATTCCATGCTCTCTCCCCACTATTATTTTTCATGCCAGTCACTAGCTATGAGTGTTTGTTGCTCCAGATGATTTCCTCTGAAGATATGCTGGATTCAGATTCAATTAAAAAGGGAAAGGAAAAACATAGCAAGCAGCCTTCTCTTTTATGTCCAGCGCAGTGGGGTCCAGATTCTGACTATGGCCCAGGAGATCCTTAGCCATCACCCCTCCCTTGTGGTTTCCATTCCCTGCTAATTTTAAAGGACTGGACAGAAACTGCAGAAGCCTGGACAATTCTATGGCCTGATCAGGGTCTCCAGGGGTCAGATCTTTAGGTTGAATTCTCCAAGTTCATACAACAGACACTCCAGTTAATTTTCTTATCTGACCTCCACTCTTTCCCAGAATAACTTTCCTGCAGTCTTTGTTAAAAGGACAGGGACCCACATGAGCCTGCCTCTGACATGCCTGACTGGAACAGAGAACATGCATAGGCCAATGACATTCTCTCAGCTGAAAGCATGGAACTGGAACAGAGACCATGTATATTAAGTTGAATATGGATGTGGGAGTTTAAAGGTCACATTTGATGGGAGGGAAGGGGACACCTGGGCCAATCTTGTCCTAACTAGTATAAGACACGGCAAATAAACCCATCTGGTGGAGAGAACAAAGTCAATAGAAGAAAGAGGCTGAGAAAAGAAAAGAGAAGTGATCTCCATAACTCTGGGTTTCTCAGCTTCAGCACTGTTGACATCTGGGGACATGTGATTCTTTATTGGTGGAGAGGGGCTGCCCTATGCATTGTGGGAGGTCTAGAGCATCCCTGGCTTCTGCCGATTAGACTTCAGTAGTACACATCCTTCACACCAGTTGTGACAAACAAAACTATCAGCCAAATGTCCCCTGGGGCCAAAACTGCCCTGGATTGAGAACTCCTGCCTTAACAAGACATTCATTTATTTAGCCTTCAGCCACCATTACTCAGGGCAAAACCCAGAGTCATCCGTAACTCCTTTCTTTCCTACCCTGCATCCAATCATGATTACAATCTGTCACCTGTGCCTTCAAAATATACCTACCAACCAACCATTCCTCAGGACCTCTAAGGTGACAGCCCTAGTCCAGGCCACCATCATTTCTCCCCAGACTACCCCAAAAGCCTTCTAACTGGTCGCTTCCACTCCTCCCCTGCCCCCTTCAGAGCATCCTCCACACAGCAGCCAAAAGTCTTTTAAATCGAGGTCTGATTGTGTCACTCCACTGCTCCAAACCCTCCAGGGTCTCTCGTTGTTCTAAGGACCCATCTGCTCCCTTCCAATGGCTTATAAGACTATTCAAGACCTTGTCCTCAGTTCTCCTGCTGACTTAAGCTCTTACCGCTATCCTTCACTCATTCCTGAGTCCCACTCACCCCACCCCCACCCCATGCTGTTCCCCAAGCACATCTAGCACATTCCTGCCTCGAGGCCTTTGCACTTGCCATTCTCTCTGCCAGGAGTGCCCTTCCCCCAGATTACTCCCTCATGTTATTCAGATCTCTGTCCATATGTCACCATATGAGAAGAGCTCTCTGGGATTGCCCTATTTAAATAGGCAATCCATTATCTATCTCCCTTACCCTCCTTTACCCTCATCATTCAATTGTTTCTCTATTGTCTCTCTCTCCCCAACTAGAATATAAGATCATGACAGCAGGGCTTTGCTTCATTTACTGCCATATCCACCAGGACGGGGCCTGAGCAGTGCCTAGCATTGGTGAACAATGTGCAGCTACTGTAAGTACCAGAACGTTCACTCTATCACTATTCATTGTAGAGAAAACCCAGAAACAACATAATTATCTAACAGTGCAGCAACGGTTAAATAAATTATGACATATGTGTGCAGCCATCTAAAAACTTATGCTTCTGGGGCACATGTGTGGCTCAGTCTGTTAAGCTTCTGACTCTTGATTTTGGCTCAGGTCATGATCTCATGCTTTGTGGGATCAAGCTCCATGTCGGGCTCTGCACTGACAGCAAGGAGCCTGCTTGGGATTCTCTCTCTCCCTCTGTCTCTCTCTGTCTCTCTCTCTCTGCCCACCCCCACTCACATACACTCTCTCAAAAAAAAAATAAAGAAACTTAAAAAAATAAATAAATAAAAACTTATGCTTTCAAGGTTTTTAGACTAAAATGAAATCTTGCCAGTAACCCTTATCATAGCTTCTCCTAACTTTAAACAAAATATCTATGGACCCCAGACATAAGCCAAATGCAACTCTGAAAATTACGTATATATATAAATCCCAACCTGTTACCAGAAACTAGAAAGAATGTCTGTAAATAGCAAAGATAATAAAACCAGCCATTCCTGTAACTTCCAGAAACACAGTGAGTCTATATACTTGAAGGGAGGAAAATGGTCTTGTTATCATTTCCCCACTTGTTACTCTCTAAATTAATCAATAATTTACTAGAAAAATATGAAATGTTGAAAACTCCAAAATGATGTAGGGTTATGAAGACGTCTTAGATGCTATTTGGAGTCACCACAGCAGTAACTCTGATGCCACCCCACAGTGGAATCTTTCTACTTCTTAAGCTTACTCTCCAAACGAATCTCACATTATCCTCACACTTACACCAACACAGAAAGAGGAAGGTTTGCTTCCCCATTTGTTAGCTTTAAAGAAAAGTCCATCAGGCAGGACGTGGGTGAAACAGTTTCCCTCAAAGAGTTCCACTGAAGAGACTCAAATGTATTATTTATGGAGAATCTCAGAGGTCAGGGAAATACCAGGGGTGGATGAACTATCCAGCAACTACCAACAGGGGGAGTCATTACTGGCTCTAGGAGAAAAAGGTATAAAGGGAGCTCAGAGTCCCAGAGTGGAGGGCAAGGCTGCCCAGCAGGGAGAAGTAGTCAGGGAGGGTTGGGCCCTTTTGGGGGCCCTGACAACCAACCGATCAGAGAAGGAACTCTACTGGCTGAACCCAGCAGGAAGTCAGCAGCAAGGAAGTCCAAGTATTATGGTTTACCAGAGTCTCCCAGGGGCAGAACAGGGTGGAAAATGGATCTGAAAAGACAAAGGGAGACAAGAGAAAAATTGGGAGAGTTGCCTAAGATCACATAGCTAGTCAGCTTTAATGCCACTGTCAAAAAAAAAATGCACCCTGGGATCCCAAATATATTTCCCTGGTTGAGGAGAAAGCAGTTCCATAGGCAGGAGAAGACTTGCCACCACCAGAAGGTATGATGATAGTCTCTAGGCCTTGAGGGAAGAATAGACCAAGGTTGAGTTTAATTATGCCCCCACTAGGAGCAGGACCTCTGAATTTACAATTGAAAAGCTCTTCCCAGCAGGACAAGCAAAAAGATGAAAACTGCCAGCCTGGAAAGACTCAGATCTAGGAAGAGTTGACCAGTATATTTTCTCAAACACCATTTTCACTCCAGGCTCATACTTAGGAGGATTCTTATTTCAAAGAAGGTTGCTTTCACACTCTAAATCCAGAAAAACAACAACCCAGAAGTGATCTTCCATTTCCTCTCATCCTTAATGTCAAATAACACCCTGCTTTTGCATGCTGGAGATCCCAGCTAATCATGCTGTGTTTTGCTCTGATTAAACTTTGAAATAAGCATTTTTTTTTCTTTCTTTCTTTTTCTTTTTTTGGTTGTTTGAAGCCAAGCCCTTCCTTAAAAGGTCAGTGAGCATCAAACCTAATTTGACTTCTAATTACTTTTGTAAACATTTCAGAATGAATAAATGCCAATATAATTAACCACCTAGCATATTACCTCCTCACTCCCTTTACCAACAGGGCAGATAGCCAGCAAAGCAGCATGCCAGGCTCCTCTAACCCTCTCATTTGTGATGTGGGAATTCTTTGATTGGAGTCTATTTAAATCAGAGTTTCCCAAGCTTGATTGGCCACTCTAGGGTGTAAGAATTACCTGAGGATCATAATAAAAGTACAGACCCTACTCTTAGAGAATCTAATTTCTTTACTCTGGAGTGGAGCCGAGGAATATGCATTGTTTTCTTTTTATAACTTTTCCAATTGTGATCCCAAACCCAGTTAGAATATCACTGACTTTGATGTTTTTCCCTTGGCACAGAGTCCATTACAGCCAGCCATCTCCCCTCCCCTCTCCCTGTCCCTAACACCTCATACCTGTGGGCTCTTCTGCAACATTTCTCCCCACATCTAACTGATGCAGACATCAACCTGATTGGCTGTCTCTAATTGAAAGTGGCTCAATGATGTAAAGCTGTGACTGCCCAGGAATTTATGATTCATTGGCACAAAAATCATAGAGTGAAAATTCAAGCACTGTGTCATTTGTCCCTAGCCCAGTCGGGGGCCCCATTCAACTGTACTGATACCTGTCCCTGTTCCAGTGAACAGTCACCAGGCCAGCACCTCCACACCTGTGACTGCAGGGCCCTGGGGCCAGCATGGCAGCTTGGAGACAGGAACTGAAACGAAGACCCAAAAGGGCTTCCAGGTCCCACAGTAGAGACTAAGGACCATGTGGCCGGCCAGTTGGCTCTACAGACATTGCGCTGTGTCTCTGGGAGTAAGCAGGCAGGTGCCGAGAGAGGAGAAAAATCCAAGGAGGTGACCCTATTTCTGGTCCTTTCTCTGGTTGTTCTCAAACCCTGTGCCAGTCCTCAGAGTCCTGCTCAGATGCCCCTCCCCTCTGCCCCCTCTCCGGGCTTCCAAGTCTCACTCCTTACATTTGCTGCCAGTGCCACTCTGAACAATGGCATCCCCCCAAGGATCATTTAGAAATGAGGAGGGGCAGGCATTTTGGGGTTGTCACAATGGGAGCATACTGGAACTTGGAGGGGGTGTGGAGCAGAAATGCCAAAAATCATGCCAGGGGCAAGAGAACTCTACAGCACAGAAAACTATCCCACCCAAAACGCCATTAGCACCCACACTGTGAAATGAGAATCACTTACAGTCTGAACACACAACTTAGCCCTTAATTATGGCTCTTTGTCAGGAAAATTTATTGCAGCATTGTTCAGGTAGCAAAAGCCTGGAAACAACCTAAAAGACCATTGATAAGGAGTCATTAAATAAAGTGCAGTACATTCAGACAAAGGAATTCCATTAGATAGAATGAGAGAGATCAATATGTACTGATACAGCACAATATCGGAGATCTATTATGAATTTTAAAAAGCAAAGTGCAGAACAGTATTACAGTATGTCTCCTTTGGCATTTTGATAAAAGGGAAGGTGCTATCCATACCTATATATTTGCATTTACGAAGAATTTCTCCGGAACGCAGGAAGAAACTGATTAGAGGGAAAGAGAACCAGGGCAAGAAAGGGAGTGGGGGAGGGAGGGTTACTGACTTTCCACCACACGCATATCCTGTAGCATTTTTGAATTTTCACTATGCGTGTTATTTTTCTAAAAAGGAATACCACCTCTTACGGCACCACTCTCATTTCACATGTGATTGCTTTGCCCTCCACAACTACATGTTAAATTCCTTAAAGACAGAGCTATTCCCCAGAGCACCAAGCACAGAGCAGGTGCTCCATATATTCCTCTTAGTTTATAGACTAATGGTTTCCTGAAAGAACTCAAGCCAGGAAAAGATTTCCTTGGAAAACTAAAATATCTGTCCATTCACACAGGACCCACAGGGAGCCTTTCCAACCCCAGCTTTCATGCCTGACCCCAGTGTGGATGATTTTCAACAAGGTGGTTAGAACAAGGCTGGAGATTTTCCCAAGATTGGTCACCTCTTCCACACACGCTTCCCCACAGCTTAGAAACCCAAAGCTGAAGTGGCCTCAGTGACATTTGTAAGGTCCCACCCGCACTGTGTGCCAAGCAAGCTGTTGAGCGCGTTCGCCTACGTAACTCATCTGCCTCCTCATATCCCAGGAGGCAAATGTTCTCACCCTCAATTATAGCTCAGGAAACTGGGCCATGGAGATTGTGACTTGCCAAAGACCACACGGAATTTGAAATTGGGCCTTCCACTGTTCAGAGCTCTTTCCTACACAAAGCTGTCATATAGAAACAATCTGGCCTTTCTTCAGAATGACAGATTGACAGAGTTACATGCGGCTGGGGCAGGACCTCCACTTACAAGCTGGGGGCCTGGGGCAAAATAGGTGGTCTCCCTTGCCTCATTTTCTCATATGCAGAAAAAGGAAACACTAACCTAGAAAGATGATTAGAAAAAGAGCGAAATGACGTCCTATAAGGTATTAAGCTTTATGTCTGACTCATAGTAGCTCAATAAATGGAAAATTCCCTTTATCTCTCTTTCTTCCTTTCATGCTACTAGAGCTGCCCTTCCAAAATCCAATTTAATAGGATGACATTCTCTATTCTAATGTGTTTACTTTGAACATTTCCAGCATCATTCCTTGCACTGCAAAATTCAAGATATCAGCAACCCTCTTCGTTCACTAAAATGTTATTGCAATTCAAACTAGTTCTGGTCAGCTTTCATAAGGATTTTGACAGGGACATTCGTTGATCACTATTCTTCAAAAAATACAGTGGTTGGCCTAACAAGACATGCCTGACTTGCCCCTGCCAATGTGCAGAATAGACAATTAATTGCTTTTGATTATGATATTCATAGCGATGACAGCAGTAATAAAACAAAAGTTCCCTCCTAAACCTTAATCATTTTACTTTGCCTAGGTAGGAAGTACAATTTTGGCATGAAAATGTTCGTGTTATTACCCATGTCATTACCTCTGTTTACTAAATTCAAATGAACAGAATGTTTCTAGTTGCACTACAGCTCCAGACATTACTAGAACAAATGCTTGTCTCTTTTTATCACATTTGCAACAGATGAATTTAATCACAAAATCCTAAATGGGAAAGATTCTAGTAAGGTCACATAGTTCAGCCATTCTTCTGCCTTCACGCAAAAGTAAACAGAAATTACCTCGGACACACCGATTTACAAAACCAACAACAAAATGGACGGTGCCCATTCTTTGCCCATAGGAGGCCCTCTAGAGGCAGACAAATCAAAATCTACTTCCTTGATCATCCAGGACAGAAGCTCTCAACTCTGGCTTCACAAATGCCCAGAGCCCATGTGCTACTTCTCAGATATTCTGATTTAATTGGTTGCAGCTGGAACCTTGTGAATCAGTATTTTTTTTTTTTTAGCTTCCTCAAGTGATTGTAATGTGCAGTGGTTCTCAATCCACTGATCTATCCCTGATATTTTTTAATATCTTTATTAAAGAGTCATAATTCACCCACATGTATACACTTCAGTGGTCTTTGCTATATTCACAGAGTCATAAAACCATCACCACACTCTAACTTTAGAATATGTTCATCACCCGCAAAAAGGCACCCAGGCTCATTAACAATTACCCATTCCCCGCCCCAGGACACAGGCAACCACTATCCTACTTTCTGTCTCTCTGAATCTGACTGTCTAGATATTCTAAATACCTCGTATAAATGGATCACACAATATCTGTTACCTTGTGTTTGCCTTATTTCACTTACTTAGCACAATGTCGTCAAGGTCCATCCATGACGTAGCATGTATCAGTACCTCATTCCCTGTTATACCTGAGCGATACACCAGCATATGGATACACCAGCTTCTGTTTACCCACTCATCAGTGAATGGACACTTGGATGGTGACTACTTTTTAGCTATTATGAATATTCCTAATACTTAAAAGCACTTTTTCTTTAAAAGGTCTGCTTTTAAAGTTATGTAAAGCATTACACAACAGTCAGAAAGCGATTCTTGGGAAGAGAACAGCAAGTCTTACCCTGCTCCTGTGGCTTCCTTTCACCACACTTCCAATGAATACAGTTCTTTTACAACTGGCTTGTCGCCAGGTAAATATCTGAATGCTTTGCTCATCCTTCCATTCTTGACCCTTCTATCAATGACCCAACCACATTCCATTTTTAAACTAGGCTATGGCTTCACCTAGTCAGCTTCTTACTTATTCTGACTCAGAGCAGTATTGTCCCATTCCACACTCTAGCTCAGAACATTTTAACAGTTTTAGGGCTTGCGAGCTAGCTCATTGCACCAGCTACAACAGCAGCAACATCATCTCTGACAGCTCTCTCCTCCTCCCTTCTGTCAAAACTTTATGACAAGCTCTCTTGTTAGTCATTTCATCTCCTTCTGAACTCATCCATGTTGTTTCCCCCAGAAAACTTCATATGAAGTCACCTTCATAAAAATGAAAGTAGCTACCATATTTGAGGACTTACTCAGGTGCAAGCCCTGTGCTAAGAACCTGCCATAGATTTTTCTCCTGTACTTATGACCACCCTGCAAAACAGGCATGATTTTCTCTACGGTACACACGATAAAACTGAAATTTGGAGAGGTTAAACAGCACATCCAAGGACACAGAGTGGGTAAGCGTTGCAAGCAGGATTTCCCCCCAGATCAACCTGGCCCCCTGCCTTTAGATGGCACTCCCTCTTCTGTTTACATAATCATTGAATCACCCAGCAAATAATTGTGCCAGGAGCCAGGCCACACCTGTAGAATAAAGAATTAGGCAAAACAAAACTATCCCTGCCTTCATGGGATTTACCATCTAGTAGGGGACAGAGATGTTACAGATATCATCACACAGTCATGTAATTACACCTGTGAGAAGCACCATGCAGCAAAGTTGCAGTGTGCTGTGAGCAAGTGTATTACCTGGTTTGGTGGGAGACAGGGAGGGGAGCGCTAGAGAGATGATGTCCCTGAGAAGGAAGAGCTGAACTCTGTGAAAAGTGCTGCCCTCCGTGACAGAATTCTGGAAGTTGGGAGCAGTGTGGGAGGAGTATTTTCAGAGGAAGAGGCTTACCGGCTGATAATGCAGGGGAATGCAGGGCCGGTGAGCATCCAAGTCACCACCGTGCCCTCCAGACTTGCTTTTGTCCCCACTTGCCTGCCTCCGGGCTGTCGCCTGCATTTGTCCTTATTTCACTTCATGCCACGTGCTTGGCTATTTCTTAAGCTTCCCAGAGCAAATCGGAACCATCTTCTCAATGATCCGCAGCTGCACAAAACATTCCCACTGAAACCAACACCCATTCAGAAGGGAGAATGTGGCCCAAATGATTAGGAAACATGTTACACTCTAGTTGGCAGGTTTGCTTCCAAAAGACTTAGAGAATATTATTTCCAGAGTTGGGGGGGATTTAAGAACAAGCCAGCTATTACGCAGACACCAAATTTCTATGTGCTGGGCAATATCAGAGCTACCTTAAACTCAAGGCAGAGAACAGGGAGACTTCCTCAGGATGAGCCTTGGTTTTGCTGCCACCTGCAGGCCTCTTCCTGGAAGTGCACTGCGACTCACCGACACCTCATTACACACAGCCCCAGGCAAGAGGGAAAAATGGAGAGCGGGTTTCAATTCGCAGAGGTACAAATAAACACGATGGTGTGGATCCCGGGCTAAGTGGGCTGTTCCCTCTGGAAGGTGACTGCACAGCTGAGACGGGGCTATATTTTTTATGAGAAGCCAGAACTCCCTTTTCTAGAGATAGGGACAACACACTGATTGAATGGCAAAAGAGAACTGAATGTGGTGTTTTAACTCATCCTGGAGACCCACTTAAATGTTCTATGAAATGGCTTCACCCACCCTATGCTTGGGATCAAATCCACACCTCCCTTGACCTGACCCTGACTTGGGACTTCTCCCCCACTCAGTCCCAACCGCATTGAGAATCATACAATTGGCCCACCCCTTTCTCTCTAGCCCTCCAGCCTTTGCTGGGAACACGATGTTCCCAAGGCCTGAAGTGACTGTAATATATGCGTGTTCTCTTCTCATCACTCACTCTTAGCCAGTAGAGATCTCTGCTTAAAGGTTTTATCCCCTGAAAACTCGCCAGCCCTTCCTGCCCCTCCCGCATCATTCTCTCCCACATGTCCCCCTCTCCCTCCATGTCTGTTCTACCTACCAGATGCCTGGGTAGCACAGTTGGTTAAGGGTCCAACTCTTGGTTTCAGCTCAGGTCATGATCTCACAGTTCCACATTGGGGCTTGGGATTCTCTGTCTCTGTCTCTCTGTCTCTCTCTCTCTCTCTCTTTCTTCTTCTTCTTCTTCTTCTTCTTCTTCTTCTTCTTCTCTCTCTCTCCCCACTCTCTTTCTCAAAATGAATGAATTAATTAAAAAAAAAAAAGACCAGACTCACACTGGAGAAGATAGACACATAGATCAATAAAACAGAAGAGAAAGTCAGACATAGACCCACAAAAACATAGCCAGTTGATTTTTAACAAAATGGCACAAGCAATTTAATGAACAGAGGATAGTCTTTTCAACAAATCGTGCTGACATGAAGGAAGAATCTTCACATCTAATGCAATCCCCATCAAAACACCACCAGTATTTTTCACAGAGCTAGAACAAACATTCCTAAAATTTTATGGAACCACAAAAGATCCCAAACAGCCAAAGCAATCTTGAAAAAGAAAAGCAAAGTTGGAGGCATCGCAATTCCAGACGTCAAGTTATATTACAAAGCTGTAGTGATTAAGACAGTATGGTACTGGCACAAAAATGGACACACTGATCAATAAAACAGAATAGAAAACCCAGAAATTGACCCACAACTACATGATCAACATAATCTTTGACAAAGCAGAAAATGGATAACCCAATGGAAATAAATAACACTGTCTTCAACAAATGATGTTGGGAAAACTGGACAGCAATATGCAAAAGAATGAAACTGGACCACTTTCTTACACCATACACAAAAATAAACTCAAAATGGATTAAAGACGTAAATGTAAGACCTGAAATCATAACAACCCTACAAAAGAGCACATGCAGTAATGTCTCCAGCATGGGCCATAGCAACTTTTTCTAGATGGGTCCCCTGATGCAAGGGAAACAAAATAAAAAATAAACCATTGGGACTACATCAAAATAAAAAGCTTCTGCACAACAAAGGAAACAATCAACAAAACTAAAAGGCAGCCTATGCATTGAGAGAAGGTATTTGCAAATGACATATCTAATAAAGAGATAGTATCCAAAATATATAAAGAACCTATAAAACCCAACACCCAAAGAACAAGTAATTCAATTAAAAAGTAGGCAGAAGAAATGAACAGACATTTTTCCAAAGAAGACATATGGCCAACAGACACATGAAAAGATGCTAATCATCAGGGGAATGCAAATCCAAACTGCAATGAGATATCACCTCACACTTGTCAGAATGGCTAAGATCCAAAACATAAGAAACAACAGGTGTGGCAAAAAAGTGGCAAAAAAGGAACTCTCTTACAGACTGGTAGGAATGCAAATGGGTATAGCCACTATAAAATAATTTGTTTTTATCTTAGTTTTATATTATCTTTAACTAGTGTCTTATATGAAGTTAAATATATACTGGCCATACAAATCAGTAATCCCACCCTTAGATAATCACCCAATAACTACCCAAAGGAAATGAAACCTATGTTCACACAAACACCAACATGAAAATGTTTACAGTGGCTTTATGCATAATTGCCAAAAACTGGGAAATAACTGGTACTTCCCTTCATTTGGGAATGGACAAACACACTGTGGTATATCCATTCATCAGAATACAACTCAGCAATAAAAAGAACAAACAATACCTGCAACAACATGGATGAATCTCAAATACATTATGCTGAGTACAAGAGGCCAAGTTCAAAAGGTTACATTCCACATAATTTCATTTATGTGGCACTCTGGAAACCACCATCTGTGGGATCTGGGAATAGATCAGTGGTTTTCAGGGCTGGGAATGAGACAGAGCTTGACCACAAAGAATAGGAGGAAGTTTTTGGAGGAATAAGGGAACTGTGCTGTGCCATGATTGTGATGGTAGTTAAACAACTATGAATTTGCCAAAATTCACAACATTGTACACCAAAAATGGTGGATTCTATTGTATGTGAATTAAAAAATAAATTTAAAAATAGAAAAAAAAAACCTGATCAGCCTCAGGGCAGCCACTGGCACTTGGGGCACCTTGGCAGGATTTGTAAAAAGGCATCCCTGCTAGTGACAAAAGTCCCTGTAGTACTCACATTTCCAGGCACCCCTGGAGGGGAGGCTGGAGGCTGGATGCTAGTCTGACTTACCTCCATTTTCTCCCCCGAAGCCACACCTAATGCACAGACTGCTCAGCCTTTCCCAATCACCCGGGTCTGGATTCTAACTGGCTACTTATCTGTTTCCCTCCCTATATGTGAGTCCCTCAAAGAGCTTTCCTTTTTTTTTTTTTTAATGTTTTTATTTATTTTTGAGAAAGAGTGAGTGGTGTAGGAGTTGAGAGAGTGGAGGACAGGGGATCTGAAGTAGGCTCTGCACCGACAGCTGAGAGCCCTACGTGGGGCTCGAACTCAGGAACCAAGAGATCATGACCTGAAGTCTGAGGCTTAACCAACTGAGCCACACAGGCGCCCGTCAAAGAGCTTTTCTAATCCATCACCAGAGACTCAGCAAGCTGTTTAGCAGCCAGCACAACACATGTTTGTTGAATGGATAATAAATGATCCCTGCCTCCTGGCCCCTGTCTCTGAACAGCCCACTCATGGAGCTCTTTCCTTCATGTGAAGTTCGAGAGGACCTAGCTGTGCCTTTCATTTGTCACAGCCAACAATGGAAGTGATGCCTATTGACATTGCCATGGATCGGCAGGCTTCTTCCCAGCTAGAGTGTAGCGCTTTCATGGAGGAAAAATATACACAGACCTGTACTACCCTCCTTCCTAAGCCTTGAGTGGTGCATATACATAGGAAAAGCCTAATAAATGTTAGTTAATAGGTTGAAGAAACACAAAATTTTCTTAAAAGTATTTGGAGAGGAAAAATCAGGCTAAAGACATTTAGATAAAACCATTTAGATAAAAACATTTAGACAATCAACTCATTTTTATGATTGACAAGGTTTTAATTTTCTTTCTTTGCTAACGTGGGTATGGGTTTCTAGTAAAGAATACAAATGAAACAAAGGATTAATGTTAAGTATAAAAATGCAGCACTGGTAAAAATGGATGTTCAAAATGTTTTCCTTTATATTTCCATAAATAAGGTTTCTGTATTTCTGTATTTTTACTATATCTCCGGAGAGAAACGTAGCATATGTAAGGAGGCTGCAGTGTGGAAGCACAGCTCAGGTGCCCATTTGTTCTTAAGGTTATCCATCTCGTAAATGGGGATAAGCTGTAACACGAGGCTTCTATCTTTCAGTAGGAGGAACACGTGCAAAGCATTTCAGGATCCTTGGGGAAAAGGGAAACTAGCTATGGACAGCATTTGTAGGATGGGTGTCGAGAACACAGAAGAGCACTCCGAGCATTGAAGGGGGTAAGGCAAATGTTGCTACAACATCAGTGACCCCACTGATCACCAGGACCGGGATGTCCCGTGCATTACAGCCCCCTGCTGCAACCACGGTGGCATGAGTATTAATGCTGGTGTAAAATATATGCAGTTGAATAAGGTACCAATAGAGTTAACAATAGCCATATAGCTGGGCAAAGGATTAGAAATAAGTGGCCAGACTCAGGATTTCATTCCAGAAGTGCCAGGGCCTGCCTCTAAGCCCACAAATCTCTCTCCCACAACCACAGCCAGTGGGTAGAAATGCTGTCATTCTTTCAGGCCTGACCATTCTGGGGTTTTCAAAAGTTTCCTTTCCATTTCACTCACTGCCTGCAGCCTGAATCTTGCCCACTCTGGAGAGACATGGTGGAGCCTGTGATTTTAGAGTCCTAGCAAAGATCACGCACCTGTCCGTGACTCTGCTTCTGCCTCCAGGAGTGTTCACACTAATGGTCCACACTCTGATGGTCCCAGCTAAGGAACCAACTTTGGGCAGAGAAGAAGCTGGCAAAGAGCGTAATTAAGAGCAAGGCCCGGAAGTAAGAGAGACCAGGCCTCTGACACTCTCTGTGTGACCTTAGGGAAGTTACTTAACCTCTCTGAGCCTCAGTTTCCTAATCTGTAGAAGAGAGGTAATAATACCTCCTGGTGTTGCATAAGAACTAAATGAGACAATGCACATAAATGTCCCATTACAGGGTCAGACTCATAGTAAGCACATAACCAATAAAAGACAGATTTTTAACATTTTTAATCATTCTAAAGGCAAACTAGGGAAAGGGCAGGTAATATGACCCATGTTCTGTTGTCTGCATTCTCCAAAGCAAAATCTGAATATTCATCCTGGTGACACCCCTGTCAGAAGCTCCCGGGTGAGACATCTGCACCAAGCCTGACCCCAAGCTCTCCCTGTTCATGTGTCTCATGTCACCTTTCTCTGACAGTCAGCCAGTAACCAATGTTGCCCACACCGAAACACACAATAGGCCAGCAACTGCCCGTTCTGTTTCAGGGTCGGATCTCATTTGCTTACTGCTTTGAACAGGCCATTTTGCTGACTGTGTTCCAAGAAAGTAATTGACTCTCAAACTAAAACTTCTGAATGCGTTTGGGGGTGTCATATACCCGCCATGAACAAGCCAGCCCCAAATCAAGGTGCAGCTGGCTCCTGGCCGCACTGAGAAGCTGTGGCTCCCACACACATCTTCTTTTTGGAACTCTATTACCCTCTCCAGGGTGCCGTCTCATGCCCCCTGAGAAAGCCTGAGCCCCGTGTCCTGAGCCACTCTCCCTAGACGCCGATCTCTGACCCATCACAGGATCCTTTCCCAGAGGCTTGAGGGTATTTTTAGACACTGCCCTTGAAGCCATATAGTGATTAAGAATTCACTCTCTAGAATCAAATCCCAGCTGTAACACTAATCCCTAGCTGACTTTGGCCAAGTATTTCACCTATTTAAATAGCAAGATAGGAGCGCCTAGATGGCTCAGTAGGTTAAGCGTCAGACTATTGGTTTCGGCTCAGGTCATGATCTCGAGGTTTCATGGGTTCGAGCCCCATGTTGGGCTCTGCACTGACAGTGTGGAGCCTGCTTGGGATTCTCTCTCTCTCCTTCTCTCTCTCTCTCTGCCTCTCCCCCACTCGTGCTGGCTCTTCCTCTCTCAAAATAAATAAATAAACTTAATAAAAAATAAAATAAATAACAGGATAATAATAGAACCTACTTGGTAGGGTTGAGTGAGATTTCTAAAGCACTCAGCCCTTAACGGCATATGGCAGGTAAGCACAAACCAAAACCAGAAAGGTTGGCTCATGATAGTGGCAGCTCCCTTACAGGGGAGTGAAGGCCGGGCTCCTGTTAAGAAGGGAAAGCCCTAAGGCTGCTGGCGCAGGGGAGAGGCAGTTCCTGAGAAGCAGCGAGGCTGTCCTGGGAGCTCTTCACAGCCCACATTCCTTACCCACACCTCCCAGCTCCAGGCTACTCATAAATACAGTGGCGCCTTCCTCGATGAGATTTCAGTATTGCAAATGCTGGACTCTCGCCAGTGTTTCAAAGGCCTTTCAAGAACTAAGAGACAAGGAAGAGCTTTCTCAGCAGCTTCCAGTCAATTCTGAAGAAATACCTCTGATTTTTCTCTACCAAAAAGCAGTTTTCCGAGGGACCTGACGCCAGGGTCGGGAGGCTCCAAAGATGGAGATTTATTGCCATCTAGAGGCCATAATGCCACAAAGCACGACAAGTGAGCCGAGAAGATGCTGTAGGAGTTTGCCCTCCCATGTGCCACAGCCTCCCGTGGGGCACGATGTCATGGGCTGTGGCCTGAAAGCCACCCAACAGGGGAAGGGATGTTATTTAGACATCCTTCATTTTATTTTATTTTATTTTATTTTATTTTATTTTATTTATTTTATTTTATTTTATTTTATTATCTCTTAATGTTTTATTTATTTTTAAGAGAGCACAAGCAGGGGAGGGGCAGACAGAGAGGGAGACAAGAGCGCTCTGACAGCAGCGAGCAGGGTGTGGGGCTCGAAATCACAAACCATGAGATCATGAACTGTGCCAAGTCAGGCGCTCAACCCACTGAGCCACCCAGGTGCTCCAACATCCTTCATTTAAAAAATTCAAAATGCAGCCCCACCTTTTGTGTCCACTGTTTTGAAATGCTTCGTTGTTTTGAAGTCTTTTTTCTTCTTAGTTTCTTGGAAATTTTTCCTTATTAGAGATTCTCATGGGTCCTCTGCATAACCTCATTCCCCCAGGTCCTGGGGATTGTGCTAACCCCCCAGGTGCTCACTCGTGCGTATTCTCCAACGAGATGGTTACTATTTGGTGGGAGACAGGGTGTGTGTGACCTGTGAGCCAGAGGAAAGGGACACTGCACACTCTTCTACAGCTCCAATTCATGCCTTAATCTGCTGAGACGTGACAGCCACCTCCCAGGCTCCCTGAAACTACTCCTACCAATGTCAGTGCCCAATGCCCTTTTTCGATGTTCCCCTTTGGGGGCCCACCTACCCCCTGGAGATTCTGACTCTCTCACTGCTCTTCTCACTTTCGTTCACAGACTTACTTTCTCTGCCTGCGTCTTAAGTGTCAATGGCTCCCCAGATTTCTCTCCCTGGACTTTTTTGGTCCTGCTTTTGAGCAAAGGTTGTCAAACTTTATTGAGGATCAGTATCAGCTAGGGAATTTTGGAACATACACATGGCCAGATCCCTAAATTCTATTTTGGGTGTATTTGTATTTTTTAAAGTTCCTCAGGTGATTCTGGTGTGCACCAAAGGTCGAGAACTACTGAGCTATCCCTAGGAAATTTTACTCGCTGTCATTGTTCATTATCTCCACAACCACACATACTCTGAGGATAACAAATCTTGCCATAACCAGGGTTTCACTGGCTCTCACTCATTTCTGACAATGCTGATTCCCAGCTCCCAAAAAAGTTGCTCCCAAATACTGCTGGAGTTCCCCGGGAGTAACACGCATGCTGGTGGACACATTCAACATCCAGCCCACAATCCTGCAGCGGCTACATGTCAATCCCAGTTTCCACCTTCACCTCCTGCTCCCCCCCTCCAAGGCTGGGTATTGCTGCATCTCTGGGCACCCTGCTGTTTCTGCTGGGCACCTATCTCTTCCCTCAGTCAAGGCCAGTGGAAGGCACCCAAACTGACAGTATTTTGTTGAAGAGTGGACAGAGCTAGCTGTCTTAGGGTAGATTTCCCCAAAAGCAGAGCTTGAGGCAAGGACTTGGGTCACGTGACTTCTTTGGGATGTGCTCCAGGAATGTAGAGTTAGACGATGAGTGAGTAAGACAGGGAGGAAAGAAGAGGACGTAAAAGGATATAATATCCATGTCACCATCATAAGGAATAGGAGCTGGTTCAACCAGGGCCCTGCAGAAGTATACAGGATGCCTCCAGTGCTGTCCACCTCAAGGAAGGACATTGCAGCGTGTGTCCACTGGCTCCCAGTGCCCATCGTGGCACTGGCTCCCCAAGCATTTCCAGGCTGTAGTTGTACACAGGCCAAGAGAGCTTCTATGGAATCGGAAAAGAACCCAAGGCAGACATCAGAAAAATGAGGAGATGTGGGGTGCCTGGGTGGCTCAGTCAGTTAAGTGTCCAACTCTTGATTTCGACTCAGGTCATGATCTCACTGTTTGTGAAATTCTCTCTCTCCCTTTCTCTCTGGCCCTTCCCCACTCGTGCACACACATGCTCTCTCTCTCTCCCCTCCCCCTTCTCTCTCTCTGTCTCTCAAAATAAATAAATAAATAAATAAACAAATAAATAAATAAACTTTTAAAAAATACAAAGAAAAATGACAAGACTAGTCTGCGCTCACCAGAACAGCCCACCACAGCTACAACTGAAACCAGAGGTGGGCAGGGGGGAGGTGACATGGACACAGAGGCCTCTGCCATATTCTTCCACGTGCTTCCTTCTAAGTTTCCACTCTGCAGAAAGAGTTCCAAAGCAATGACCCTTAGGCCCCAATGTTGTTTCCAAAGAATCAGTCTTTTCAGGTTTCTGTAATAGTTTCCAACACACACCAAACCCTAAATATTCAGTGAATTCAGACATGGATCCAATGTAGAGGACATCACCCCACCCCCAACTTATGAGCCAAGGCCACATGCACCTGAAACACATGGGGACACTTCTGGTACCCTGGAGCATCTGAGGAGCTTCTTGAAAGCACGACTGGAGGGAAAGCCTCCTTCTCTCCTGTGTTGGAACAGAAGTCTCCTACAGAGATTCTCCAGTCCCCCACACTGTTCTCCATGTGTCCACATATGTCTGAATGCCTATGTGAAAATGGCTCCATATGTATCTCCAGCAAGATTTCTGCCCTCACTTCCATAAAGCTAACTGCCTATTGGACACCTGGACCTGGTGTCTCCCAAGCAACTCAAACTCAACACGAATAAACCTAAACTTATTATCTGTCCTTCACACCCAACCACAAATCATCCTTCCACTCCTGGATTTGCCATGCCAATGAATGACACCTCTGTCTGACTGGAAGACCACAAGAGAAATCTGAGAACAGTCCAGGGTTGAGCTCTCCTTTTGCCACCTATGTCCAATGAATCACAAAGTCCTCTCCGTTAACAGTGAAATTTGCCTAAAGTGAATTTGCCTAAAATTTGTTTACCTGAAACCTGTTCTCCCAATGATCAAATTCCTAATGATTTTTTTTGCCTAAAAGTCTGAATTATGGATTATAAATTAAGACTTTTATAAACAATTTTCCCAAAGATACTTTGAAAGTAATTTTGTATTTTAATTATTCACTCATTTTGCAGCTTTTTACCAGTAGTATAATTATTTTGTACATATTTGGGTAACTTCTCTCTAATTTAACATACTTTTCTATACTTCTAATATATTTTTAACACTTCTAATAATTTTTGAAATAATGCTATTTCTAGCAGTAAATACCTGTAAGATATGCATTTCAAAAATAATTCATTTTTCAAATTCATCCATTTGTATTTTTCTTCCCTCTTTTGGTCTTTTGTTTTTCATGATGTAGTTTACATATGTATTAACCAAATAGCATATCTAGTATCCAATGGCATCTGGCAGCAAGAATCAAGAACTATGAAAAAATGTTTGAAAAGATAATGTTCACACAAAGACTCTTACACAAATGTTCATAACAATATTACACATCATGCTCTCTGGCCCCAAACAGTAAATAACCCAAACACCTCACAGACTGAGAAGTGGAATACAATCAGCAATAAAAGGAAATGAAATACCAATATGTAGAACAACATGGATGAATCTCAAAAACATGGTGAGCAAAAGAAATTAGAACAGAAGACTACATACTACATGATTCTATTTGTATGAAACTCTAGGACAGAAATGTAGTGGTGGAAAGTGGGTCAATGGTTGCCTGGGGCCGGTGCTTGAGAGGATTGACTGCATAAGGGTCACTATTAAGAAACTGAGATGCAGAAAGTTTAAGTTCCTTGTACATCTTCACACAACCAGAAGGTGGACTGGATTCCTGCTTCTATTTTCATAAATCATTCTGTATCTCTGATCACTAGTTTCATATCATCTATTTCATATCTGGGCCACATCTTCCTAAGCTGATCTTCCATAATCAACTTCTTGGATGTGAAACAATGTTTCTCAAACTTGTTTTGTATTATTGTCCCCCTAAAAAGCCTTTTTAGATTTTCTTTCCTAACTGCCCCCCACCCCATGATACTGCATATCTGTTTATGTACTGTAGGCCTTGGGAAGGCCACAAACCATTGCAACACCTAAGTTTTTTTCCCCAGCAACAAATATTCACCCCCTTTGAGGCAACAATGTCTTTATTGGGAAGGTACAGTCTAGAAGATATGCCTCTGATGCAGAATTATGAAACATACTTATATCATCACTAGCACATTCATAAATGATCCATGTTAATGGATAGCATCATGTTGCCAAATGTGTCTATTTGGTGTTGATTTCTCTTGTGTCAATCTGAGAAGCAGCATTTCAGAATCACCTTCTCCCCAGGGATACATGTGTTTCAAACATGTAACCCCCATGCACTGCCTACACCCTTCAGATTAGAATGAACTGTTTTATGCCATAAAACCCTAAGTGGAGATGCTTTTGACCCAGTAGTGTTCTTTGTGTCCTCTCAGGACTTTTCCCATCTTCTTTCTTCTAGTTAATATAGCGACCCCACCTACCTTTGGGGAACTCTCTTCCCTGACTCCACGTGGTTCAGATGAGGCTGCCAATCCCAGTGAACTACCTACTCCTGCTTTCGGGGGGTCTGAGGCATGTGGCCTAACTTGACCAATCACAAATCTTTAAACCCATGGTTCCCAGTGATTGGCCTCAGGGGATGGGCACATGAAAACATCTAGCCCAATCAGAATCCTTATGGGGGTCTTAAAACTTGATCACTGAGGGGCGCCTGGGTGGTTCAGTCGGTTAAGCAGACAACTTTGGCTCAGGTCATTATCTCGCCGGTTAGTGAGTTCAAGCCCTGCGTAGGGCTCTGTGCTGACAGCTCGGAGCCTGGAGCCTGCTTCAGATTCTGTGTCTTCTTCTCTCTCTGCCCCTCCCCGGCTCATGTTCTGTCTCTCTGTCTCTCAAAAATAAGTAAACATTAAAAAATTTTTGATCACTGAAAGAAAAAGTTCTCTATTTTAGATCAAGAATTCTAAGGGTCTACCCCCAGAATACTCCTGGCTAAAATAAGGCCCTGTCCAACCCTCTCTCTAGGTATACAGTGGTCTACAACAATAACGCTCTGACTGCCACAGACACACACACACACATGTATCAGCCTAAGGGGAGGGGAGGACTATAGAAAAAAAGAATTTACACCAAAATATAAGTGACATACTGAATTATCTAATTCCAACAAAAAGGACTACTGAAGGAGGTGACCCTCAACAAAAAAGAAAGAGTCTCTCTAATGGTGGAATTTCAGAACCTGTGTCATTCGGGCAAAAAAAAAAAAAACTGTATTGAGGCAGGGAATCCTTCTTGGTGCCTTCTAAATCACACCTCATAAATAATTAATTATTTAAGTTTTTAAAGTCAGCCCTGCTTTTAGTTCCCAGAAGAGAGATACTGTCTAAATATAAACCCCATTATTTATCTAATTTTCAAGAGATGATTTCTACCTCCAAATTTTTAATATAATTTACTCCTTTCCATCATGCATATGTCAAGAGCCACAGCTAATCATTTCACATGTTCTATTTAGAGAAACTCTTTACTAAATCTTGTTCTTAGACAAAGAATTCCCGGTGAAGGATAGAATATGTTAGAGGGGACTGTAGATGCTCTGTCTAAACTGATGGTTCAAATAATTTATTGTCCCTTCTGAAAATGATAAAATCCCAGCTGCCACACACACATGGAATTAATTTCCTGTGGATATAAGTGGCCAGACTCTAAAAGAAATTAGAGTGGACTGCATTGGATAGAGAGCCTTGTTGTGCTTAACCCTTGCCACCCACACATGCTTACATACACATGTGTACACTCACACACATGCACACCCTGCTGTTGCTGTAATGGAACAAGTCTACATACTCCCCCAGCTAACTGATAGCAGAACAGTGCTGAGGACCCATCCAGCTGATTGGCTGAGGAGACCCTAGTGACTACTTACATATATAGCACAGGTGGTAATAGCCAATTGGTGAAGGGCAGTGCTTGAAAGGGCCAATCACATGCTATCATAGCTTCACGGCAATTTCTAAGGATTTAGCTCGGCAAGGCCCGCTGAGGCTATTCTGCCAGTAACTATGAGCCTGCGTTGGTACCTGAACTTAACTGAACAAAGCTGTCCATGCTCCAAAGATAGGCAGTCTAGAGGTCATAATAGGTATAATAGGTATACAGCTGATTAGGATAAGAACAACCAAATAGACAAACTTTGACAACAGAGCTTTATATTACCACCTGGAATACACACATGAGACACCCATGTATCCTTCCACCAATGTGTTCATGTTAGTTCAGGTCCAATCAGCTTTTACCTTTCAGCTTTAGCTAAGATTATGAACTGATACATGAGTCTAATATGAATGAAACTAGACCCCTAAAAAAATTGATGTAGTCTGCCCTATCTCTAGCCAATTGACTGATAAATATTTATTCAGAGCCTACATTACATGAAGAAATATAAGTTACAGTTCCTGCCCTTAAGAGAGCCTTCATCTAGCTGTGGAAATAAGATATATATACAACTAATGGGGCTGTTTTTTGTTGACTATGAAATTAGTGGGCTAGCCCCAGATAAGATGAGGATAACAATAGTGGCTTCCTATTTACTAAGTGTATTTATGCCCAAAAGAGCATTAACTATTTCACATACATTGCCCCACTTAATCTGTACTGAAACACTGAAAGGTTGGTACTACTATCTCCTTCTTATGTATGAGATCTCCTCTTTCCCATCTCCTCTTTCCCAAAAAATGTCTTCCTCCTAGTTCTGGGAATCCTTTGAAGGCCTCTCAGTTGTGCTCTCTTAACTAGTCCTGTTAACTATTTTATAGAGTCTACTATTTTCTTCCTTTTCCATTCCAGCTCTTGAACTGGAAATAGCTACTGTGTGGTAATCTTTTGTGGTGCAACCCGCCCAGATTTTCATGGCTTAAAGCATCAGGAATTCATTACTTCCATTGATTTCATGGATTGACCGATTGGTTCTTCTGCTTCACATGGCATCATTTGGAACGTTGGGGATGGCCTGGTGAAAATGACCTCACTTGTGTCTGGCAACTGGTGCTGACTGTCCATAGGGAGCCTCAGTCTCCCTCTCCCTATGGATGCTTGGGCTTCTTCACAGCATGGGGACTGGATTCTTGGGAGGAGTGTTCCAAGCAGCAAAATTAGATATTGCAGATCTCCTGATGCCCAGCCTCTGAAGTCATGGAGCATCATTTCTGCCATATTACATTGGTGAAGGCAAGTCAAAGGACCGATACAGAACAATGCAGATTCAAGGGAAAGGAAAATAAATCCCACCTCTTGGTGGGCTAGGACTCCTGCTACATACATAGAGGGAGGTCAGTGACTTGAAATTATACAAAATGTCAATGACAATTTAAAATCCTTCCCTAGAACAATGAATACCAGAGCTTTTTAATTGTCATTTACAAATGGGACCAGAAAGGAAACACTAAGAGGAGAGCTGCCTGAAAAGGGTGAGCACATGCTACTTGCCAGACCTTGATGTCACTGAGTATTTGGAACACGTTACTTAATGTAATGCTTACAACATGCCCACAAGGTAGGTGATAACTCCCATTTTACAGATGAGCTCATTTAAACTTAAAAAGTTACATCGGTTGCCTAAGATTGCACGTATATTGGGTGCTGAGCCAGGATTTCCCCCTCTCAAGGCGTATGTGATTCCGAGAGCATATCCCCTTCCCAGCAGTGCTGGGATGCCTTAAATATCTTGCATCTCTACCACCTGGCTTCATGACCTTCACCTAGTCCATGCTGACTCACTGTTTGCTGATGATGGAAGAATTTCCCCATTAAGCCTGAAGCCAGCCTTGATGACAGTTTAACACGGTTTCATCAAGGTCTTCCACAGGAATGGCCAGTGCTAACAATGAACCTCACTAGCTTTTAAAAGGCTTTTTTCATTGAAAGAAAGAGAATTTTGCTGGGTTTTTTTTTCAGATGGAAAGCTTTGGTAAGAAAGCTAAAAAGACATCATGCTAACTGACAAAATTCGGGCTCCCTATGGTGGTAAACACACAGAGTATTCTTAGCTGGGAAGTCACTGTCAATTTACCTCTCCATTTGTCAGCCAAAATAATGAACCTGCAGAGTAAAATGGCTTTCTGAAAAAGTCAGATTTTCCACTTGCTCACAGAAATGATCAAAGCCAAGTGAATAACAACCCTAATGTCTGACCCCCATAATGGAACTTGGTTCACAACTTACCCTGAACTCACATTCCACACTGCTTCCAGTACCTAATTGGTCTAAGACTTCCTCACTTTTCTAATAGGGAAAACTATGCATCCTCTGAATGACTCTAATTTGGCAAAAAAATATATATTTTTTAATTGTTTCCTAATCCTAGAAATATGAGGTATGTGAGTGAGAACCACAATGAAATATATGTGAGAGAAACGCAGTGAATCATATTTTACAGGTAGTAAAAAAGAACCAGCGAGAAATTGAGCGATTTATGTCATATTATAGAAAGAGTCTGAAACTTGAACTCAAAGCTGTCAACACCCAGCTTTGTGATTACTTCCTGGAAAATTATGCTTCTCACAAACCAGCATCCTACCAGGATCCTAAATTCAGTCTTTCCACGATGTCTGAATAGACTGAACCATCTATATCCATTGAGAAGTTTAAATGCAAGTGTTTTCTTTGCTGTCAGAATATTAACCCTAACATGATTCATCTACTCTCTAACAAATGTAGTACAAATTTCTGTCTTGTTTCCAGGTTTAATCCATCATAACTGCCATGCAAAGCATTTTTTTAAAGCACAATTACTTCAAACACAAGTTGAAGAGAGTTTCACTAACCAATATAAGCTTTCATTTAATATTTTAGCTAATCTTGCACATACCAGAAAAACCATTTAATTCTTTTTCTTTATGTTTATTTATTTTTGAGAGAGAGACAGAAAGACAGAGCGTGAGCAGAGGAGGGGCACAGAGAGAGAGGGAGACACAGAATCTGAAGCAGGCTCCAGGCTCAGAGCTGTCAGCACAGAACCTGATTCAGGGCTTGAACTCACGAGCCGTGACATCATGGCCTGAGCCAAAGTTTGGCCACTTAACCGACTGAAGCACCCAGGTAACCCAAAAAATCATTTAATTCTAAGTAAAGATAGAATCTAATCTTAATTCCATTAAGATACGCACAAATGAAGTAGCTATTTTGCCCTCTCAATCAGCTATTTTGCTTGAAAATTCTATAGACTTAAGCTGTCCTACTAGAAGTTCACAGTAGATGGATAAACTGCCTGAATAGTTTTTTAGGTGATCCAGCCTCTATTAAAATTTCACCATTATCAAAACTACATGTAATAGAAAACCTACGTGGCCACATGGCATGCAATTTTTTTGTCTTTTCCAGCAGTACACCAAATACAGAGACAAGAACCTCAATATCTTCTTAGACAACATAAAGGTATCACTCACAGATGATGACCAGGCCTCCTTTGTTCAACTGCAGTTGAGCACCACATGGTCACCAAGCAGACGTCCAAGAGAACCCTCCCTTGTTTTCACTTAAGATGCTAGATCAATGTCCTGCCTGAATTCAGTGCTGAAAACAGGTCTAATAGGAAGCAATGGGAATGTAGCCACTGAAAGAAAAAATAATAATATATATAATCCCAAATGGAGAATAATTCCAAATCCAAATCTCAAATTTTCAGTGTAGGGGAAAGATGAGGGAGGGAGGGAGGGAGGGAGAGAGATCTGAAAATGTAAGGGAAGATGTGGCGAATACTGTCTTGACTTCTGATTTAGCAACTCTATTTTCTCTCTATAGTTCTCTCAACAGTGCAATCAAAATGTGATAAAAATTTTATTTTTTATATGTGAGCACTGACTATGTGCCATCTGTTGAAGCAATAAATTGCTTTTACAATTTACAAATTGCTACAAATAAACTGCTTATTGTAATCTTCATGGTTCAGTAAAGTAGATTCTAGAATTATGCCCCATTTTACTGAAGAGAAAAACAGAAGTTCAGAGAAGTTAACTGACTTATCCAAAGTTACACAGGTAATAAGCTGCATGTTGCACTATACAATAAAATAAGTATGATCTGTTTTTTGTTTGTTTGCTTGTTGTTTGCTTGTTTTGTCATCTGGGATAATTGTTCTTGACCCTGGCCACACTTAGAATAACCAGGAACTTTTATTCTAGAATAACATTGCCTGGGTCCCCCTCTAGAAATTCTGATTTAATTGATTAGGGTGGGGTCCAGGCAATTTCATTTTATTTTGTTTTGTTTTAGGTTTTTCTAGGTGACTCTAATGTGTAGCCAGGCAACGTTGAGAACCTACATTAATTAAGATATGTTAGTGGTTCTCAAACCTCAGCATGTATCAAAATCACAAGAATCTCCCAGAATATCTGCTTCTGTACGTCTGTGTGGGACCTGAGAATCTAAATTTCTAACAAGTTTTCAGGTGATAGTGATGCTGCTAGAACGACACTTTGAAAATCGCTGCTATAGGGGAAGACTAAGTATGGCAGAGACTGGCTAGATGCTCACCACGCCTGTTCTATCTTCCTGGATACACAACTAAACTACATTTCCCAGCCTCCTTTGCATCTAGATGGGACTACATAGCTGTTCTCACCAATGGCATATGAGTGGAGGTGATTTGTCACTTGGGGTCTGAAGCACTTGAGAGCAAGTGTGTCGTTTCCCTACTGTCTCTATCTTTCCTTGTCTGCTGGCAAGATACAGGGGATCCAGTCTCTGAGACCCCATCAGAGACAGTAGAAACCACTGAGTCTCTAAATGAATGCATGGAGTACACCAACCCCATTCCCAAGGACCCACATAGACCTTGATGTGAGTAAATAATAAACCTTTATTGATTCTTATAAGCCACTATGATTTAAGGGTTGTTTTTTCAGAAGTTAGCCCTGTCCAGAAAACACTACATTAATGCAAGTGTGGGCAAGCCATGTGACATCTCTGAGCCTCAGTTTCTTCATCTATACATGGGAAATTCACTAAAATGATCTTTAAGATCACTTCCATTTCTAACATTTTATGATTCTATAATATCAATTAAGTCCTAGGTTAGGTGGAAACAATTCTATGTATGAAGAGAAATAAGTATCTCTATTTTATTCAGCATTGTTTTCAGGGCACAGCTGGAATACAGAAGAGTATAGTCCTATTCTGTACACACCTAAAGGTCAAGCTAGGGAAACAAAATTAAGGCACATGATGCTACAGTAAGCAAAACGAGACACCTATAAGCCTACTTTCTGCATGAAGTAAAAATCTGGTAAGAACAGAGAGTCCAATATATACTTGATATGTCCTAATGGCAGCTCAAACCCTCCAGAGATAGAACAAGCAATGGAAGCAGACTACTGGACTTAAATCCAGACAGATAGTGAGAGCTAATCTGGAATTGCTTTTGAACAACAAGAAATAGTTCATGATATGGGAAAAAGTAATTTGGGGAAAAAAGTAATCAAGTTCAAAATAAAGGAGGAAATGGTAAATGTAGTACAACTCTCCTTAGTCAATGGATTCTGAGATTTTTTTTTTAAGTTTTATTTATTTATTTTGAGAGACAGAGCACGTGCATGAGCAGGGGAGGGGCAGAGAGAGAATCCCAGGCAGGCTCCACCCTCTGGACCAAGCCTAATAGGGGGCTCAGTCACAAGACTATGAGATCACAACTCGAGCCAAAATCAGGAGTCAGACACTAAACTGAGCCACCCAGGTGCCCCAGTGGATTCTGAGTTTTTAAGTGCATTCCCATATTCAATGAGAAAATTTTCCATTGGCTACTCACAATAAGATTTTTCAGACGTATTTTTAATTTGAGAGAGAGAGCATATGCATGCATGTGAGCAGAGAGAGAGAGAGAGAGAGAGAGAGAATCTTATGCAGGCTCCATGCTCAGCATGGGGCTTGATTCCACAACCCTGGGATCATGACCTGGGCCGAATCAAGAGTTGGATGCTCAACTGACTAAGTCACCCAGGCATCCTGTGACTTTCCAGGTTTTTAAATGAATGTGAATGTTAACAAAGAAGCTCCTACATATTTCTAAAGGGATAGGTAGATAGATAGAAAAAGATAGATAAGACATGATATGATATACCAAAAAAAACCCAACTATTGTGCTTGTGTAAGTATTCAAAGGTGTCTATCAGTGGGATAAATCCCATGTTAACAAATTTTCTTACCAAATCCTTCTCCATGCCATTTTAGCTTCTATTTCATTATTAAAACCAAAAAGAATGACTGAAATCACAAACAAATTGCTTTAGGAAGTACCTGACGAAGCAAAACTGAAACTGACTCTTAAGATGGAAAGTTCTAGGCCAGCTTTTTTTTTCTCAGAGCTGGTACCAAAACAGTGTAGCTCCTACCAGAAAGTTAATTAGAATTGCAAAGAACGGTGATCACAGATAATTTACTAAAATCCCTGACAGCTTAGGCTGACAGCACAGTAGGAGAAGAGCAATTGATTTTAGACTAACATACAGACATAAAAAGATAGAGAATGTTAAAATGCTTTTATAGAGACAAAAAATTAAATATTCTCAGCAAACATTTGTTGAGTAGCTACCAGGGTACTAAGGCAGCAAGACAAGTAAGAATTTCAAGGAGACAAGCAATCATAAGCCACAGGCAAAGCTGGAAGAGATGTGGGACAGACAACCCCAGTTCTAATGTCGTTTCTTACAAGAAGATGAGCTCTGGCCCAGATTTGACATATGAGGTCTCTAAAGTGTGGATGCAGTCACTTCATTTACAAGTCTACTGCTACCTCCTTCTTTCTCCCAAGCTATTCTGTGTACCTGACCCACCTTCCTTATTCTAACCACCACCTCCTTCTTGTTTGGTTTCAGTGTAAACATCACTTCCTTCTATGACTCCTCAAACTAAGTTATTTATTCTTGTTATCTGCCACAATAGCCATAACTATACTTTTTTTTTTACTATGGAGCATATCATCCTTTATAATAATTGTTTGTTTTGTTTGTGTGAAAGAGAGAGAGAAGGGCAAGAGAGGGGAGGGGCAGGAAAGGAAAGAAGAGGAGAGAGAGGTAGAGAAACTGTCTTTCTTGTTCAGCATGGCATACCCAATGACTATCACATTCGTGGCATATAGCTAGGACTTAGCAAATGTTTACTGAATGAATGATGGACTAAGTTTGATGGGGGCAAAGAGGATGGAGCCATTAGGAAAATGGGAGTAAGTATTCACCAAGACACCTAAAGATTTAAACTGAGCTGTGGCTGGTAGAAAGCTAACTCATATAGACAGTGCCTACCGATATAGTCTTCTCTGATATTTGTTGACAATGGCAGATACCAAGATAGAATGAACATAAAAAGGGGACAGGTCTATTTCCTTCTCTGAAGAGGCAGAAATATTTAAAGCCTTAAATTCTAGGAAGTGAATTACAATTTTAGGGTTGATGTATCTGTATTTTCAAGAACTCACGTCATGGTAAGGGGAAGAAGCAAAGGGGAGAACTACCAAAGAGAAAGTGAGCTGTGTCTAGTAAGTCTTTTTGTGTTTGCATAAGCATTCAGTAAATAAATGATTCTGGCCAGGGGAGTTATTACTGCTTCCCAATTCCTCTGCTGAGAGTTTTTCTTCATCAAAATAACCATCAGCAATGAAATCATAATAGCCAGTGTCTAATCTTTTCAAAGTTAGATTTATGGATCTTATCATGATCGTTAGGGACAATACTTATCTAAGCAAAACAGGAAACAAATATATTTCCCAGAGACGTATGACTCCAATAAGGTCCAGCCTGCAGTATTATAGCTGACAAGCCATTATAAATGCCAAATTGCTTCCTGATTCATCAATGTGTACATCATAGCAGGAATTCCCTCTGATTACAGCTTTGCCTAGATTCTTAAAATTAATTGCTGTAGTCCCCAATCCCTCTCCACATCTGCCTCCTTGTGAGGAAAAGAAATGCATTCACAGCAACTCCTGAGTGAAAGAGTTCCAGAAATAAATACAGAAATCAAGAAAGTCCTATAACTCCATCCCTCTGCTGTCATCCCTAATTCCCCTTCTCCCATTCCAAGCCTCCTCAGACTATGCTTGCCCATCTGTTTGCCTGGAAGTCAGACACATTAAAGGGGATCTCCTCAGAAGCCCAAGTCAAAGCATCCTTAGGCATAAGTGAAATTGATCATCTGCACTAGGAGGGACCCAGAGAAGAGCTTCCAGCCTCCAGATCCAGAAACTACCTCACTGGCATTTGTACTAAGGCTGAAAATTCTATCCTCAAAATTTTCTCCTAAAGGAAGAAGGCATTATCAGAACCAAGATCCCAGATAGCAAAGACTCATCTCCAGCCACTTTATCTTACCTCCAAACAAACTTTTTTAACTGTACGTCTCCCTCCTGAGAGGTAATGTCACTTGGCTTCAGCTAAGGAACAGAGTTGGGCATCATGAGGTTGGGGGAAGGTGGTCATTTCCAGATCAATCTCACTTGGAGAACAGAGCTACCTGGCAGGTAGGTATCATTATCCCCTTTGCACAGGTGAAGAAACAGAACCACCAACAAACCAGTGTAGAAATGCCCCCAATCAGTAAATGCCTCATTCAGACACACCGTGAGGGGTTGCATTTCATATCTAGCTAATAAGTGCAGTTGCTGCACCTGGGAAGCTCACTCCCCCTCCTGTCATGAAGCCAGCTCCTTCCCATCCTTCAGATCTCAGCTCAACTGTCACCTCCTCAGAAAAGACTTCCCTGGCCAACCAATCTGAAGTCCATCATCTCTACCTTCTCACATAACACCCTGTTCTTTCCCTTCATCACATTTATCATAGTTTGTAAGTACGTACAAACTCCTTTGTTTGCTTATATTCTTTTGTGCCAGACTATAAACTCCATGAGGACAGAGGTCATTCCTCTCCTCAGCATTAACAAAATAGCCTTCAACATAATCGATGTTCAGTAAACTGCCTACATGAATGATGAACGGAGTCGCCTTTCTAATCCAAATTGCATAGTCATTACCGCTATACATACTGCTTCCCTATAAGTGTGAGGATAAATTCCCTTTGAGGCCCTTGAGCTGAGAGTGACTGCACAAAATTCTCTCTCAGCCTTCAGAGGGAGGCTGCCCATCTGCATCATGCTCGACAGTCCCTGGGGTCAGCCTTGGCAACCTCCTTGGAGCTTCCTCCAGGTCATTCTCATGTGTACTTCAACACCTCCCACTGCCACCCTTGAAGCTCAAACCACCTGATTCTAGCACCTGCTAAGTTTTCCTATTATCCTGAAAGGAGACATAAGTTTTCTGGTGCACACTTATCATTACTTACAGCAATAACCACATCAGTTCTCCTCTGTGTCAATTCTTCTTATCCAGTGCCATGCAGTGAGACTCAAGTGTCAAGGTCTATATGACAGGCAAGAAACCCAAAACAACTTAATCTGGGAGCTTATCTAGGATGAAGACAGCTATGCCCCCCTCTCCTCCTGCGAAAAAGAAAACTTTGCTTCCTTAAACAAAATTGTTCTTGGAAAGAGAAGGGAAGGATCCTAAGTTCTGGTTTTCTGAACTATAAATAAATGTTTCCATGTACAAGTTCACAATCCATGGAAAGTCTCTGGGGCCCTGGATTTCATTCATCTTCTGAAATGAAACATTAACCTCAGGGGAGGTAAACCTCTCAGGATGGCCTCTTACTATCTACTCACGCTTTAAACACTAAGACTTGCCCTTTCACCCAGATCTCATGTTTCTTTGTTCAGAAATCCCTAACCAGGGTCACCTGGGTGGCTCAGTTGGTTGAGCATCAAACTCTTGATTTCAGTTCAGGTCATGATCTCATGGTTTATGAGATTGAGCCCCACATCAGGCTCCACACTGATAGCATGAAGCCTACTTGGTATTCTCTCTCTCCCTCTCTCTCTCTCTCTGCCCCTCCCCTGTTCACTCTCTCTCTCAAAAATAAATAAACGTTTTTTTAAAGAAAAAAAAAGAAAGTGCTAACCATATGGAAACATAAAAAATATTTTCTCTACAGCCCCACACCACCCTCTGGTCCTCCTCAACCTGCCATCTCCCAATTTCTTATGCATCCTTCCATCTTTCACTTGTGTGAGCACTCATAGATCTTCGCTCTTGAACTTCCTCTGAATTCTGGCATCATCCCGAACACCTCTAACACCCTGTGGACAAATGCTGAGGAACTAGGGAAGCCCAGTATTCAACAAAATTGAGGTAACTAGCATGAAGAGTGTATCAGTCAAGATCAAGTCTGGAAAACAGTAACCCCTCAATACACCCCAAGTATGGAGGATTGAATACAAGGAACTAGAGGTAGCTGGAAGTACTGGAGGAGTGAAACTCAAAAAATTCAGTGATTAAAAACCGGTGCCTATAGCACAGATTTAAATGTCTTGCAAGAAACTCTAAAAGATCGCATCACATTTCACATCTTCATCTCTCCTTAGTGCCTCCTGAGAGAATAATGGCCTTTCCCCTTCCACTTTCCAGGATCTCCTCATTGGCAGACTCTGACCCATCTTCACAGTTACAAGAGGAAAGAGGATTCTGGGAAGCCCAGTTTGTCTGTCCTAAAAAAGAAATCACACAAGGTCATTTGGACCTGATTCTAAGTTGATGACCATCCAGCACAAAGGGCAGAGTCATGCTCTTCTCTGCTTGTTTTCCAATTTAAAAGCATTTATGATGGGGAACACCTTCTCCAACAATTTTTGCTTTTCTTCATCTCAAGAGATGGCCCCTCAGAGCCATTTCCTAGAGGGAATTGCTTGCATTATATATTTGGTCATTCCAACCAGGAATCTTCAGCTTTCTTTTCAGCAAAGATGAACACAGGTAGACAATGGTACCCCTAAACCATCCTTTAAATACTAAATTTAAGTGTTTAATATAAATTCACAAACAGAATGTAACAACTACTTGAATACATGCAGAAGGAATTTCATTGTTACATTTTCAAGGAGCCATTCTGGACCATTTTCATTAGGGAACAGTTTCCCTTAAAATCATGAAATTCAAACTATGAATATCAAATATCCTTTGATGTTTCAGGTTTTCATGATTGAAAAATTCTGTGCTTTTTCTGCTACATTAAATAAAAATGGAAAAGTAAAATGGTTGAATGAGTGGTGGCATGAAATTTCTTTTAACTCAGCATGAACCCACAGAAAGCAAGAAACATAAAAAGTTCACCAGTTTAAAAAGGAATTGAACTCATTAATGCAAAACTGCAAAAATATATCCAAGTTGAAATTAATCTCCCAGATCTTGTAAGATAGAAACACACTTACACGTTACACTCTAAAAACTTAGTATTAACTACATGGGATGTTTTTAAAACCCAAGTATACCATATAAATATGGATTGTGCTTTACTGTTGTACGAAACACCTCATTTTATTGTGCTTTGCATAGATACTGTGTTTTTTACAAATTGAAGCTTTGTGGCAATCCTGCATTGAGAAAGTCTGTGGGTGCCATTTTTCCAATAGCAATTGCTTACTTCATGTCTCCATATCACATTTTGGTAATTCCTGCAATATTTCAAACTTTTCATTATTATTATGTTTGTTATGGTGATCTGTGATCAGTGATTATGACTCACTAGGAGATCAGATGATGGTTAGCATTTTTTAGCAACAAAATATTTTTCATTAGTGTAGGTGCATTTTTTTTAGATGTAATACTGTTGCACACTTACCAAACCACAGTACAGGGTAAACATAACTTTCATATGTACTGGAAAACCAAAACATTTGTTTGACTCACTATATTGTGGATTTTGCTTCATTGCAATATTTGCTTTATTGTGGTGGTCTGAAACTGAACCTACAATATTTCCAAGGTATTCCTGCATTGCGTTTACTGAACAATCCCTAAGTAAAATGCTAAGAAAGAATTAAAAATGTGTTCTGAAGAAAGGAATGGAAAGTAGAAGTATAGAGGTTGCAAGGAATACAAAATAAACCTATAATCAACTATCAGACAACATGAAAATAATAGAAACTGAAAATTGAAGCTAAAGAGATCATCTGCCCTGCAAAGAGCCCTCTACATAATTACAGTTTCTCACACATATATATAGTTGGCCACAAAAAAAAAAAACAAAAAAACAAAAAAAAAAACTTCAGAAGGAATTACCTGTAAATGAGTCTTACCTTCTCATTGACACTTCAAATAGGCAATGGCTATTCCTGTGTCAGAATAGTCATTGGAACCTTTTCCTTCACTTCTCTACCATTCTTTGGTCCTCCTCAGGGTCCTCCTCCCTTTCTGAAAGAGAATACTTATTGACCAAAGCATATAGTACATATAGTAGACATACCACATACCAGGCCCTATGCTAGGTTTGGGGCAGGGGGTGGGGTGGATAACAAGTCAAATAAAATAGTCTCATTTCACAGAAGAGAAGAAATACAGAACCCAAATTATTGCCCATCCAGAGTCCTGCCCTTCTGGGAACAGTAACCTCTCATCAACATCTGAATAGTGCTCCTCTCCCTACTCTATCATGTAGTTCAAGTGGGCTCTGTGATGTTCCATTTGATCTTGTACCACTTTGTACCACTTTGGTAGAGTCAATTGGTCCAGAATGGGCACTTGACCCAATCCAAGCCAACAAAAGATGTTGCCTCTGACTTCTCTAACTGAAAGTAAGAAAGTCAGTACCTTTCTGAGAATAGAAGTTATAAAGTGTAATGTTCTTGAATTACCAGTGGATAGGTTTCCCACAACATGCAAGAAAGTTTGTGAGAGATAATAAAAGTAAGAGCAGTGAAACTAAGAAAAATTGGACCCAGAGACTAAGAAGGAAGCATACTCTTATGAATCCTCATATTTTTTACGTGGCTGGAGTATGTTTGTGTGTGTGTGTGTGTGTGTCTGTGTGTGTGTCTGTGTGTGTGTGTGTGTGTGTGTGTGTGTGTAGAAAAGTAGAACAACAAAAATGGGCTGGGAGTAGGATATTAAAGTCCTTATTAGCTAAGCTAAAAACTTGCTTTATCCTGATGAAAAGTGAGGGGTTCACTGAAAGACTAATCAAAGAATCCCAAATCTTTTAATTTAACAAAACCAAAACTCTCCAAGATTTAGCTCTGGAAGTATATCTCTTAAGGCTAACCAAATGGTTCATGGTATTGCTTTCCCCCTTCTCCCCAGGTACTGACATCTCCTTTACAGTCTAGCTCAGAAATAGAGACAAACTCTTTTCCTTATATCTTAAGCTAAGATGTTTAGATGAGAGCCTTTAAAGAGAAACCATTTTATTCTAAGGTAGAATAAAAAGGAATTCAACACAAACAATAAAAAGAATAGAATCATGGCCATTCAGGCTTGTCACTTATAGGTGCTTCCCTAGGAGGCTTACACCTGAGTCTCATAGGTACCATTCTCCCATACACACCACCTGAGATATCTGCATTGGTGACCCAAGAATTTCCATAACTACCTACAGCTCCCATTTTGTTTTTTTAAGAGAATTCTAACCCACCACTCCTACGCAGCTCTCAACACTCTCGTGGACAAAAGCTGGTAAGCCAGGTTTCGTGATGCTGCCTATTAAGACAATCCCTCTTTGTTTCTAATTTGAGATCAACATTTCTTACTTGTGTAACTGATGTCAATAAAACACTAGCCTTCAACACAAAGTGGAGTATTTTAACCTACATGGCTAAAGAGCTTAATGACTATTTTATGTATTTAGCAAAATTACTCACATATAATAACAAGACCCTGGTTCTTGGAGAAGATAATACTGGAAATGGGGGGAAGGTCTTATGTGTGAAATGATGAAGACCTAATCTTATGATGATGAGGATGAAGAGGAAAGACATGTTTGAGGCATATTTAAAGAATATAACTAACAGAACTTAGTGATTGGTGAGAAGAAAATGAGAAAATTATTATTAGAATTGTTACTAATTGTTATTAATAGACTCATTCTCAAATTTTGATTTAAAAAACTAGTTAATGGACTCATTAGTCTAGACAAGAGAAAGATGGAGCAAAACAAACCAAAATGAGTTCAACTCTGGACACATTTTATTCAAGTCACTGGTAAAATATGCAAGGGGAGATGTTCAGTAAATAATTGGAATATGAATCAGGAATGAGAACTGTATGGGAGGTATACAGTAAAGCCAGTCCATTAAAAATCACCAGGAATACAAATGTAATCCAACAAAATCAGGATTATTCAGCTTGCTGCAACAAGGGGGAATGTACACCATGAGAAATCTTGGGGCTTCTAAGAGAGAACAGGAAGGGGTTTTTTGTAGAGTTAAGACTTACTCTTGATGAGTTTTGAGGCAGGACTAGGAGAAATGGAGATCTGCCCTGGAATTAGAAGCTGTGATCAAGTGAGGGCAGTAGTAGTTGTCTTTGTTCAGAAGGCAGAAGGACCAAACATGGGTATTGAGTGTCCCTGGCAAGAAAGTAGTCATCACTCAAAAGAAAGAACTGTTAGAACATTTTACAGCTGTAGTGTGACCTTGAGAAGTAATGTTTTCTGTTGACTTCGCAGTTAGCTCTTTATATATGTCAATTAGTACAGTCTGATTATTAGCAGGACTCATATTTACTCACTCAGCCCTAGGCATATATTTACTTTTCTAGTTCTGGGCTGATTTTTACTATCTCAATATACTTCACTGTCATCAGCCTATAGTTGGTAAACTATGGAAATAGGTAGGTGTCCAATAATGGCACTTACTAAGGGTGAGACCCTTTGGCCCCTTTACTCTCACTTATACATAACCACAGTCTTTGATACAGTGATTGATGTTTTGTCAAGCACATGTAAAGTGCTATGCAAACCCAGCTTCCACTTATCTACTTACCCACCCAGCCACCATCATCCCTTTTCTGGATCAAGGAGCCACTCCAATATAGAAATTCTGGGGCTGGGGGCACCTGGGTGGCTCAGTCAGCTGAGCATCCAGCTTCAGCTCAGGTCATGATCTCACGGTTTGTGAGTTTGAGCCCCATGTCAGGCTCTGTGCTGACAGCTAGCTCAGAGCCTGGAGCCTGTCTTCAGATCCTGTATCTCCCTCTCTCTCTCTGACCCTCCCCTGCTCTCTCTCTCTCTCTCTCTCTCTCTCTCTCTCTCAAAAAATAAAAAAATAAAACATTTAAAAATTAAAAAAAAAAAAGAAATTCTGGGGCTGAAAGGAAATAAGGATCAAAACAACAACAACAACAAACAACAACAAAACCCATAGAACCTGAGTATGACTAAAGATATGGGTAAAGAAGTAGAAGACAAAAGTATGTGATGTTGTGAATACAAAGGGAAAATGATTTAAGGAGGGAGTGGTCACCAGAACCAGATGTTGATGAAATAAAAACAACATATTCTCTGCTAAATGGATCCCTTAGGAAATCATTTGAATGGTGGAGACCAAAGCTAGAGGAGGAAGAGAAGACTACAAATGTAAACTGCACTTTCAAGTGTGGTGCTGTGCTGAGAAGGACAAAGAGCAGTAGCTAGTAGTAGACTTAAAGTCAGGGAAAAGTTTTTTTGTTCATTGTTTTAGACAATGGAGAGTTGAACATTCCTATACATTGAGTGGAATAATAACAGAGAGGAGAGAGTGTAGACCCAGGGAGGGAGAATCATGAGTAGTACGAGTTCTACAGGAGATGGGAGGGAGGGCATCAGTGCACAGGTGAAAGACACACATCTGTTCAGACGAAAGGGAAGGAGGGGTGATGGGGGTGTGGACACAGGTAGGGGGGAGGGCAGGAATTTGAAAGACTATCCTCCTGGTGACTATTTTCCCTGTGGCCATCTGACCAAGGAACTTGGGTTTGAAATAATCACTCATGGAAATGAGATTATCGATGACATTTTACATGTCTTAAAATAGTAATAATAGTTATAGTACAGTTAATTTTACTTATTTATTGACACAATCTTTATGCGATATCAGGATCTCTCCCAAGATGCTTATCAACTTATTTTCCTTGTAGAAAACATGCTTCTCAAGAATAACATTTTAAATTATTTTATATTTTGGGGGCACTTGGGTGGCTCAGTCAGTTGAGCATCCAACTCTTGATTTTGGCTTGGGTCATAATCCCAGGGTCAAGGGATCAGGCCTTGTGTTGGGCTCTGCACTAAGCATGGATCTTGCTTAAGATTCTCTCTCTCTTTTCCTCTGCTGCTCTCCCCCACTCACTCTCTCTCTCTCTCTCTCTCTCTCTCTCTCTCAAACAAAAAATAAAAAAATAAATAAATTCAAATTATTTATATTTTTATATGTATATGTACAAAGTAAGGACATTTTTTGAAAAATAGAAAACCCAGTTAACAGTGGTTACTCTTGAGGCTGGAAGTAGAAGCTATTCTCATTTTTCATTTTTTACACTTTAGTTTTGTTTGACTTTCTTCTTATAACAAGTATTTTTTAAATATAATCTGAAAGACAAACAGAGTTCTAATCTGAAAGAAAAAAATGAACTTTTTCAGCATCTGGTCCTCTATTCAAGCTTAAATGCCTTTATGACTTTATGATTCAGAGTTGAGAGTTTCTCCTTCCTATGTATCAAGATGGCCAAAAAGGTGGAGAATCTCTTTTCATTAAAAATTATATTCATCTGTGACAGAGACTCAAAAATTGTTCTCGTGTATATTTTTTTTTAAAAGGAAAAGAAAAAGGCAAAAGAAAAGCATTCCATAGTTGATATGGTGGGTCATGATGTCATCAGTGTTCTGATCTCCTTTTTCCCTACCATCATTAGCCTCTGTCTTCTAACCTGAAGACCCATCACACTTACAAAATGGTCACAACAGCTCCAGCAGTCACAACTCTATCTCAGATAGGAAAAGAGAAAGGCAAAAGGAGCTTACAAGCTGAGTTAGCCCCCTTTTGAAGGTCCTTTCCGTGAAGCCCCCATTCAGCAGTTTCCACCTATATCCATTGACTATAATTAGTCCCATGCCCTAACTGCAAAGGAGGCTGGGTAATGCAGTTTTCAGCCGGTGCATTGCCACTCCGATCAAAGAGAACGTTCTGTTTAGTGAGGAATAAAAAAGAGACTAGTGCTAACTAGGCCACCAGTAGCCCCATAGTTATCTCAACATTGAGATGAAAAAGATGAAAACTCTTTTGAGTAAGCTTTCTATAAAATATTTGGCTTACCCTACGACTGAATTGATATTTCTGATTTCCCATTCATGCTGTGGGTAGTACAGCCTTAATGCCCCCATGATATTTCCAGGCTGGAAACATACCAGAAGGTAGCAGTAGCCCAGGTCCTGTTCCCACACTTTCTGTCATATCTCCTGGCACCTCCTCCCACTCACAAGGGGGAGCACCGCCCTCTGGATCAGGTTTACCTTGGCTCAAATTCCTGGCTCTTCCCTGGGGCTGCAGAGTAAGAACTCCTGCTCCTGCTTTGCCCCAGCTTCCCTCCTTTTTCTTTTCCCAACTCCCAGGTACGTTTTTTAAAAATTATCTCCATTGAGAGTGACTGGAAATTCATATGAATGCTGACTGCAGCTTATACATAATGTGAACTGAAATCTTATGGTTTCAGGACAAGTTTATGGAAATAAATCCACACTTACAAATGTTTCATAAGGGGAATATTACTGTAAATGCAAGACAGGGATTGAAACAAATGGAGACAAAATACAGAAAGAAATTGAGAGGCAGAGAAGAAACAGAGTCTGTCCCTCTCCTTAAACATTCCTGAAAAATCCTTATCTGCCACGTATAATTCAGGGGGGAGGGGGGTAGAAGCAAGATGCTCTCAAGGATATTTTTTTTCCTGTTAGAATGTTGGTTTCTTAGAAAGAACAGTCATGCCATTTGTGTATTCTATCAAGAATCCTGAATTCTAGTGGAAATTTGATAAGTCCCAAGTGATGATCCTTCATGACGTAAATGATATATGTTGAACCACTGACATAGGAGCCAAATAGCATAAATAAAGCCAACCCTTTCCACTGGGCAATCTATAGAAAAAAAGGAGAGGAATTTATAGGATTAAAAAAAAAGGAACTGAATACAGAACCAGAAACAGACCTACATCAATGTAGTCAACTGATCTCTGACCAAGGAGCAGAGATAATACAACAGAGCAAAGAGCCTTTTCAACAAATGGTACTGGAACCATGGGATGTGCAAAAAAAAAAAAAAGAATTTAGACAAAGACCTTACATCCTTCACAAAAATTAACTCAAAATGGATCACAGACCTAAATGTAAACCACAAAACTATAAAACTCCTAGAAGATAACATATGAGAAAACCTAGATGACTTCAGATATGGCAACAACATTTTTAGATACAACAGGAAAGGCAGGTCCATGAAAGAGAAAATTGATAGACTGGGCTTCATTATAATGTTAAAACTTCTGCTCTGTGAAAGATACTGTCAAGAAAATGAGAAGTTAAGCCACAGACCGGGAGCATATATTTGCTAGAGACACATCTGTTAAAGGACTGTTACCTAAAATAATACAAACAACTCTTAAAACTCAACAAGAAGAAACAAAACCCAGCTTAAAAATGGGCCAAAGACTTTAACAGATCATCTAAGAAGATGTACAGATGGCGAATAAGATCTGTAAAGATTCTCCACATCATATGTCATCAGGAAATGCAAGTTAAAACAACCATAAGATATCACTACACACATATTAGAATGGACAAAACTCACATACTGAAAATACCAAATTCTGGAGAGGACATGGGGCAACAGGAATTCCCATTCACTGGTGGTGGGAATGTAAAGGGTACAGCTATTTTGTAAGACAGTTTGGCAATTTCCTACAAAACTAAACATATTCTTACCATACAATCCAATAATTGCACTCCTTGGTATCTAGCCAAAGGAGTTGAGAACTTATGTCCACACAAAGACCTACACACAGATATTTGTAGGAGCTTTATTCATAATTACTAAGACTTGGAAGCAACCAAGATGTCTTCAGCAGGATTATGTGGTAAATCCAGAGAACAGAATACTATTCAGCACTGAAAAGAAAGATGTGGAGGAACATGATAAGTTGTGGAGGAACCTTAAATGCATATTACTAAATGAAAGAAGCCAATCCAAAAAGGCTACATCTGTATGATTCCAACTATATGACATTGTGGAAAAGTCAACACTATGGATCAATTAAAAAAAAATCAGTGGTAACAGGGGCGAGGCAGGGGTTGTGAATAGTTGAAGCACAGAGGATTTTTAAAGCAGTGGAAATACTCTGAGTGATACCATAATGATGGATACATGTCATCATACATTTGTCCACAGCCATAGAATATGTAACACCATGAGTGAATCATAGTGTAAACTATGGACCTCAGGTGATTATGACATGTCAACGTAAAGTCATCAGTTGTTTCAAATGTACCAACCAGGCAGGGGATGTTGATTGTGAGGGAAGTTATGTATGTGTGGAGGCAGGGGAGACATGGAAAAATCTTAGGTACCTTCTGTGAACCTAAACCTACTTTAAAATTTTTTTCTGAATAAAAAACAGCAAAAAGGGGAACTGAACAGCTACTGTCACATGCTCGCAGTCACCATGTGCACTTTTGACATATGAAAAAACAGAGTCTCAAAAAAACTAAAGAATTTACCCAGTGCACACACAATCTATTTGGCCCTCAGAGTCTTTCATATGGCCAACTATACTGGTAGAAAGCTTAAAATAAGGACTAGCATTGCTCTCTGTTGGTTTAGGCATTTGCTCTGTCCCAGGAAGCTTTTGCATTTCATGAAAATCTGAATCACAAACCCTACTTGTATGATTATCTTACATTAAGAAAACTGAAGCTATATTTGGTACTAACCATGATTTCTAGAAACATAGTTTTTTGAAATATGAAATTGACCTTGAGACAAAAATTGTATTTCTCCACTCCTATGTGCAAATTTCCAAATGAGTTAAAAGAAGGCTAAGAAGAATTGTGGTGAATTAATACTACTTCAAATACAATCTCAATGAACATGAATTGGAGTAGGATTAAGACGAATGTCTTAAAATGCTCCAGAAAAAGAGAAGGGCAGGTAAGGATGTAATTCCTCACAGGCTTCTTGATGAGGAACTTTCTGGAATTTAGGCAGGGAGATCAACAGCCAAGCAAACTGGCCCAAGTCACCTCAATACAGGAGGTTCTCTGTCTGCATGGTAACTTCTCCTTAAATGTCCCTGTCCAGATTGTTCTTTGATCCCCTGGGCCTCTGGGGTTTCTACTCTCATCCTTCAGTCATCTCTTCATTGGGAGTCCTGATTCTCAATTAGAAAACATTGCCAGAGCTGTGACCTCTGCATTGGGACCCCTCTCCTGCAGCTCTCACCTAATCCCTTTCTTGAATGTAAAGTCCCGCAAGGCAGTGGATCATGGAACTGCTCTTAACACAGCAGTCAGATTTCTACAGATTTTCTATCTGACAGCTTTCGATTTCACCATCTTCCTGGTACCACAGGGACCACTGAGATGAGTTACTGTACTGAATAGCAACTTGGCTATAATAAAAATCCAATTAGAAGTGCCCTCATGTTGTTTTTTTAAGTCCAGAGTAAGAAAGCCTGGGCTGCAAAGTTAGCAGAGGAAAGGAAATAACAAAGATCAGAGCAGAAATAATGAAATAGAGACCAGAAAAACAATAGAAAAGATCAATGAAACTAAAGGCTGGTTTTCTTAAAAGACAAACAAAATTGATAAGCCTTTAGATGAAGTAAGAAAAAAAAAAAGAGAAGACTCAAATGAATTAATTCAGAAAAGAGAAAGGAAATATTACATCTGATATTACAAATATACAAAGGATCATAAAAGACTACTATGAATGATTATATGTAAACAAACTGGACAACCTAGAAAGAAATGAATAAATTCCTAAAACCTACAACATACCAAGACTGAATTATGAAGACAGAAAATCTGACAGACTAATAACAAGTAAGGAGATTGAATCAGTAATCAGAAATCTCCCAGGACCAGATGGTTTCCCTGGTGAATTCTACTAAACATTTAGAGAAGAACTAACCCCAATCCTTCTCAAACTCTTCCAAAAAAAAATGAAGAAGAGAGAATACTCCCACATTTTACAAGGCCAGCATTACCCTGATACCAAAGCTAGTTAAGAACACTATAGGGAAAGAGAGTAGAATGGTAGTAGCTGCCAGGGGCCAGCGGATTGGGGGAAATAGGAGATATAGGTCAAAGGGCCCAAAATTCCAGTTTTAAGATGAATAAGTTCTGAGGACCTAACGTACAGCATGGTGATTATTGTTAACACTACTATGTTATATACCTGAAAGTTGCTAAGGGAGTAGGTCTTAAATGTCCTCACCACAAAAAGGAAATGGTAATTATGTGAAATAGTAGACTGTTGTAATCATTGCACAGTTTATAAGTGTATCAGGTCAATATGTTGTACACCTTGAACTTATGCAATGTTCTATATCAATTATATCTCAATAAAGCTAGAAAAAAATAAAACAATTTGTCATAACAATAACAACAAAAAGCCCAAGGCTGGTATAGTATTATAGACAATAATAATAAAAGTAATAATAGCAAATAGCACATATTTATCACATAATATGTGCCAGGGACTATTTTATTTTATATGTTTATTTATTTTGAGAGAGTATGAGCATGAGTGGGGGAGGGGCAGAGAGAGAGAGAATCCCAAGTTGACCATGCACTGTCAGAGTAAAGCCTGACTCAGGGCTGGAACCCATAAATTGTGAGGTCATGACTTGAGCCAAAATCAAGAATTGGACACTTTACCCACTGAGCCACCCAAGCACCCTGCCAGGGACTATTTTAAACATTTTACTTATATTTTTTTTTCTTAGTTAATCCTCTTATCACTCCTCTAAGATAGGTATTATTATTATTATCATCATCATCATCATCATCATCCCCATTTTACAGATGTGGAAACTGAAGCATAGAAAGGTTTAAGACTCTAACAGCAAAAGATAATGGAGTCGGGATTCAAACCTAGATCAATTCCTTACCTGCATTCACTGCTTCTACCGTGAATTGTTCCTTTTAAGTGACCTATAAAAGTCTCCTCTTACTACTATTAGTCACAGTCAAATGTTCTTTTTTAATGTTCAAATAGTCCCCCAATTCTGACAATAGGACTCCATCCCTTCAAGCTGACTTGAATATTCCTTTGACACACACCCATTAGTCTTTGAATATTTCCCTTACATTTTTGCTCAACAGAATGTCTCAGGTCAACTTGTATTTTTCCCTCCTACAGACCCAGATTTTTCAGGGAGCCCTGAAGAATCAGTATTTCTAATATTTCTACCCCCAAAAAAAAAACGTGTAATAAAGTGCCCCCAAAATAACTAATACTAGCTAATACATTTAATAGGGTATAATCATTTTCCAGTTCATTACTTAGGGTCCTGGTTTTTTTATTATCAAGAATAAATGTTTAAGGTAATAGAATTTGTCCTCATTAAAGTCATGATTCCCTAAGGAGTGAAAAAAAAAATGATGGATGAGTAAAGCCAGGACATTGGGATTTAATCCTAATAGTGGAGAGCCAAGCTTAGTTCAAAACTTCGTAGGTAATCAAAGCACAGAGTCTTACTTAATCTGACAAAGACTCCTTCCCCAAAGACATATTAATGAAATTTAACTTATTAGGTTGCTAATTGTTCTATGCTGTCACCACTGTTAAATCAAGACATATTAATCACATCATCATTCCTAAATCCTACAAGGACTTTGCTCTAATTATATTCTGTGCCCAATATTTGGTTACCTTAAAAACAAATCAGGTCACATGAACCAGAAATTTCCCCTTTGGCCCCAAAGGAAATAAAGTTTATATAAATCCCAAGAAATTTTCCAGAAGACAAACTCTACCATGCTCTTTTAAAAAATATTACACTTGACACCTTTAAAATCAAGTTCTACCTTTGCATTTACTTAGAAAGTTACATATGTGCAAATAAACCAAATGACTGTAGAGCATATGCAGGAAGTAAATGAACCTTGGAATCAGATCAAATGTAAGTTTGAATCCCAGCTCTAAACCTTATGAACTCCGTGACCCTAGGTGAGTTGCTAAATCTCTCTGTGTCTCAGTCTTCTCATTTGTTAAGTGGGTTATTATAGGGGTTGTATAAGATAATTCATTACTGCGCATAGGACAAAGCCTGGAGAGTCCCAATAAGAGTTAGTTAGCCACTGCTATTATTGGCTTTCTTCTTTTATGTCTAATGACTGTAATTATCAATGCCACCTGTATAAATCAGATCAGGCCAAATGATTCTTCATCTACAAGCTCACTGGCTTAAACAGATGAAAGATATTTCTCACTCAAGCAAAGACCACTGTACGTCCTGGCATCTCTCCAGGGCAGGTGCCCCCATGTGGGGATCCAACAATTCAGGCTGCTTTTTTTCCCTGCCTCCAGCAGCCTGGTGCCTGCCCTGAGCCCAAACCTCCACCCCCAGACCCATCTAGCAGTACAGCATCCCAGCCTCATACTGGTATTGGATGGGAAAGCCTGTGCTTAAGTAAGAAATCAGGCCTCACTGGAGACATTCAAGCAAGGAATGAACAGTTGCTTTTCCAGAACAGAAAGGAAACTCATGCATCAGAAATGGTGGCTAATAAATGTTGGGGCGCCTGGGTGGCTCAGTCGGTTAAGCGTCCAACTTCAGCTTAGGTCATGATCTCACAGCTCATGAGTTTTACCCCCACATTGGGCTCTGTGCTGACAGCTCAGAACCTGGAGCCTGCTTCGGATTCTGTGTCTCCCTCTCTCTCTGCTCCTCCTATGCTCGTGCTCTGTCTCTCTCTCGTTCAAAAATAAATAAACATTAAAAATTTTACAAAGAAAAGAAAAATAACCATTGTTTATTCATCTGTCACTATTAATTTTAAAGGAAAATATAGGTTCACTCATATATAAGAAAAAAACATTTTTATTACTAAAAGTAAAATAAATGGAAATATCACTGAATGGTTATATTTATATTATATGGTACCAGAGTATTCTAACTAGACTCTGGATAGGTTGAAATGTTTTTCAGTCAGGATCATCCTCTAAGTATTCCTGTCCATTCATATCTGCCTTAAGTTGCTGGTAAACACAAAAAATAATTACTTGCCAGAAAACAAACGAGCAATTCAGGCTGCTTTAACCTTGCAGTTCTGTCTTTTCAGCATGCAGCCTCCTCCATGATAGCTAAGTCAGGGGAAGAGAATGGAAGAGACATGTCAGCTTTTCCACTGTCACACATCACATTTTCTTGACCAGAACCATCACACAGCTCTGTGTAGTTTCAAGCAGGATGGAAATTGTCATCCTATATTCCCATGAAGGAAAGGAGACCTGGTTTGCACTACTAACTGTTCTCTAGCTAAGTATCGAAGTTACTAATACAAACAAACTAAAATAAATACATGGGATATCTTGAGTCCTGACTTCGTGCTTTTTTTTTTAAGTTTACTTATTTATTGAGAGAGAGACAGCAAGCAGGGGAGAGTCAGAGGGAGAGGCAGAGAGAGAGAATCCCAAGCAGGCTCCACACAGTCAGTGCAGGAAGCCAAATGTGGGGCTCGAACTCATGAACTGAAAGATCATGACCTGAGCTGAAGTCAAGAGTCCGTCACTTAACTGAGGGAGCTACACAGGCACCTCCTAACTTCATGCTTAATCAATATCTTATGTAGGTTACTTTCATACAGAAAATAAAGACAAAATAAAAATTTATTAATTGCAATGTTAATGAAGCTGACGATAAATTCTCACTTCCTTTAAAAGAAATGTCCCACAAGGGTGCCTGAGTGGCTCAGTTGGTTGAGAGTCTGACTTTGGCTCAGGTTATGATCTCAGTTTGTGAGCTTGAGCCCCACATCGGACTCCATACTGGTAGTATGGAGCCTGCTTGGGATTCTCTCTCCCTCCCTGTCTCTCTGCCCCTTTCCCATTCACGCTGTCTCTCTCTCTCAAAATTAAAAACAAAAATTTTTTAATTAAAAACTTCTAAGGAAAAATGATAGCAGAGTGAATACTAGAGAGGAAAACTTTCGAAGCAGGTCATTTTGTGAAGTAGTGATTGTCAGGCGGGGAGTGATGAAGTGGGGAAGGTCTGTGTTAGGGGCAAGGACAATAGGAGCAGTGGGAAGAAAAGACGTATTTGATGTTAAATTCTTGGAAATTGATCAGTTGTAAATATAAGGATATGAGAACAGGATTTAACAGCTCTAGCCTAGTGGATGGCATCTCTAATTTTAGGGAACCCAGCAAGATGAATTGTGTATGAATTTTGAACATTAACAGTTTTGAGTCCCAGATCTACTATATAGTAATTGTTTGATCTTGAACAAGTTACTTAATCTCTGAGTACCACTGAGGGTTAAATAAGCTAATAAAAATAAAGAGCTTTGCACAATGCCTGGATCACAAGAGGGTCATAGTGTTATCTATCTTCATTATTATTATTATTATTATTATCATCATCATCATTTTCATTATGATTTTCATCCATGTGGAGATGCCTAAAAGACTATTGGAAATCAGCACTCATGAGAAAGATAAAGATTTGAGATAGAGATTTATAATAACATAGACTGGAGAACGAATAGAAATAAAAGAGGAGGAGATGGCCAAAAGAGGAGTGTAGTTTGAGGAGCAGGCTGAGATCAGAACTTTCATTTAAGGGATGAGTGGAGGGGCACCTGGGTGGCTCATTCAGTTAAGCAACTGACCCTTGACTTCGGCTCAGGTCATGATCTCACTGTTCCTGAGTTTGAGCCCAGCATCAGAGTTGGGGGAGCTGTCAGCAAGAAGCCTGCTTGGGATTTGGGATTCTCTCCCTCTCCCTCTCTCTCTCTGCCCTTCTCCATCATGTGAGCACACATGTATGCTCTCTCTCAAAATAAGTAAATAAACTAAAAAAAAAAAAAGGGATGAGTGGAACAGGGGTGCCAATGTGGCTCATTCAGCTGAGTGTCCTATTTTCAATTTTGGCTCAAGTCATTATCCCAGTGTCGTGGGTTCGAGCCCCAAGTTGGCTCTGCACTGAGGGTGGAGCCTGCTTGGAATTCTCTCATTCCCTTTCTCTCTCCCCGTCTCCCCCACTCATCCTCTCTCTCTTTCTAAAATTAAAAGAAAAAAGTGAGGGAAGTGATGAGTAGAACAATAGGCATCAATGAGACTCTCTAGGAGACACAATGAACCATTCATCCCCTGACTCATGATCACTACATGGCTGTATCAGATATGTCCAGGCACAGGGAGGCAAAATCTTTGGATGCAGATCCTCTCCACACAATTAAGTGTCCACAAAGCCTAAGCTCAATGTCATTTTTCTTATATAACAAATGTTTAAGATTCAAAACTGTTCTTCGTGAAGGGCACCTGGGTGGCTCAGTCAATTGTGCATTCGACTCTTGATTTTAGCTCAGGTCATGATCTCATGGTTCATGAATTTGAGCCCCACATAAGGCCCTGCTCTGACAGCATGAAGCCTGCTTGGGATTCTCTGTCTCCCTCTCTCTCTGCCTCTCTCTCTCTTTCTCAAAAATTAATAAACTGTTTAAGAAATTCAGATGATTTGGGAAATATGGCAATAAAGTAAAAATTCATCTGTCAGTACTCTACCAAATATATGCTTAAATATCTAAACTTTAGTTTTTCTAATTGCTCTATACCTATGTTTCCCCAAATATACTTCACAAAATCCTGGTTTCAGAAGAACTAATAGGCATTTGGTGGGGAAAAGATTTTACACCCAAGCAAATTTGGAAAAGCTGGGTTAGACAAAGTTTCAGTTTTCTTACCCACACAGCTCAGCAAAGCCTTTACTATATTTATGAGCAATGTAAATCTCCATAAAGCACACACAAGGTAAGTTGTTTCTCCATCTTACTCGGCTAGGCAGTGTTGATTTGTTTACAGAGTTTCTCAGTGTTTCTTAATGTTCCTCAGAACACACTGGGAATCACAGCACTACGTCTGGCTATCTCACCAACTTCTCTGGTCCTACTAACTGAGGTCTGGGGCTGCAAGGACCACACAATGTAGAAGCTGAAGATGATGAAACACCAGCCTGGGAGTTCTCATCCACTACTGACAATCTGTAGCCATAGTACTGTATAGTTTCTCATGCAGGCACTAAATTTAATTTCAATTTTTAATTAAGGAATTGCTGTTATACCTGAAAGTACCAGTCAGGCTCTTTTAATGGTAAACAATGGGAATTGACCTTGCTATATTAAGCAAAAAAAAAAAAAAAGGTGTTATTGAAAATATTCTGGACATTGTGAAATCTCAGCATTGTGAAGGAAGAACTGAATAGCACAACCAGTAGAAAGACAAGAAGCAGGGTCACCCCAGGTACCTGAGAAATAGTAACTCATGGACAGCCATCAGGCGGCCCAGCTCCAAGCCATCTTCTATCTGATATCTCCACTAAAGATTCAAGTCCCAGGAAAAATGTTGATTGGCTTAACTTGAGTCAGGTGCCTAACACCTATCTAACCCACCCTTGCCCATGGTCATGGCTGAGGTCTCATGATCTACAGCCATATGATATAGAATGATATTAGAGTGGAGGCAGGGCAATTCCCCCAAAACATGGATGCTGAACAGAAAAGTAGGAGATGTACTTGACATTCACTAAGCAGAAAAAGGAGACATGTGCTTTACTTTATCCCACTATTTCTATTCCTTCTATTCAGTTCTTTACAGTTCTTACTGAAGCATTACAAATGGCTAGGCTTTCTTCTCCAATCACCTTCAACAGACTTGAGAGCCTGTCTTTCAGAGAATTCAAAAAAGTCCTTTTGAGTTGAGTTCTTCTTCCAAGAAACCTGGCATTGTTGATTAATGACTCCCAAGGAAGAGTCATTTAGTCTAATTATCAACTAAGTTCATTCATTCTTAACAGCCTCAGAAGACACAAGGACAGAAAATGTAAGGCAATGTAAAAAGGAGGAGGAGGGAGAATTTAAAGCCAAATGTAACAAATCAATTCTTCCCAACCTCCAAATGACCCAAGTAAAGGAATTTAGTTAAGCAGTCTGCCCTTTCTCCATCCTCTGGTCTATTGGCCATAAGTTTTTCTTTTAGTAATTCTAAAATTCTTTTGATAATCATCAATTTCTGTGAAAACAGAGGGGAGTCTGTTTTATGATAATGTTTTTTGATCCCAGACTAAGATTGTGTCCCTGCCTCTGGGGAAATTCCTTCTACATGAAAAAAGTTTTCTTTAGGCCACTGTTTTTAAAATATTTGCCATCACTTTATCTTGCTAAGCAAAAGGACAACAGTAAAGTTAGCATGTTGGCTGATTTTTATTTTTATATTTGAGCTTGCTTAAAAAACAATTTCTCTGGCAAGTTCTCATTGGGGCTTAATTATTTGCTTCTTGTCTTTGTTGTAGCAAAAGTCTCCATTTTACTGGAAAGAATAAAAGAAGAAAAGCACAATTTCTAACCAACATCTAAAACTACATTTATTTTTGTGAAATAAGACCTTTTGGTCATCTGTTTTCTGGGGTGAAAGTAGGTTTCACATGATCTTTCTTTGTTTATGCATTTTATTATGAAGAAAACAGAAATTCAAGTAAGATATCATTTTGCGTGAGAACAGACAAGATGGGGACAATGTCATTCAAAACATCTTATAAGCACTTCTTCCAAAGGAAACATTTCATTTAATATTCAAACTCTTTGGAAAACATCAAGTAGAATAATCCTCTTGCATCAGAAAGCCACACTCCTGTGTTTCTCCTTTATGCTTACACTATGACCACACTCAACACAGCCTCCAGCTCTTCGGGTTTCCCACACTTCAAGCAATTCCACAACATCAGCTGGGTGTCCCATGATTCAATTCAGTTCTGACACTAATCAGAGTTAGAGCAACCTCCCGCCCCAGCTTTAAGGGCTGAGTCTCACAAGACAGTCCCCTACTTCTGATGCCAATATCAGGTTGTAGGTCCCTATGTTACCTACAACTGACTTGGTTTCAAAGCAGAGGTTCCCAAAAGCCCCTGCTGTGGATTCAATTATTTGTAGAACAGCTTACAGAACTCAGGGTAACACTTGAGTTTACCAATTTATTATATAATAAAGGATGCAGGTGAACAGCCCTGTGAAGAGGTACATGGGGTGAGGACTGAAAGGGTCTTGAACACAGAGGCCTTTCACTGTGGAGTTGGGGTGCACCATTCTCCCAGTTCATGGGTGTGTTCACCTACCTAGAAGGCCCCCAGACCCCATACTATTGGCATGTATATAGAGGTTTAGTAGGTAGACATGAATAAACAGCCATTAACTCCATTGCCAGCCTCTCTCCCCTGTCTTGTGAATGGAAGGTGGGGTTGAAAATTGCAAGCTACTAATCATGTCTTGGTCTTTCTGGAGTCCGCACAAGGGCCCACCAATAATCACCTCATTAGTACAAAAGACACTGCGATCACTAAGGAATCCCAAAAGATTGAGGAGCTCTGTGTCAATAACTAGGGTCAAAGGCTAAGTGTTAGAAGAAAAGATTCTCCTAGCACCCTAATTTACAAGGATTTTTGTGTCAGGAACTTGGGGCAGGGACCAATATCTATATTTCTTATTATTCACACATATCCCATGATAAGTGATTATAAAGGATGATGACAATGTTCTGTTATTTTGTTTTTCCTGTTTCTTCCCCCTGAAAGGAAGGGGCCATGCACTTTTTAAAGAGGGGGTTTTTGTAGAGAGAACATTTGCCTTCTCTGCATCGAGTCCTGAGGGGAGGAATTTGGTTTCTGCAAATCCACCCACCACCATTTACTCAAACACAAGAGGGAGAAGAGAATATAAAATAGAAAAAAAAAAAAAGCCACATATCGCTGATAATGCCTCAGGCACAAGTGGGTCTGTTGAGTAGTATCTGATGGCAAGACTTATTGGAGGCATTTATCTTTGAAATAAATTTGAAGAGATTTGTTTTTTAATCCTCTTTAAAATTTGTACTAATTCTTAAGTAGCAAACTCTCAAAGTAAGAAGAAAGGTTATTTACATTCAAGGAGACAGAATTGGTTAATTAGAACTAAAAAATTACAACTCTACCAGGTATGCACTTTAATTTGGAGTACAGTCTAGGGCATTGTTGTTCTGAACAATTAAGGAATGAACACACATACTAAGTCATCAATGGAGGGTTTCCTGTAGATTATAGGTATAAAGATGTTCTTCTTTTTCACCTTCTGGCCATGCTAACAGCATAACATATTAAAGAAAAAGTTTTCTCAGTATTTAGCAAACATCATGTGATTTGGGCAATGGCGAAATCCACAATAATTGGGGATAATAGTTGGATCTGCCAGTAGGGGGAGTTCAAGCCAAATTAGCAAAAGAGAGCTTCAAAAATGGGACTTTATGGGAGAATTCTAGGAGAAATAGGCTCACTAATTACAGCCCATAACAAAATGCTGAGTAAAGTCAAATGATTCATGGTGGGGCTTATATTGCTGTAATTTCATGGGCCCATGTGCCTTGAGAGAAACTTCAGGAGCCTGTGAGAGTGGCAATTGGGTGTAGGGCACAACCCAGATTTCATTTAATGTGTATATCATAATTTATTTAGCCTTTCATTTGCACCTCCCACCCTCTTTTTGTTTGGTTTTGTGTGTGTGTGATTTTGTTTGTTTGCTTTCTTGTTTTCTGGCACACATAATGTGGGGCTGTCTGTCCAAAATAAGAATTTCAGGGGCACTGGGGTGGCTCAGTCAGTTAAGCATCCAACTCTTGATTTTAGCTCGGGTCATGATCTCATAGTCATGAGATGGAGACTGCTTGGGATTCTCTCTCTCCCTCTGCTCCTCCTCTACTCATGCTTGCTTGCTCTCTCTCATTATCTCTCTCAAAATAAATAAATAAATATAAAAAAGAGAATTTCAATAGACAAATAGGTTACTCATTTCTTCCATAAATGCTATGTTTTGAAAGAATTCCTTGCATACCCTTTACATATTATAATAAATGATTATCCTTACAAATTTGGATAAAGATTTTTTGTTACCCAATTGTCTAAGTCTCACTTTTAAGTAATACTCAAGCAGTAATTTACTCTAATTCATCATATATGGTCCCCTTTCCTTGAAGATACACTCAAACTTCAATCTCATTTAAACAAACAAACAAAGCTTGCCCATTTCTCTCCACAAGATTATATCCATCATTTGCAAGACAGTTCTTCAAAATTCCATACTAGCTTTCTCCCAATAAACAAGTCTTGATCTCTTAAAATAGTATTGTGCATGAGGCAAGATGAGAATTATGCCAAATGCTACTTTTGAAAACACTCTTTTGCATAACTGAGAAAACAGTTAAGAAAAAAATTGAGCCTTCTTGAAATGTTGCCATATTTATTCATCTGTTTTCAAGCCATAGAGAGAAGACACGATGGCTAGGAGCCTCCAGCCATCCTAGGTTCAAATCCCCATTTAGAATGTACTGACTACGTGGGGGCGCCTGGATGGCTCAGTCAGTTAAGCGTACAACTTCAGCTCAGGTCATGATCTCACCTGACGAGTTCGAGCCCACGTCAGGCTCTGTGCTCACAGCTCGGAGCCGGGAGCCTGCTTCGGATTCTGTCTCCCTCTCTCTCTCTGCTCCTCCCCCACCCTCTCTCGCTCTCTCTCAAAAATAAACATTAAAATAATAATAATAATGAATGTACTGACTAGGTGACTTTAGAAACGTTATCTTAACTTGCTGAGCCTGTTTATCTAAAAATGGAGTAATAGTAACTTCAAAGTGGTTTGAGAGAAAGAGATAAGATATGCCCTGGCATACAGCCAGTGCTTAATAAATAGTTGCTATTCTTAGTAAAATGGTGGCTAAATCTTGTGATCTTCAAAGATACAGATCCCCAACTCCTTCTAAGGAAGGGGAGTCTAGGCTGACATTTTTCCATCACAAATCGTAGGTCTTCTCTATGAAGAGTTAGGTCACCAGGAAGGTCAGAATTAACTGTTGCACCACTTTTCCTTCAGCATACAGAGGGCTGGCTTCAACAACGTCATCCTGCTAGACACCTGAACAACTATTTTCTAAATGCAATAAAAGCAAGTATAACAGAGTATAAATATTCTGTAAGCTTCTAAGCTCCAGAAGCTTAAAGGAACGACCCAGCTGACAGAAGTGAGAAGTGAGAAGCTTTCCTAAGTTTCCTACCTCATCAGTGGAGTCAAGAGATAATGTTTATATGTGATAGATCAAAAACAGATGTTCAAGTACATGCTTTGTACTACTAAGGCAACCAGAAGAGGGATTAAAAATAATTACCTAACACATGTGGGAGATAGAAGGGTAATGGAAGAGAGAGTTGCATAAGTGAACAAAATCTCTGACATGTTTAGAACTTATACTATTTATAGTTTTAAACACAGTTGTTAAACCTGGGGGGGGGGGCGGGGGACAAAACAAACAGCTAATGGTGTTTATCTATGGGGATTGGACCTGGGAGTAGGACATGAGGAAGAGTTTCACTCATCATTTAAATTTTTTGGCAATGTTTGATTTTCATGTTTGATTTGTGCATACTTTATGTATATAATAAATATCTATTTAAAAGAAGAAAATGAATATTGTGTGGTTGTGTGCTCCAAGAGGGTCCCCAATGATCCCCACTTCCCAGCAATCATACTCTTGTGTATTCCTCCTACCAGATTGTACCAAGGTTGCCTGTGAAACCAATAGCATATAACAGAAGAGATGGTATGTCATTTCCAAGTTGAATGAGAGACTACGGCTTCTGTCTTGGGTGCTTTCTCTTTCCCGACAGATCTTTTTCTCAAGATCACTGACTCTGTGGGAAACCATGTCATCAAGAGCCCTGTGGAGAGGGCCCTGTAGTGAAGAAATGAAGTCTCTGAGAACAGCAACTGAGCTGGGAGCAGACTTCCCAGACCCAGTCCACTTTTTATATACAGCAGCCCCAGCCAACAACTTGACTGCACACAGTTCTAGCCCAAGATTGTTCTCAGGCTGAAAATGCATGAAGCTGCCCAAAACCTGAGAGGAGCACGTAGCCAAGGCTCTGGCTGGAATCCAGTGAGGGCAATAAGGGTTGGAGCACTATACAACACACAGTCCATACAACCCACATCCAAATATTGCCAAATCCTCCCTGTTTTACAAACATAGATCTTTCCCATCTCCTTCCCTTTTTTCCATTTCACAGCCACTGACTTAATCTGGGCTCTCATTGCCACCGGCAGCTAGGGTTTTCCTAAGGACAGACACCTAAATGGAATAACTCCCAATATTACTTCTCATTCTTCAAACCACCCCAATCACAGGCCAGGCAGAGGCCTGAGTCAGAAAATAAGATTGATTTGCCTCCCAGCTTACCCTTATAAAACAACCCAGAGACAGGCTGGGCTGGTCACCCAGAGGCCTCGGCAAGGAGAGTGATTCCCTGCTGGACCAGCCTGTCAGATACCTGCACAGAGCTCTAGCCTGGACTCAAGAGACATTTTCCACATCCTCTGTAGCAACTGGGGTGCAGCTGTTGGCTATTTGGGCATCAGAAAAGGGGGCTCTGGTGAATTCAGGTCAATTGGAGAATATCTTTCAATCTCATTCACTGTGACTTTCAAAAGCATTTTAACACTTCCAAAAAAAAATAATCCTCCATAACTTCACAGCTCGTTGGCTATCTGTATGTTGTACCTTACCTGGGGAAATTCATCCCCTTACATACATTATGAATTAAAATATTAGGCAGCATTCTATGGTATAACTTTTTAAAAAGTTGATGAAGGATTATTTTTAAAATTTTTTTAACGTTTTTATTAATTTTTGAGAGACAGAGAGCAACAGAGAATGAGCAAGGGAGGGGCAGAGAGAGGGAGACACAGAATCCGAAGTAGGCTCCAGGCTCTGAGCTGTCAACACAGAGCCCGACACGGGGCTCAAACCTATGAACCATGAGATCATGACCTGAGCCAAAGTCAGATGCTTAACCGACTGAGCCACCCAGGCACCCCAGTGATGGGTTGTTTTTAAAAATCTTCCTTGGCCGATTTCTTGACTTGATTCCCACTTATATTACAGACATATTCATTGAATCAGAGTAAACTAGATTCTGGTTTCAAAATAATTGTTCTATGCATACTACAAATCCGGCGGAACTCAATCACCTGTGATTAATCGTATTGTAAGCTCAAATCTGTTAACTAGTTTTAATTATCTTCATCATAAACGGAACAGTCGGTTGTTACAGGTTGTCTTGTTACATTGATGGAGAACACCTGGAATGGATAATTAGTTCCTCCAATATCAAATTAACTTGGACTATGAGCTGTCATTAATAATTATTTTACCCCCTTCCTGGAAGAGGCCTGAGATTAAGATCATAACATAAAGTCAAAATAAAGTCAAGTTGATTCTTCAGAATAGTGAAATAATAGGAGCTACTTTTTGTCTGTCCTATTGCAACTCCTACCCTAAACGGGTATGTCTCTGTCATGAGAGTGTGTGTGTAAATGCAAACATCCAATCATATAGATACATACACACACACACGATATACAAATGCATATGTAAGCACACACTGTACATTATTTACCTCAGTCATTATCTTTATAGAAACCAAACGAGGGGACACCTGAGTGGCTCAGTCAGTTGAGCGTCTGACTTCAGCTCAGGTCATGATCTCACAGTCCATGGGTTCGAGCCCCGCGTCAGACTCCGTGCTGGCATCTCAGAGCCTGGAGCCTGCTTTGGATTCTGTGTTCGTCTCTCTCTCTCTCTCTGCCCGCCTCCCCTCCACTAGCACTCTGTCTCTCAAAAATAAATAAACATTAAAAAAAAAAAAGAAACAAAACTAGGACAGAAAATATTTAAATATTTATAAAAAAGTTTATTTGCACATTTAATAACAGTTACTCAGGGACAGGCTACACCACCAAACAAATTTTTCCCATGACCTTGTGAAGAACAGGTTTTTTTCCTTTTTGAGAATGAGCTTCCTTGGAGACACAGACTTCCTTCCTGGGTAAATTTTGGCCACTAAAAGTCCATAGAGGGGAAGCTTATACTATAATGTTAAGTGAAAACTGCATGGTACAAAACGGGAGCAACAGCACAAGTTGAAACATGTTGAAAATTTTTGAAAAGAAATGTGCCAAAATGATAACAGTGTTTGTTTCTGAGTGAATTTTTCTTCTGTGAGCATTCACAAATTCCAAATCCTTGTATAAAAAGGGGTGCCTGGGTGGCTTAGTCAGTGGAGCGTCCAACTTCAGCTCAGGTCATGATCTCGCAGTTAGTGAGTTCAAGCCTCACCTTGGGCTTGCTGCTGTCAACCTGTCAGCACAGAGCCTGCTTTGGATCCTCTGCTCCCCCCCCCCCCGCCCCTCCTCCACTTGCACTCTCTCAAAAATAAACATTTAAAAAAATCTTATACTGGGGCACCTGGGTGGCTCACTTGGTTGAACATCCGACTTTGGCTCAGGTCATGATCTCACAGTTGGTGAGTTCCAGCCCTACATTGGGCTAACTTCTGTCAGTGCAGAACCCACTTCATATCTTCTGTCCCCCTCTGCCCCTGCCCTACTTGGGCTCTCTCAAAAAAATAAAATAAAACATTAAAAAAGCTTATACTGGGGCTCCTGGATGGCTCAGTCGGTTAAGCATCTGACTTTGGCTCAGGTGGTGATCTGGTAGTTTATGGGTTCAAGCCCCATGTGGGGCTCTGTGCTGACAGCTCAGAGCCTGGAGCCTGCTTCAGATTCTATGTCTCCCTCTCTCTCTGCCCCTCCCCTGCTCGCACTCTGTCCCTGTCTCTGTCTCTCTCTCTCTCTCTCTCTCAAAATAAATAAACATTTAAAAAAAATTTGGGGGTGCCTGGGTGGCTCAGTCGGTTAAGCACCCGACTTCAGCTCAGGTCATGATCTCACGGTTCATGGGTTCAAGCTCCGCATCAGGCTCTGTTAAAAAATTTTTTTTTATTTTTAATTAATTAAACAAATAAATAAAATAAATCTTATACTAATTTTACAGCTGGAAAAACTCAACTTTAAAAAATCCATAGAAATCCTGACTTTTTACTCACTAAAAAGCCACATTGACTGGCAGCAAATACCAAGGTTATTGCAAGGAACTACTTTCTACTTCAGGATGGAAAACTGAAAATTGAATTTGTTTTGCAAAATTTCAGTTTGGGAAACTTCAGCTGTGGAATCTGAAACCCTATGCGAAAGATAAGCCGAAAGAACAAGTGGGCTTTGAGCTACTGCAAAAGGTACTTTCTAGCAATGATGATGCTATTTGAAATCAGTGAAACTCTTTAGAGTTTATAAGAAGCTTTCACAGCATAAGGTACTCTAATGAGCCTAGGTTTGGGACCCAGAAAACCCCAGTGTGAGTCTGGTCTCCATCTGTGGGAAGTTACAATGCCTTTAAAGGCACTTAGTAAATTGCAAAATGCTCTAAAAAAAAAAGTGTCATTGTAAGGGGTATGTGATATAGGCAGAGAATATGCTTTTATTTTATTTTACAAATGAGAGAAGCAGAGGAACACAGATGCTACTGTGATTGTAGCATTAATTTCAGTAGAAAAAAAGACTTGATACCAACTTAAATATCCATCAAGAGAATAATTAAGTTATGAAAATGAAAAACAAACCAGGTCAACAAATCAGCATGTATGAACCTTGTAGACATCATTTTGAAGCAAAAAAAAACAAAAAACAAATAACAAGGGTGCCTGGTTGGCTCAGTGGGTGGAGCATGTGACACTTGATCTCGGGGTCATGAGTTCAAGCCCCATGCTGGGGTGGAGCCTACTTTAAAAAATAAAAAGTTATAGAATAAAATACACGGACTGTGTTATCATGCTTAAAAGCATCCAGACAATAGCCTATCCATCACTTTTAGTAGAAATGTAAAGACGCCCACGGGAACGTAAGCACCAGTACAGGATTGTGGTTACCTACAGGGGGAGGGGCAGAGAGAGAATTGCTGTCACAGCATTCCACATTTTATTAATTACGCTTAGAGGTGAGCACCCTGGTGTTCACTCTACTAATCTATAGAATTTCCCTGTAAGTGTAATGTTTCATACTATAATTACTGATCCCTTACCATGTACCTAGCATTAAGCAGTTTTCTATCCTTCCATTTAGTCCTCACAACACCCCTACAAGGAAAGCCTTGCTATCCCATTGTAACAGGTGAGGATGAGGACTCTGTCCCACTAGCAGAGACAGGTGTAGGATTTGTCTCCATTTGTCTCCATTTGAATCCTAGGCAGGATTCAAAAACACGCAGGATTCAAAACCCAGGGACTACATTTGAGAAGAGGCGTTTGATCTACAGTCATTCCTATAGTAGGCACCCACCTCTGACCTCCCCTCCCCACACACAGGCTTTCTGTTTGTTGGAAATACCATCGTAGAAGGAGTTGTGGCTGTTTTCCCCAGTTAATAAACTTTTGTCTTCTCAATGAAGACAAATGCTACAGTTGCACTTTCACACCCAATTTCCCATCAGCCTAAGCAGGGCCTCTCCCACAGAGGGGAGAGGGGGTCTCTCTTCAGGAAGTGAATAGTTGTGCATGACAGTCATGGGCTTCTCACTTCTCGGTCAAGACTTTTTCCACAATGTTCCCTGTGTGTGGTTTCACTTTTTGTTGTTTGGGAGGAATGAATAATCATCACTGAGTGGGGAGTATGCAGACTGCATGACACAAATCTTGAGTTTCATATCCAGTGCAGTGTCAGCCTGGACTTTGTTGCACTTCCAAGGACAACAGAGTTAGTGGGCCACCATCACAAAGCCACACTTTCTGGAGGTCTGGAAAATTCTTATTTTCCCCATCAGAGGACTCATCACTTTGCACCAAAAATAGACTTCCACCTATAAGACACAGAAAGTGAAGTCTGTATTTTACTATTCCCATAATACTACAGCCCAGAGGAAGTGTAAAATAGAGAAAAGAACTCTGTCCTGGGAATTGGGAGGTCTGAGTTCTAGTTCTAGAACATATATCCTAACCACACCTGCCTCAGTTTCTTCATTGTTGAACTTACAGGGCTGGGCTAAATGAACTCCAAAGCTTTTTCCAGCTCCAATATGCAGAAAAAAGAAGTATTTAAGATAAAAAATGCCATAAGTAATTCAAATAAGTTTTTATTTTATTTAACATTGGCAAGACTCTTTTACCATTAGTAATTTCTTTTAAATTATTAATTATTAAAATAATTGTATAATCAAATTAAACAAAAAATGTTTAATGTTATTTATTATTTAGTGACAGCAATGAAATTACATATGCTTCATGATTGGAATTCTTGGTAAAATTCTTAGTGATGGACCAAGTACACACTCTGGTTCTAGGTTCAATTAGTTTCAATATTTGGTGGTTTGGGTTTTTTTTTATGTTTATTTATTTATTTTGAGAGAGTGTGTGTACACAAGTCGGGGAGGGGGAGAGAAAGAGAGAGAGGGAGAGAGAGAATCCCAAGCAGGCTCCACACTGACAGTGCAGAGCCCGATGTGGGGCTCGAACTTACCAACTGTGAGACCATGACCTGAGTCAAAGTCAGACACTCAACTGACAGAGCCACCCAGGCGCCCCTCATTATTTGGTTTTAATATCTGTCAGAGCTGGAAAAAATACCCCACAAAAAGTTCATCAAGTCAAATGAAAGAAGTGTGTCATTAGCTCTACTTTCTGAGTCATCGTACTCAGTTTTCAATTCTATATATCAAACTTGAAAAGTTCCTTTTTTTAGACTTTCCTAGTAAATGTTCACCCTCTTCAAGTCTCAGTCATCTCTAAACAAATTAGGAAATGGTACAATACATATTTTTAACAAATGAGTTCAACACTCTCTTAACTTCTTCATCTGAAACATTAGAACTCAGGTTAGAAAACTCTGTTTCCGGTTTGAAGTGTGTGCAGATGTGAGAATTTCTAACAGGTAAAAATCACTACCTTAATTTTGGCCACAAAATTACTTTATGATGGATACAAATTCAAGCATCTCTTCTGAATGCTCTCTCTGTAGCATGTTTCTTTGGCAAAGCAGTTATGTCCTCATTATTTTAAAACAACTTTTAACTTGAAGGGACAGATTAAGCATGCTTAATTTTTTTTGACCCTCAAAATAGAGTATACCTGATAGCCACTTGTCTTCACCAAAAAAGGGGGGAAAAGCAAATTTTGAGCACTTGTCTGTTTTGTCTGTTTTATGAAAGAAAAATGCTTAATGTATTCAAGATTAGTTTTGAATCTTATTTTTTTTATTTCATTATACTTAAAGGCGTTGTTTTGGGGACCTGGGTGGCTCAGTCAGTTAAGCATCTGACTTTGGCTCAGGTCAGGATCTCACGGTTTGTGAATTCAAGCCCCGTGTTGGCTCTCTGCTGTCAGTGCAGAGCCTGCTTCAGATCCTGAGTCTCCCTTCCTCTCGCTCTCTGCCCCTCCCCCTCTTCGCACTTGCGCACTCTCTCTCTCAAAAGTAAATAAACATTTAAAAATAAATAAATAAACTCTAAAAAATAAAAATAAAGGAGTTGTTTTTAAAGTATTCATCTTGTTGATGATATGTAGCAGTACAAAAAGATTGTGATTAGGCAAACATGCCAAAGGCAGACAAAAGCGAGAACACCATGCTCAGCATCTCTGTGGTGGGGAACTCCCACTCACCCACCAGAACTGGTCTCTGTTCTATAGATTAATACCAGGATATACATTAAACCTATTTCTTACATTCCATGTAGATATTTCCTTCCCAGAAACTAAAGATCTCTTTAAAGACCACACCACTCGACTGTGATTAGCTTACAAGCAGAGACAAGAAAGGCTCTCCTCTCCTGTGTACTACCTCTCCTGCCAACAGCTAAGGAACAGTTTGGGACACAGTAGGTAGTTTAGGAAGACTTACAGAGTGAAGATTGTTAACCCTTTGTTTAAAAGGCTTTAACCTTCTTGTAAGACTTTCCTTTAGTCAGCAACAACAAAAATGTACCCCAGGTGTTTCAAATAAAGAAAGATCAATGAGGGGCACTTGGGTGGCTCCGTTGGTTAAGCGTCAGACTTCTGCTCAGGTCATGATCTCACAGTTTGTGAGTTCAAGCCCCATATCAGGCTCTCTGCTGTTAGCACAGAGCCTGCTTCTGATCCTCTTCCCCCCACCCCCAACCTCCCTTCACTCACGCTCTCTCTTTCTCAAAAATGTATAAACATTAAAAAAAAGAAGAAGGGTCAATGAAAGGACATTTGATGGAGGTGAAGGCAGGGTTTAGGCAACAAGGGTGTTGAGGCATCCAGAGACTAGCAATAGTGAGAAACTCTTACCTCCCACAGAACCTGGGACAGCTAATCCAGCTGAAGGGAAAGGACCCAGTAGGAGTTGTCACTGTGCAGGAACCCAGCTGCTGCCAGGGATATGATGTAAAAACAGGGAAGAAACAGGAAAAGAATAACCCCAACCTCGTTCCCCTGCCCCACTGCTGCCTTCCGCTAACCAGCCCCACCTGGAAGGCAGCCAGCAGGTGAACAAGGGAGATGTAGTCTAAAAGGCTCAGCCTCCTGGGCACAGAGCAGGGAAGAGTGGGTGGGGGAGGCAGAGGGGGTGGGGGCATGGAGGGGAGGTGGGTAGGGAAGCAGGGAGGGAGGGAGGTGGCAAATGGAAAGCAACCCACTCAGATGGCAGGACCAATCTTTCATCGGTTGGATCCTTAAAAACAGCCAGCCCTAGTCCATACTGTAGATAACATCCTTCTCTTCTGTGGAAAAGCAACAGGATCATTTTTCTACTAACTCAGAGAATTTCCATCCAACCAAATATTTCCTATGCTCACTGTGAATTGGAAAAATGGAAAGTGATAATTGAATTTTCCTTGATGCTTGTCAATCCCATCATAAGAATTTATGGGAGAGTGAAAATCATTAAAGCTAAAGGTAGCTATTACGAGGTCGGAATCTCCTTTGATTTCATTTTCAGGTTACATTTTATTTGTTTGTCTTTGTTTTGAGAAAGAGAGAGTGCGCACAAGCAGGGAAGGGGCAGAGGGAAGGAGAGAAAGAATCTTAAGCAGGCTCCACACCCAAGGCAGAGCCCTGACACCAGGTTCCATCCCAGGAACCTCGAGATCATGACCTGACCCAAAATCAAGAGTCAGACACTCAGCCAAATGAGCCACCCAGGTGCCCCTTGAGGTTACATTTTAAAGAAATATTGCCACTTACAACATCATGGATGGAACTGGAGGGTATTATGCTAAGCAAAAAAAGTCAGTCAGAGAAAGATAGACATCATACGATTTCACTCATATGTGGAATTTGAGAAACTCATGACATGAACAAGGGGAAGGGAAGGAAAAATAAGATAAAAACAGAGAGGGAGGCAAACCATAAAAGATCTTAAATACAGAGAACAAACTGAGGGTTGCTGGAGGGGTAAGGGAGGGAGAATGAGTTAAGTGGGTGATGGGCATTAAGGAGGGCCCTCTTTGGGATGAGCACTGGGTGTTATATTTAAGAGATGAATCACTGGGTTCTATTCCTGAAGCCAAGACTACAGTATATGTTAACTAACTTGTAAATAAAAATAATAAATAAGTAAATAAAGACAATACCAAATGGAATGCTAAATACAATCGCAGTGAACATGTAAATTATTTTTAGTTTTTTAAGTGTATTTATTTATTTTTGAAAGAGAGCACGAGTGGGGATAGGGTAGAGAGAGGAAGAGAGAGAGAATCCCGAAGAGGTTCTGCAAACTCAGCACAGAGCCCAGTACAGGGCTCAAACTCACAAACCGTGAGATCATGACCCACGCTGAAATCAAGGGTCAGACGCTTAACTGACTAAGCCACCCAAGTGCCCTGAACATGTAATTTTTAAACTGTCTCTTGAATCCTCAATATTATGATCCTACCACCACCAACCTGGTATTAACCAGATATAACCTCCATCTGAATAGTAAAAATTTTTAGAATTTATAGAGCACATACTATGAACCAGTCACTGTTCTAAATGCTTCATATGTAATAACACATTTAACATATGAGGAAACTGAGGCACAGAGTGCCTAAGGTCACACAGCTACTAGGCTATTACGGTTGTCAGATAAAATACAGGATGTTCAGCTGCATTTGAATTTCGGATAAACAACAAATAATGTTTAGTATAATTATGTCCCCTGCAATCTTTGGGGCATACTTATACAAAAAGTATACACTGCTTTTCTGAAATTCAAATGCAGGACCCTGGGTGCCCTATAGTTTTACAGAGTGCCCTGCATTTTGCTAAATCTAGCAACCCTGATAGCCAGTAATGGAGGAGCTCAAACAATAGTTGAATAACAGTGCATCGAGGAGTTTCCAAGCCCAAGAACTATCAGTAGACATGTGACATTTGTTCCTTTTTGACTCTAATAATAACACTCAATTTACTGAGTGCTTTCTTAAGGCTCTATTGTAAGCACTTAACATAGGTGATCTCATTTCATCTTCAAAAAGATTCTACTATTATTAGGTTCATTTTACAAATGAGAAGGCTCAAAGAGACACGCCTAGTTTCATGAAATTAGTAAGTAATGGAGCCTGACTCAAACTGGGGTGTGTGAGGGCGCAGAGCCCAGATCGTGCCAACCTTTCTAATGCAAACTCATCTGCTCTGTGCATATGTAGCTGGGATCGTGCTCTGTCCAAAGATCTGTCTTTCAGAGTTCTCAAAAGATAACTAAATGTTTAATCTTAGCCCTCTTTGAATCTAACCCAGAAGCTTCTATTAAAAGGACTCCTTGAAACCAATGAAGTCATGTTCATTGTCTCCACTCCCTACAGGGCCCAGCATTGCTTCCAGAATACAATATAACTGTGTGCTTATTTGCAGAGTACAACTCAGTATTACCTTACTCAGCATGCATAATGCATCAGAGTGTCTGGATTTTATTTTTGGCCAATGACTATCAAGTTCTTGACTTTCAAAGCCCAAATGACCTTCTCTGTGAGGATTTTAAGGAAGGAGAATTAATATAGCACCAAAAAATGGCCTGGTTGGGGCGCCTGGGTGGCTGGGCTGGGTTAAGCGTCCAATTCTTGATTTTTGGTTCAGGTTATGATCTCATGGTTCATGAGCTCGAGCCCCGTGATGGGCACCATGTTAACAGTGTGGAGTCCACTTGGGATTTTCTCTCTTCTTCCCTCTCTGCCCCTCCCCGACTTGCTTGAGCTCTCTCTCTCTCTCTCTCTCAAAATAAAATAAACAAATAAATTTTAAAAATGTAAAAAATAAAAGCTTTTAAAAAATGGCCTGGAAATCCTTTCAAGAGCCCTGATCTGGTTTCCACCCTGCTGATTTTACTAAACTTGAAGTGCAGTGGAGGTCTTCTGAGAGCACATCCTATGATTGTTAGACAAGTTCAACTCTGAAACCACCTAGATTATAGGAACTCATTCCCAATTACTACCTACACCTTGGTTGTGGACTGAATATTTGTATCCTCCTCCCAAAATTCATATGTTGAAACCCTAAGCCCCAGTGTGATGTTATTTGGAGGCAAACACTTTGGGAGGTGATTAGGTTTAGATAAAGTCACAAGGGCAGCACCCCTTGATGAGATTAGTGTCCTTAAAAGAAGAGGAAAAGAGGAGCTCGCTTCCTCTCTCCCAGATGTGAAGATGCAGAGAGAAAGCAGTCACCTGCAAGCCAGGAAGAGGGCTTCTCACCAAGAACCAAATCTGATAGCAGCTTGATCTTAGTTTTCTAGCCTCCAGAACTATGAAAAATAAACATGTGTTGTTTAAACCACCCCATCTACGGTATTTTGTTACAGCGGCCCAAGCTAACTAAAACACCCTCCACGGTAAGATCATCAGCACTTGTCAGGTGCTCACTCTAACTCAGAGGATGGTGTATAACCCATCTTAGTCTATTTTTAATTTTGACACTCAGAAAGACTTCTGTGATTGTCTTGCTTCCAGTATTTGGCTCTTCAAAGAGGAGCTGGAGGAGTAGATTGTCAAGGAAAGAGAGAAAATCAGTGGAGCTGATGCAGCAGTGGGAGTAGGGATTGTCAGAGAGGGGAGAGAAGGGATAGGAGCCAAACCCTGGTTGTGCCCCACCACCCACACTGTCCTGCAGTGCACCTGCTGGAGATCAGGTCAGCCCAGCACCAGGCTCTCATGTGATTCCAGCCCCAGACATAAGTCTTCAGGAACGAGATGCAAAACAGACACCCACCTCAGTGTCTGGCATAGTAAAGCTCGGGTGTAGACCCCAGAACCCAGACTTCATGTGTTTGAGGCGGGGGGGGCTGATGTTACTCTGTATAACAGCAGGCAAATCACTTAACCTTCCTGTGCCTTCATTTTATCATGAGTAATTAAGACTCATAACAGCAGCACATATTTTATAGAGTGTTATTAAAAGTACTGAATGAGACCATTTATGTAAAGTGCTTACAACACTGCCTGCCATATAGTGAACCTTCAATAAGTTTTAGCACTGTCCGCTGTGAAGACATTCTGTGGTGTAAAGAGTGCCAGAAGACAGGGTTGGAAATTTTGATGGGGAATCCAGAGTTCATGGGGAGGCTTTGAAGGCTCTGAACTTCTGAGGGAGGCCATCTAAGAGGTATTTCAGCGCCCTGAGGACAAGGACCAGACCCAACATGCTAACACAGTGCTGAGCACATCAAAGGTACTTAATGCTCATGGACTGACTGATATGATACTTGTCAGTAAGGAAAGTGATCCCTAGGACAAGAGCTCAGATGGTGGTAAGGAGGATCATGATGGAAACAGAAGGCTGTGTAGGAAATGCCGTGGACAGAGAGGAGCTGTTCTGGGCCACATTCCTTACGACATTACTCAGGACCATTCTTCAGGCAGGTTAACAGAGCAAAACCTTGTGGGCAGGAATATGTATAGCCATCATTATCATCATCGTCATGTTTGTAATTTTAAAATAATACCAGAAACAATAACTACATTTATTGAATGTTCTTCCTGTGTGTCAGACACCAGGCCACATGCTTACCTCCAGACTGACATGCTTGCTAGCTATGAAAAGATTGAAAAAATGCTATCATACACATTACCAAACAGCTATTACACTCTGCACCTTCAGGGAGCCCCCATGGTCCTGATCATCTGAGCTTCCCCCAAGATCCCCTCAGTCCTCTGCTCCCAGGAACTAAAAGCACAAAAGGAGGCCTCAAGGACCCCTCTCCAGCGTTACAATCTGTGCCTCTTCAGTTTGGTCAAGGACCCTATTAAACATTTTGAAAATCACCCCTGTGTTCCATGGATTGACCAACTTAATTCTTACATTATTCTTTAATTCTGGAAGGTGATACTAAGGCTAAAAAAGGCAGGAGACTTGACAAGGGCCACAGCTCCTAAGTGATCAAGCACAGATTCTATCTGACTCTATTCTGAGCTCCTGGTCCCCCCAGAAGGGGGATGTTTTGTGCTGGAGACTCCAAAACATCAGTCTGAATAGAATGGTCAAACTAAGTAAATCAACAGGCAAAATACGATTTCCAGAAACTTCCTGTTTTAATAGGTCAGAGAAATCACCAGACTCTGTTAAAAACATCAGGCCCCTGAGCCACAATCCATACTAAATAAGAAGCCTGCTGGGTGAGCCTGCACCACTAAGTTTATGCAGAGGGTAACATTTCCTTTGGTGGTGACATTTAGAGTGAACTGTTACATCTTCATCTAGCACAAAAACTCCAATTCTTTTCTTCCATCCTTAAATTTAACTGACCTCACCCCAGATGCTATGGTCATTTGCTTCAAGCTTCCAAAACAAAAGTAAACGGCAATACCAGCTGTTAGAGCCAGCTACATGAAAAGGTCACCAGCCACTCCCGTTGTCTCTTTACTCCCAGTTAAGAGTTAACAAAACAGAAACATGTTTATTTCGTATGAACTCTCTAGTTGCTTCTAGTGGTAAAAAGAGGATCCAAAAATAGAACAAACACAAAAACAAAAATAGGACTCAATTTAGGCTCCCATAATATATACCTAAGAATTTAACCAAGAAGTTAGAAAAAGAAAAACAAAAGCCTAAGAAAAGTAAGAAGGACTTAATATAGAAAAAAAGCAGAAATTAAGGAATTTGAAAACCTGATTAATAAGTAAGTCCAGCTGTAGCTTCTATAGCAAACAATTTACAGATGGATAAAAATGTGGACGAATATGAGGTGCCTGGTCCAACTTCAGCTCATGTCATGATCTCACAGTTTGTGAGTTCAAGCCCTGTGTCAGGCCCTGCTTCGGATTCTGTGTCACCCTCTCTCTCTGCTCCTCCCCTGCTCCCACTTTGTCTGTCTCTCTCTCTCTCTAAATAAAAATAAATAATAGAATAAAATTTTTAAAATGTGGATGAATACTCTATTTCATTGTTTTAATGAGGCAATATAGAAAACACTCTGTAGGTCGTATCAGCATTTCATGGGACTCCAAAAGGTACTTGAGAAAATGCAGCATTCATTTTGCCTGTTTTTGATCATAATATATATGCACAGAGAAATGTCTAGAAGGATATTCATCAAATGTTAACAGTATTTATCTCTGGGTGACAGAACTTGGAGAACTTCTTCTTCCTCCTTTCTATTCTCTATACTTCTTGAATTGGTTACAGTGAGCATTTATCATTTTTATAGTGAAAATAAAAATTCTCAAACCGTTTTCATTTTTTTAACTGTCCTAATCATAATTCAATGCGAAATATAATACACGGAAGAAGCTACATAAAGTATGAGACAAGTCACAGTCACGTTTGCTTTGTGACAACATAAGCCTCACAATTTGTATCACAATGAGTCGTGAAAACAGATATCTCACGGAATTCCTTGCCACCTTCCTGAGGCATTATGCCCCCAGCACATGGCTGGCAGCAGGATCTCAATGAGTGAATGAGTCCAGCCGCATGAGACGGCAGAGCCAGAGGTGAGCCTCACCTCAGCGGCTGGACGGTTGGGGCTCGTGGTGCACCTTCACCTTCAGGTCACCATGCTAGCACCTAACACAACACCTAATGATCACTTTTACTTTTACATAAAACAAGTTCAGGAGTCTCAAGTGGCTTCATGCTGTCAGCCCTGATGTGGGGCTCGAACTCATAAAACTGTGAGATCATAACCTGAGCTGAAATCAAGAGTAGGATGCTTAACCAACTGAGCCACCCAGGCGCCCCAACACAAATATACTTTGAAAAAACTGTATTTGATCATATGACCAACAAAGTGTCCTTTACTTAAGCGATCATGGTAATCGCTTCAAGATACAGCATAGGTAAAGAAGTGAAACATTTTGTTAAACTAATGAGCAGAAACAGTGGAGTGAGTGGATTTCCAGAATCTTGGTTTTCTAGAGTTTTCATTTTGGGCCTGCATGTCTTCCTGGGCCTATTACGATGTGCTTATATTCAAAATACCAGGCGTCTGGAAGAATGATCACGGCATTTGGATCAGTTGGGTCTATGGAAATGGATATCTGTTCTTAGGACAGCCTGCGGTCAGCCTGAGAGGTATGATGGAGCTGGTGGATAATGTGGGCACAGCCAAAGTCTGCCGGACCAGGGAACCTGGAAAGGAAGTCAGAACAGGGTCTGAGGTAACAGGCCAAGGTGGAGTGGAAAAGTTGGACGGACCTCCCTTTAAAGGAGCCAGAATGGCAAAGTTTGAATTAGAGGCAGAAGCAGTAGTCAGGTAGAGATGCAGGCTGGGGTGAGGGGGTGGATCAGGATACCAGGTTCCAGTAAAGCCGAAAGAAGCACACTCAGAAGTGAATTCTGACCAGGAGGCTTGACAAAGTGTTCTGGGGTCCGTTCAGGTATTGCAGGTTGGCAGTCCTCACATTGAATTTGGCCCATAGAAAGATGTTGTTTGGTCTGCACTCTCTTTCTTTAAAACTTTTTTAGACTTTTGCATTTGAATGGCATGAGCTGGGAATAATACTGGCTTCGGCAGGTAGTGTTCTAAGTGCTCTGCATATTCTAATCCATTTAATCCTCATAAGCACATTTGTTGAGTACGATATGCCAAGCGCTATTCCAAACACTTTATGTGTATTGACTCCTGGATGCTTTTACCAATCCTATCCCCATATTACCTATGAGAAGACAGAGGCGCAGAGAATTGAATGATTTGCCTGAGGTTACTCAGCTTGTAAATAGAGGAGCCAGAATTTAGATGAGGGTATTAGCCACCATGCTGCAGTCTTACACTCAACTAAACCCGCACTGATATTTCCTGTTTGGCCCTTGTCAGTATTGTGTGTTTGAACCTAGGTCTGCACAGAGGTGCAACTGGGTCATTGATCTGAGAATAGCCTGTCTGTCTCCTGCTGGACTCTATGAAGCTTTCTAGGGGGCAGGTAAGAGCACTGCCAGGATGGAGCAGAACCCAGAGCCTCCAGCATCCAGCCTCCTGGGGCAGAGGTACTGCTGTCACCGCACACAGACCCCTCCCAGCGCTGACACAGGTACCAGCCTCCATGATGTTCAAAACGCAGTGAACCTCACCCAGGCAACAAAAGAAAATATAACTGGGCTTCATCAAAATTAAAAACATTGGTACAGCAAAGGATACTATCCAGAGGATGAAAAACAACCCACAAGATGAGAGAAAATATTTGCAAATCATTGTATCAAAGATGGGATTAATACCAAAAATGCATAAAGATCTCCTGTAATTCAACAACAACAACAAAAAAAAAAAAACAAGCAAACTGATACTAAAGGAAAAAAAAAAATGGGCAAAGGATTTCAATGGCCATTTCCCCAAAGAAGATACATAAATGGACAACAAACACATAAAAAGATGCTCAACATGATTTAAAAAAAGAAAAAAGAAAAAGAAAGGGGGTGCCTGGGTGGCTTAGTCGGTTAAGTGACAGACTTTGACTCAGGTCATTATCTCATGGTTCGTGAGTTCGAGCCCCACTTCGGGCTTCCTGCTGACAGTTCAAGTCTGGAGCCTGCTTCAGATTCTGTGTCTCCCTCTCTCTCTCTCTCTGCCCCTCGCCCACTCCTACTCTGTCTTTCTCTCTTCCTCACAAATAAAACATTACAAAAATTTTTTAAAGATGCTCAAAATCACTATTCATTAAAGAAATGGCAATTAAAACCACAATGAGAAGGACACCTGGGTGGCTCAGTTGGTTAAGCGTCTGACTCTTGATCTCAGCTCAGGTCTTGATCTCGGGGTCATGAGTTCAAGCCCACACTGGGCTTCACATTGGGCATGGAGCCTATTTAAAAATAAAATAAAAATAAATAAATAAAACCACAATGAGATACCACTTCACATCCATTAGAGTGGCTTATATCAAAACACTAGAAAAACAAAAAACACTAGAAAACAAGTACAGGTGAGACTGTGGAGAAACTGGAACCCCTGTGCATTGGTGTTGGGAATGTGAAATGGTGCAGTGGTGGAAAGCCTTTTGTCAATTCCTCAGAGAGTTGAAATAGAGTTATCATATGACTTGGCAATTTCACTTCTGGGTATGTATGTACCCAAAAGAATTGAGAACAGAGACTATACAGACCCTTGTAGTCAGTGTTCTAGCAGCATTATTAACAATAGCCAAAAGGTGGAAACAAGCCAAATGTCCATCGACATATGAAGGAATAAACAAAATGTGGTATATACCTATAACTGAGTATTATTCAGCCTTTAAAGCGTACTAAAATACTAAAACATGTGCCAACATGCATGAGCCTTAAAAATATCATACTGAATAAGCTAGACACAAAAGGACAAACACTGTATGATTCCAAGAGTAATCAAATTCATAGAGACAGGAAAGAGAATAAAGGTTACCACAGACCAAGGGGAGGGAGGAACAGCGAGCTGTTGTTTAGTGGGTACAGGGTTTCTGTTTGGAATAATGAAAAAGTTCTGGAAATGATTATTGGTGATGGTTGCACAATATTGTATGAATTGCAACTATACTGAACACCACCAGATTGTATACTTAAAAATAGTAAAAATGGTAAATTTTATGTTATATATATTTTATCACAATAAAAAGAAGTGTGTTAAGCCTCAAACAGGTGATAAAGTTATACAGAAAGTCGCTGCCCACTTGAAATCAAATAGAAGTTCTGAAAAGAGGGAACAAATAGAAGAGAATCTATCCAGTTAGCCAAAAGGATAGAAAAGGGGAAAAAAACATTTTTTAACAGTCAGCAAAAATTAGCAAATCTTCAGGAGACATGAACAAAGCATTTTTTTAAAAAAAGGCAGGGGTGCCTGGGTGGCTCAGTCAGTTAAGCGTCCAACTCTTGGTTTCAGCTCAGGTCATGATCTCACAGTTCATGGTTTCAAGCCTTACATCGGGCTCTGTGTTGACATCGCAAAGCCTGCTTGGGATTCTCTCTCTCTCTCTCTCTCTCTGCCCCTTCCTTGCTCGCTTTCTCTCTCTCTCTCTCTCAAAATAAATAAATAAACTTAAAAATTTTTTAATTAAATAAAATTAAATAAAAATTAAAAAGGCAGAAAACTTAAAAAAAACTTTCAGAAAGAATTAAGTGCAATAATGCTTACCAATTAGATATATGTTCACAGAGACATGTGCATAAAATAAACATCCAAATTCTCAGCTACCATAACAGCAGAGTGGTAAAGGTAAAATGTCCTGTTGCACATGGATCTGAATGCAGAATAAAGCCTGAAAATTTTCATTACCACAAAAGCCTATCCAGGGTACATGGCAATGTCCTTGGGAGCTTTCACTTCTTTCCAAAGGACTAATATAAAAATTTAAAAATACAGTCATCCCCCCTTATCTGCAAGGGATATATTTGAAGACCACCAATAGATACCTGAAACTTCAGATAGTAGCAGACCCTATGCATACTATTTTTTTCCAATATATACATACCTATGATAAGGTTTAATTTATACATTAGGCACAGTAATAAGTTAACAACAGTAATAAAACAGAACAACTGTAGGGGTGCCTAAATGGCTCAGTTGGTTAAGCATCTGACTTCAGCTCAGATCATGATCTCGTGGTTCGTGAGTTCAAGCTGCGAGTCAGGCTCTATTCTGACAGCTGGTAGCCTAGAGAGTGCTTTGGATTCTGTGTCTCCCTCTCTCTGCCCCTCCCCCACTCACGCTGTCTCTCTCTCAAAAATAAACAAATTTTTTAAATAATAAAATAGAACAATTGTTACAATATACTGTAATAAAAGTTATGTGAATGTGGTCTCTCTCTCTCTCTCCCAAAATACCTTATTGTGCTGTACTCATCTTTCTGTGATGTTATGAGATGATAGAATACCTTTATGATGAGACGAAGTGAGGTGAATGATGTAGGCAGTATGACATAGCGTTAGGCTACTATTGACCTTCTGAACATATGTCAGAAGGAGGATCGTCTGCTTCCAGACCACAGTTGACCACAGTAATTGAAACCACAGAAAGTGAAACCATGGATAAGGGGGGACTTCTGTATAAGTCTGCCATCAAATTATCCATTAGAGGCTGACATATTTGAAATAAGATGAGCTGTGAACTCCACAGCTGCAAAGCAAGGTCATGGGATTGTAAATTATTCTGCAGTTCTCGATCTCTTCAAGTGGAGCATTCTTGATTCTCCCAAACCTTTAACTTGACCCACATCAAGTTATGTGTTGGAGACTCATAACACTACAAGAATATTGGTTTATTTAAGAGAAGACTAGATTCAACCCCAGGACATGCCATTAAGTCACTGGGTGATGCTGGGCAAGTCACCCAACTCCTCCAAGCACCAGTTTCATTCGTGTGAAGTAGAGATTAGAAAATAATTTCTGAAATCTCATTAACACACTGGAAGTCATATTTTGTTCCCTTTTGGGGTGGGGGAGTGACATCTTTTTGCATTTCTTTTCCAAATACATCAGTGTCCAAATTGAAAGGTGCAGACTTTCATAAGTCTTTCATAAAAATGTTATTCGGTTCCTCCAAACATATTTTCTTCTTATCTCCCAGCTGCCCACACACAAAAATGATTAGGGAAACCTCTCTCCATTATATTTATTTATGTATATATCACTTCAATCCATAAAGGATTTGAGCCCATCTAATTTCATTAGCTTCTTAAAATTTCAAAATTCTCTTGCACAAATACCATGCATAATCTTATTTTAAGACTAAATCCTTTTTCCCCAAAAAAAATCATCTTAAAAATGTTGACTTGGGCTTTTTCTCCATTAAAACAGGAAAGTGACATATGTATAAAGAAGGATGCTAAATGAATATAGATTTAGTACTGCTGACTTCCAGCCAACTACCGCCCTTGCTCTCCTAGCTTGATGGCTAATCACCAAAAATACATTCCAGAGCTGTTCTCTCTCCTCATACATTTCATTTGAGAATGAATTAATTTCTGCTTCAAGTTGTCCCATCTGGGAAAACCTAGATCCCATCAACAACAGCTTGAGAATAGAATTGAGAGTCGAGAGGCAAGAAAGGAGTCTTAAAAATTAAAATAATCTTCCTTCAGTCTAAGTCCAAAAAGGAAGCTCTGGCTGTCAGTGAGCTGTTGGTCTATGCAAGGAAGATTCTATTCTTTTTTTTTTTTTTTTTTTTTTGGTATTAAGTTAACCAAACAGTTGAACCACACGAATTAGTGTTTAGTAAGGAGTGCCAACCACATCAGCACTACACAGTTGACCTCTTGCCACTGGCACAAATCTTGGCTGAGTTGTCAGGCCAGGTCCGGTCTGACATGTCCCTAATAGACCTGCCATGTATTAGCTGGGATTTTCTCAAAATAGATGAGATCTGTGTTTTGTATAATTAAAAAAAAAAAGGGAGACCTCAAGTTTTAACTATACAGGCATCTATATTTATACCAGCATCTATAGTTTATATGAAGTTCCTTACATGTATTCTACAATAACATTTAAATAATGGAGACTACAAAGCTAGATCTAGGTGAGCCAGTCAGGTCTCGAACCAGAGCAGAACCCAAAGGCCAACATAAACACCACAAAATTTGATTCATTTATTTATTCATCAAACACAGCTTGAGCAATATCTCTTCTCAACTATTCTAGGCACTGTTGGGGATCTTACATCATTGCACCCCATGGGAGAAAAGTACTACTGCAGAGGCATTAAAACAGTGTCCTGTTGCCCTAAGAAGCATCAAAGATTCTGATGGCATGAAAAATAGAGGTGGGTCCTAACTTCTTCAGCCTCTAACAAGCCTGGGCCAGAGTTTGTTATGACACCTTTGACCCAAAGACAGACAGTTGCTCTGGCATCCTCCCAGAGGGATGCCGACATGGATATATAGCTGGTTGGGGGTAAGCTGAGCTTACCTCAGTACAGACAGGACCTCTGGAGGTGGAGCCAGGCCGTCAGCTGTTTGACCCTGAACTACCATGGAATCCAGAAGTTAGGAGAAATGAGACACCCCAGAGAGGCCATTACCAGAATGGAAAAGAATAGAAAGGCAAGAAAGAAGCCCTACAAATGAAATTCATCTTTCTTCAGCCTGAATCAGAACAGGAGGATCTGGCTCACAGGAGCTCATTCTATCCAACAACCATGAAGAAGGTGAAACACAAAATCTGAACTAAAAAGAAAGAGGAAAAAAGCTCTCAGAGGGGTGGAAGAAGGGGGAAAAGGATCAAAGTAAGTCCACATTCCAGAAAATTCTGTTTTGAACCATGAGAAGTAATGCACATAGGAGGGAAAAATAGAACAGTTCAATTGCTGATGTGTGACCAAGAAATTAAACAGCTTGAGGCACGGATGACAGGGGTAGATTTCCAAGTGTGACAGTGATCTACTGGAGTACACGGGCTCACTCATCTTCAAAGATGAGAAAAGACTCCACTCATCCTGAAACCAAGTTGTTAATTTAGAATTCACAAGTTGCTCTTGTAAAAAGACTCTGCCCCAGAGTTTCTTCTCTGGCCAGATCAGATGTGTACCTCACAGGCAGCCAGCAGGAGAAAGGAGTTTCAACAGATACTGGGGAGTGGCTCAGTATCCAGCTCCTAGAACTTCCAAGTGGAGAAGTCACACACTTGAGAGAGGAAGATAAAAAGTTGGGAGTGAAAGGACTCACCGCCTGGCTGTTGGGTCATGAACAGAAAGAAGCTGAGGAGGTAGCAGAGCACAGAGAAGCCGGAAGTCGAAGTCTTGGAGCCACTAGACGCTGGGTGATGAAAAGTCAGGCTTCAAAATGTCCCGAAGTCATAGACTTAGAAAAGCCATCTGCCCCCCAGACCCACAGTGCTCACCTAGGGCCAGCAAATGGATCTGTCTTCATGTCATCTAAGAAAACATCTGACGACAGACCCCACAGAATAAGTCTTTCACTGATGCTGGCTTTGACATGATTCTATCCTTCCCTGGGTTTCCAGGAAAATCATCTGAAACCCTTGTGAAGTATAAATTTTTTAAAAAGCTAGGGGCGCCTAGATGCCTCAGTTGGTTAAGCGTCCAACTTTTGATTTCGGCTCAGGTCATGATCCAAAAGTTGCAGGATCGAGCCCCACATCAGGCTCTGTACTGAGCATGGAGCCTGCTTGGGATTCTCTCTCTCTCCCTCTCTCCCTTTGCCTCTTTCCCCCACTCACGTTCTCTCTTAAATAAATAAATAAATAGATAGATAGATAGATAGATGATAGATAGATAGAATAAAAATAGTAATAAGTGAGTTGAAAAGTATATTCTACCTAAATACTCCTTGGGTGGGCCTGCTAAACTATGCCTCCACCACATGATGTTAAAAGGACATATTACCTAACTTTTTGTCTTATTTCCAAGTTTTAAATCATTTTTTCTTAACTCCTTAATGCTTAATTTTGTAATAGAGGGTGGGCAAACCTCATTAATCACAGAAGCTGAAGAACCTCCCCCACCTCAAGTTTTTGGGTTTTTTTGTTTTTGTTTTTGTTTTTGTTTTGAGAAAGGGTGCAAGCAGGGGAGGGGCAGAGAGAGAAGGAAAGAGAATCCCAATCATACTGCGAGCTGTCAGCGCAGTGCCCAACACAGGGCTTGAACTCACAAACTGTGAGATCATGACCTGAGCCAAAACCAAGAGTCAGATGCTTAACCAGCTGAGCCACCCAGGAACCCCTCCCTGACCTCAAGTTTTTAAAAAGTAGATTCTCCATATAGAATGTTGACCTTGGCCTTGACTGATTGGCAAAACAGAATGGTGTGTGAAGAAAGAGAAGAAATTCACATAGCAATGGGAAACAGCTAACCCCTGCTAACCTTGGCCATCTGCTGGCCTGCCAGACCTCACTGACTATGTCACAAGGAAGTCTGGAGTTCACAAATCATGCTCACCTGTCCCTGAGTCAGATGAACCACCTAAGTTTAGTTCCCTCGAGATGGAACCTCTCAGAGTTGGAAATCCAAATGCATCCCCTGCAGAAGCAGCAGCTCCTCAGGTGGATGGAGGTAAAGACTACCCTGTGAGTGTCACACAACAGCCAGCTTCCAGGTCCTCTTGGAGAGAGCAAGTGGCTAAAACAGTTGGGGTGTCCCTCCAGGAGATGACTTTCCAAGAAGGTGCAGTCAGTGCAACTAGCTCCACAGAGAGCCAGGCACAGTTACCCCACCTGGAACACACCCCAGAGAGAAAAACCCAGTGTCTTACAGTGACTGTTCACTGAAACTGAAACACTTCCCTCCTTTGCTCTTGGCCTGCACCCCCTCTTTTTGCATATGATTATTTTTTAACTATTTTCTGTTAAGGATGAGCAAAGGATCAGTGATAAACATTTTCCCACAAAGGCATAGAGTTGTACCCTAGGAACAGGGTTGGCACAGGCATGGAAGTCAGTGGTCAGGTACATAAAACTGGAGAGTAAAATCAAATCGATGTTTCAAATGAATTTTACTCAAGTAGTGGCCTGGTACCTAGCAGCGCCTGTGCGAGGTTAGGATGGTGGGGGAATGAAAGGCACTTTGTGACTTTCTAAAGGTAAGAATCAAAATTTCAATGAGATACCATCTCACATCCACTAGGATGGCAATAACCAAAAGATAAAAAGGTGGGGGGGGGGTAGTAACAAGTGTGGAGGAGGATGTGGAGAAATTGGAACCCTTATATATTGCTGGTGAGAATATAAAATGGTGCAGCCACTGTGCAGTTTCTCAAAAAGTTTTTTTAATTTTTTTTTACTTTTTTTTGAGAAAGAGAATGAGAGAGCAAGCCAGGGAGGAGCAGAGAGAGAGGGAGAGCGATCCCAAGCAGGTTCTGCGCTGTCAATGCAGAGCCTGATGTGGGGCTCGAACCCACAATGAGATCATGACTGAGCCAAAACCAAGAGTCAGATGCTTAACCAACTGAGTCACCCAAGTGCCCTCTGTTAAAGTTAAACAAAGAATTATCATAGCAATTCCACTCCTAGGCATATAGCTAAAAGAGCTGAAAACAGGTACTAAAATAAATACTTGTACAGATGTGCTCACAGCAGCACTATTCACAACAGCCAAAAGACAGAAACAAACCAAACAGTCATCAACAGATGAACAGATCGGCAAATTGTGGTATACACGTACAATGGAATGGAATTTTATTCAACCACAGAAAGGAATGAAATGTTGATGAATGTCACAATGTGGACAAACCCTGAAAACATCATGCTAAATTTAAAAAAAGGCACACAGAGAAGGTCACATATTATATGATTTCATTCATATGAAATATCAGGGAAAGGTAAATGCATAGAAACAGAGAGCATCCTGGTAGTCATCAGGGGCTGAGGGGAAGGAGGGACGGGGAATAACTAGTTAATGCATATGGGGTTTTATTTGGAGGCAATTAATATATTTTGGAACTAGATAAAGGTGGTATTTTCACAACATTATGAATGTACTAAATACTGCTTAATTGTATAATTGAAAATAGTTAATTTTATGTTATTTGAGTTTCATCTCAATAAATGAAAAAAGAAAAGACAGCAAATATCAACAATTGCAATAATAGTATTAAGTTTCGAACAGTAAAACTCAAGTTTATACAATGGTCTTCAAAATGTGAAAAAATGCAGAGTAAACTAGCGTTTGGACAGAAGAGGGAGCAAGAAACACACAGACATATAGAATTCACAGGGAAAAAGATTCAGAGAACACAAGTTTTCCCCCCAAGATCGTGTCACCACTCTTCTCTTTGAATGAATTATTATCTCCTCTAAACACAGAAGAGAATAAAAAATAAACTCTTCAATACCAAGAAAGAAATACTGAAGACTCACAGAATGTACAGCACGAAAGGTTGACCTGAGAGATCATTCCATCCAACCACCCTAATTTTGCAGTTGGGAAATCAGGACTCAGAGAGACTGAATACCTCTCCCAAGGCACACGGCAGAGCTGGGCTGGCAGCGGCTGGGGGTGGTTGGGGACTGTGCTTTCCATGATAGAAGCTCCAACTGTGTTCTCGGTGGTTTTATTTTTTTCTCTTGAATCGCATATCTAAAATGTTTCCAGGCCTACAGCAAATCAGTGTCAGCCACCCCCTTCTCAGCTTTTCAGCATTCACATCCAAGGAAAATCAGGTTAAAATTAACATCTCTAGAGCAGCCTCAAATGGAAAAGCCCCGAATATGCAACCTAGCCTGTGTAAAAGTCAGCAGAGTGAGCCAGCGCACTCACACTCCGATTTGCTCCTGGGGAGAGGAATGAATAATTAAGAGGCTGTATGCATGGGTGATCTACACATCAACTAGGGTCACCACATCCTTTGAGAGTCAGACCAAAGAGCCTGAACGCCTATCCAGGTGCTATCTTCCAGATCATTCCTTCCAGCCCTCACCTTCCACAGTAGAGGGCTGATTAAGCAATTTTCCCAAAGATCATTCTCTCCTAGGGCCAGCTGTCTAAATAACATTCTTTTTCTCTACCCAACTGCATGTATGTCTTCGAACTTCTTTTGAACTTGCCGGTGCATTCCCTTCCCCCACACACACACCAGTTACCAAGATGGGTTACTTCCTTGTGGGGCCTCCTTGAAAAGCGGAGTGTGCAGTAGACACCCAATGGATATGTCAGCTCAAGGATACAATGCAGGTAACTAAAGACCAGCACCTAATACATCACTATTTAATTTTGCTAAAAGGGGACGCTTGTCTTCATTGCATTTTCAAACTTTTAGTCCCTGAAATACAATTTTCTTATTAAATGTGGATTTGTGTTAGTATTTTAGGAGCACCTAATACAGCACATGTCATGTCAGAAAGGCCTCTCTGCCTAATTATTTAATTTTGAATAAAATTGGGATTAAGAGTATAAGCTCTGGAGTTAGAATATTCATGTTTAGGTTTTAGCATCAGTTATTACCTGTGTGGTCTCAGGCACTGTGCTTAACCTCTCTTATCCTCGGTTTGCTCATCTAAAAATGAATATAAATATAAAATGCTATAAGCACCTTCCTCTTAAAGCTATTATGAGAAAAACAAATGAAATAAAACATTTAAGTATGTATATGAGTTCCTGGCACATTCTAAGAGCTCAGTAAATGTTATCTATTGTTATCCTTCCCCCAACAGGGTCACTTTAATCACTCTTTAATCATGGAGAAGAACCTGTCCCCAGTCAGAGGTGGACTACTGTTAATATTTTTGGGCAACTGATCTTCAGGAAAGCTCATGTCCTGACTTGTCTGCTCTGAACTTTCACAGGATCAAGGAAGGATTCATGAGTTGGAAGGGCCTGATCTACAGCCCTGTCCAGACCTTATTCCTTCTCCAACATCCAGAAACCCTCTGCTAGAATATCTCTAGCAGCAGGAAACACCCCTTCCCCAGGCTGACCATGTCATTTTTGGATGACCCATGGCTTCCATAGCCACTCGTCCTACTTCTGTCCTGTGAGGTCACCCAACAGAAGGCCCCCCTTCCACATGTTTAGCCTTTTAGACATGTGAAGACACGATCAAGTTTCCAGGCTGAATATCCCTATCCTCCTGAACTGTTATCCCAGGGTCCTGATTTAAGGTCCCCTGGACAAGAAATCCTGCTTGTTAAAACACCCAGTACCCACAAGGGAATCTGCCCAACTCTGGGAGGTCAGACTGGAGAGGGGAATGTAAAGAAGACAAGGATACCAGGTCTTTTCATTCTTCCACCTGCTAATTCCCCTCCCCATCACTCTATGCTTTTGAGAATCTTCAGAGACATGGCATTCGCTTTTTTCACGCATTTCCTGAGTTGGAGAAAATATCAGTGATCTTTCAATGGTGCCCTAATTAAGTAATATATGCTATTCACATAATTTTAGAAAAGGAGGGCAGAGAGGAAAGTGTTCAGTGAGTATTGTGTCAAGCCCCATGCTATTTTTCATACATTACAACAAGCATAAGGGACATTCTAATTATATTCCCTATTTTAAAGATTAGGAAACTGAGACTCTGAAAGGTCTAGCTAGCAGCTTGCCCTCACTCATGTTGTGGCTGATCCAGGGTATGAGCTCAGGCCATCCCACATAAAGTTCCTTGTGCTTTCCTCTGTACCAGACATGTCTTCCAGGGTCCATCACAATGTGTTCAAGGACTCACCTACTGTACAAGCTCTTTGCTCACCCTGAGCCTGCAATCCACCAAGCTACCATAGCAATAAAATACCCCCTAGACTAGGGCTCAGCAAAGTATAGTCTATCGGCCAAATCTCCCTACTGATTGTTTTTGTAAATCAAGCTTTATTAACATCCATGCCCATTGTTTTTCATATTGTCAATGGCTGTTTACACACTGAAATAGCAGAGTTGGGTAGCTGCTACAAGAGATTTTATGGTCTGAAAAATCTAAAATATTTACTAGGTAGCCCTTAACCAAAAAAAGTTTATTACCCTTGCCGTAGATCTGCATTGTGCTGACAAATATCTCATTACCCCATGGACAATTCTAAAATGACTATGTGAAAGGAACAGTAGAATCATAATCCTTTGAAATATTTCTCTCAAGAGTTCTTTCTTAAATATAGGTCTACAGATTCCTATATTTAACCATAATCCACATTTCTAGGATAAGTTATACCACCTCAGAATTACTGTAACATGTGTTTCAATTTCCATTTTCACTTAGTAATTCCTTGGCCACCATAGGAGTTGGTGTGTGGACAGTGGTTCTCATTTTTCCAGCATCTGAGGGTGTTACCTCTCCCATTGTGTGCACCTTTGGTAGGACTTTCAGTCAAGGTGCCCCACCCTCCTCCAACCAAAGATGGGCTTGAGACCCAAACAGCCTATGAGGACCCCTTACCCCATAATGTCTCATCTTGAGTATAATGACTCAGGGATAGAAATTCAGTGAGAGCTTCCTTGTACTTGTAACAGAGCCCTGTTAAGACTGTCGATTCCTGTTGCTCTGCAAATTGTCCTTTCCAAACCTAGTTCTTCAGCTTTTACTTCAGTCCCATAAATTTATTTTTAAATTAAATTAGCCAGATCAATTTCTATCACTTATAAGCAGAGCCAGCTGATACAGTAAAACCTTCAGGGTAGGAGAATTTGTCTCTAAGGATTTTGATTCCTTCTGAACAAATTAGGATTAGGAAAGGAAGTTCTTGATTGAATCTATAAAACCCTAGACGTTTTGCTTTTGTAAAAAAAAAAGTTTATTCGTTTTTTGAGAGAGAGAGAGAAAGAGAGAGATGAGGGAGGGACAGAGAGAGAGAGAGAGAGAAGGAGGATCTGAAGCAAGACCTGCAGTGTGAGCACATAGCCCAATGCAGGGCTCAAACCCACGAACCACATGATCATGACCTGAGCCCAAGTCAGACACTCAACCGACTAAGCCACCCAGGTTCCCCGAAGTTTTTTCTTAATTCAATTTTTAATGCAGAAATATATAAAATAAAGAGATAGCAACATCATTTCAGAGATTTTTTAAACTAGTCCCACTGGTTAAGGTACAGTGAATTCCTGGCACTAATGTAATTTTACTGCTCTAGGACAAGTAGCTGATTTCTTTGTAACAACATGGTATCTCTAGTATTAGGCATCATTAGGTTACATCCCCATGGCTTCCATCTTAAAGACATTTGTCAGTTTGTGATAGCAAAGGTGCAGGTGAGGTCTTTTAATGCCTCCAATTGATAAGATAGTAAAGCACAGCTGGCCACTTCTGATTCCTGACACTCACACCAGTGGTTGTTAGAGAAGCATAGGAACCAGAATGACCCAGGAAGCTCGGTGCAAACCTGCATGAAGACTCCAGGCTTCAGCAGGTGCACCCACAGCCTCTGGTCTCAACACCAAAAGGTCTGCCAGGCAGTGAGAAAGCAATGCGTGCCCAAAGGACAAAGGAAATGAAAGCTATTCCTGCATGAAAAGGACTGTAGGAAAGGACTCTCAAGGTCATTTAGTTCACCAACTGTCTGATAAAGGAATCCCCCTCAGGAAACACCCTGAAAAATGATGTCACTAAAGATATCAGGTTGAATATCATCAGTGTTGGTGAACTCATTACATTTCAGGCAGCTCATTTCATTTTCAGACAGCACTAATTGTTAGAAACCTGTAACAGCTCTAATTTAAATGAAGCCACACAGGGGCACCTGGGGCACCTCAAAAATAAATAAACAATAAATAAATAAAACCAAACAAAACCATGCTGCCCTCTCTTCCCTGAGGCAATCCTTCACATCTATATTGATCACAGTTCACATATCCCACTTACGTCTTCTCAATCACCTAACCTAACATTGCAGATGCTCCAAATCATTTTTCATGTGGCATGGATTTGATTTTTACTCCCCTGCCTGTAGGAGTCAATCAGGTCCTAGCAGGAAAGAGATGACACACTCAAAGTTAGTAACTTGAGGACACTTTAATAAAGGGTCCATTTACAAAAGTAAGAACAAAGTGTAGGGAAAACTAAAAGGGATTATGTAAACCCCTGGGGTGTTACCACTTTAGGCTTGAAGGAATAAGGAAAGCAGTCAGCATAATGTGGAGACAGGGCAAGCTATGTGAAGAGGGCTGGCTGGCGGGAGCTATGACCTTCAGTTATAGATGGTACCCTCATGGGAAAGGAGCTGGTGGAATAAATAACCCTTTCTCACACTTTGTGACTCTAATCTTCTGCCAGAGGGTTCCATTAGCCAAGTGCAATGGGAAGCTTGAGGAAAAGCTTGCTCATCGATGTAATTTATACAAGTTAGACTCCTGGGGACACAGAGCAGGGTGGTGAACAGATCTGAAGGGCAAATGGAAAATACTCAGCACAGAGGACATGTCATGACTTGCCTGCCTAGCATACATTCACTTTTATTCTGGTAACAGTACCTCACATTTTTTTTCCCGTCCCCACTCTCCCACCATGTGATTTAAGCCCAGTTGATTGCACCTCTGACTCCAGGAAAGCTCATGGGACTCAGGATCCGGGCCTGCCCAATCAGCATCACAAGCCTCCGACCACAGTGATTGGCCCAGAGATAAACATATAACTCAATTCAGAGACAATAAGAAGCATTTCTGTACTTCTGCAGAAGAGGCCTGTCCTCCTTTCCTGGGATTGGAGAATATTAGCCTGGAGCTACTGGAAGCCATACTGCCCCCCAAGGGAAGGGCCTGAACAAAAGAAAAGTCAATTCAGTGGAAAACAGAGCCAAGGGAAAGGCTAGACCCTGATAATATTGTTCAAGTTCCTGGATCCAACTGTGCCTGAAATCTGGGCTGCCCATCTCAACCCGAAATTTAGATCATTTTGAAAAGATACAACCCTGTAGTATAAAGAGCAATGGTGGAACATCACCTTCTAGCTGGACAACTTAGAAAAAATACTTAATTTTATGATCTTCAAGTCCCTTGACTTTAAGACAGGAAATTTTGATGCCCTCCCAGGCTTACTGTGAGCACTAAACAAGATTCCATATCTAAAGGTCCCTTGTAAACTGTAAGGCATTGTATAAATGTCACAGATGCTTGTTCAGGTCATCCCCACCTTCAGATGTACCACCCTCAGGACATTGGTAACACACTGTTCCATAGTCAGGGGCACACAACATTCTAAAATTACTTCCAAAGCTGAGTAATGACATACTGCATAGCAGCTGTCAAGAGCAGTAGCAATCTCAACATTGCCAGATAGAAAAAAGAAAAAGAAAAAAAGGAATTGACAAAATTGGCTTTATTTTAGAGACAGACTGTAATCAGCAACTAAGAAACAGAATGAGAAAAATTCTGCTGAATTGAAAGCTATGCCTAAAACAATGTCAGGACAGGAAGATCAGACTCAGGCAAAACTAACGAAAAATGGCCCCTGCTTCCGGGCTCTGTGATTCAAGGCAGTGGTCACCACTGGATAGCAAAGGAGTCAAAAGCAAAACCCGAGGAGCAGATGAGGTGGAGTGCTTCCCTGAGGACAGAGAACTGTTGAAAAGAAAAGTCCGTACATTACAACCATGAAATACTGGTAAAGTATAAAGGCAAAAAGGCCAGCAAATGGGGCAGTGAACCCAGGCCAGAAAAACAGAAGATAGCAAGGATCTCACAGCTGAAGCCGCCCCGACTGGTAAGCAGGGAATCTGAGAGCACTTGGCCTAGTGGCTAAACCCCATGTGGAAATTTCAAAACTGGAATGGGAAAAATCCAAAGCACAGCTAGGAAAATGTCTTACCACAGAGGCAAAGGAGAAAAACATATGTGCAAATGCTTCAATGTGCTCATCAGTTCTCCACGCCTCACAGATACCAATACCAGGCTTGGATGAGGCACTTGGCTCTTTGCTAGTCCAGGAACTCGATCCTATTGTAGACTAAAATCAAAGAGCAAAGGAAAAATTGACTTGGATTCATAATCAACACGACAAATGCACTATAGTTTACCAATGGGCTAAAAACCGAAGGGGGGGTTTGGTAAAGTCTAAAGGAAAATAAAACCTTTCTTGTCCAACTGAAGAAAAAATCCATTTCTTACAAAGTGCTCCAAAGAAATGCATTTCAAAAAATGATTTTCAGCATCTGCTCTGAGCAAAGGACTGTGCTAAGTGCTATGTCGCACCGGAGATGAAAGCTACGCAGTCTTTCCCCCGCACAACTAACAGTCCAGCTGGGAAGGAACATCCCAGCAGAGGGGAGAATGTTGCATGGATTACTGCAGATGGCACAAACTGGGCTTCGGTGGCTCCGAGTCGGTGTCTGCTCCATAAAATCACAAAGGACAGACTCATGTGAGTTTTCCTGCCTTATTGAAGTGAACAGAGGAAGTGAGTAAATCAACCAGGAAGGATCTGTTGATGCCTTCTTCTCCCTCCATGCCACCCCCTCCCCCAAACACAGCATCACCATGTCCTGCCGCTTCTGCCTGCAGACTGTCCCATGAGTCACGCTTCTTCCCACCATCCCCATGGCTACCACCCTCGTTAGGTGCTGTCATTGCTTGCCTGGACTACAGATGACCTGCTTATCCATTCTCTCTCCCTTACAATCAGTCCTCCACCCAGCATCCAGAGTAATGTTGTGAAATGCAAACCAGGGGCACCTGGGTGGCTCAGGCAGTCAAGCATCTGACTTTCAATCTCAGCTCCCCACACTGGGCTCCTCACTGGGTGTGAAGCCTACATACATGTGTACATAAATGCAAACTAAATCAAAGCCCTCTGCAGCTGCCAAGACTAAAATGAAACATTAACTCCTCCAAGACCCCATATCTTCTGGCCTCTGAGCACTCCTCCAGATTCATTTCTTGCCACTCTCCACCACATTCAGCATATTCTAACCTCACCAACCTTCATTCAGGTCTGTAAATGCCCCACACTCTTCACCACCAAAAGATTTTAGCATATGCTGTTCTGTGTTCTGCTGTTCCCTCTGACTCCTCATCTAACTCTCATTTAGCTATCAAGTCTCAATGTAGAAGTCACCTCGTAAGAAAAGTCTTTCTCAACTCCCAATATAAATTAGGTCTCAGAGCATCGGATACTTTTCTTATCCTAGTAGGTAATTATATATTTATTCTGTGTTTATTTAACCCCCCACATACCTGACCCCCCACAATACTAAGGAATAGGAAACTTTTCTGCTTGCTCCCCAGAGTACACCCCTCTCGTAGCATAGCTCCTGGCACCCAGCAGAGGATCAGGAAATACTTGCTGAATGAGTACATGGCATACAAAAGTAGAAATCATGTCCTCTTCCTTCAAAGTGCTTCCAATCTAATACACACAAAACAATAAGAAGCAGAATAGTTGAAATTCACATATAGAACAGATTCTTTGGTAAGTCCATAAGTGGTGCACAGGCAGTCAGTATAATTTACAAAACAGAAATACTAAATAAAGAAAAGGTATTCTTTTACATCATGTCCATCTTTGGGGGAATCACCTTGGAGTTCCTTGATAATTACAATTTTCTACAGTAGAGAACCAACAATTAGGAAAAACAAAAGAAACAAATTCAGAAAACCCCTCTACCTGTCCCCAAAGAATCTCTGCTCACTAACCCAGGATTCCAACCAACAGAGCCACCTGCCCCAGTGTCACTGAAGCTGGGCTGGCTGCAAGTACAGGGTTAAAACCTGCACCACCTGAGCAGTGCAGGAATCTGGGAGAAGAAACGAACCCCCTAACTGGTCCCACTTGGAGATAAAATGAGTGGGAAAGCATCACTCTTCCATTATAATAAGAAGAAAGCTGGACTTGGGGTGCCTGGGTGTGTCAGTCCGTTAACCATCTGACTCTTGGTTTCAGCTCAGGTAATGATCTCAAGGTTCATGGGATCAAACCCCGCATCAAACTCTGTGCTGACAGCATAGAACCTGCTTGGGATTCTCTTTCCCTCCTTCTCTCTCCACCCCTCCCCTGCTTGCTGTCTATCACTCTCTCTCTCTCAAAGTAAATAAATAAACATAAAAAAAAAAAAAAAAAGCTGGTCAAACTACAAATTAGCTTTCACAAATTCTGCCGAAAGCTGAGCTCACAGAGCCAACATCTAACCCCAAATCTCAGGAAAGACAGGCATCCACAGGGAGAACCAGGACCTAGACCTTTGCTCAGCTGGGATAGACTTCTCAGACACCATATAAGCCATTAGGAAGAATTTAGCTGGAATTTTGAACAAACTGCTAAAGGCCAAATGCAGGCTGGCTAAGGGCTGCAATAATAGGGGAAGCTGGGAGAAGGGTATATGGGAACTTCTTGTACTATCTTTGCAGCTCTTCTATAAATCTAAAATTATTTAAAACAAAAACCAGTTCAGGACTCATGAGTACTGTTGAACGTGGACAGAGGCAAACAAAAAAACCATCCCAAGGGAGACCTCCTAACCTATGCATGGGACTCTCAAAAGAGACAATGCCTAGAACAAGAGCTCACTCACAAAAAATATGAAAAAGAAAAAAATGAAAATTCTAGTCCTAAATCATTCCACAGACCCAAGTAGAAGTTTTCATACCTGAAAACCTATAAATGTTTATTTTTAATTTCTAAAAATCCTAATGAGGTTCACTTCTCATGAATCAAAATAAGTCCAGAAGGAAGGTAGAGGATTCATAGAGCAGGGGAAACAAAAATTCAGAACAAGAGCTGGTAAATGTAAATAAGAATTGACTATAAAAATAACAAGGATGGGGGCAAGGGGTATATGGGAACGCTCAGTACTTTCTGCTCAATTTTGCTGCGAAACTAAAACTACTCTAAAAATTAAAGTTTATTTTTTAAATAAATAAACAATAATGATAACTTTTTTGCACTGAAAAACAAAGTGGAAGTAAAATGTAGATAAAAATAGCACAGATGATGGAAAAGTTGCTCAAAGGCAGACAATGGGAGGAATATTTAAAGGAAGTTAAAGCATTCTAAAAATGCTGGGCTTGTTAGAGAGGAAAATAGAAATATTGATTTCCTTTAGACTTTGTTTAAAAATATATGATTAAGTTGGGGTGCATGCATGGCTCAGTTGGCTGATCATCTGACTCTTGATTTTGGCTCGGGTCATGATCTCACAGGTCCTAGGATCGAGCCCCGTGTCAGGCTCTGTGCTGACAGCCAGAACCTGCTTGGGATTTTCTCTCTCTCTCCCTCAATCTCTTCCCTTCCCCTACTCACACTCTATAAACAAACAAACATTTAAATATATATATATATTTATGATATATATATATATATGATATATATATATGATTAAGTAATAGCATTTTTAAAATCTGGCTGCAGTTCAAGATGGCAATGTAAAAGGATCCAGAACTCACCTCCTCCCGCAAACACACCAAATCTACATCTGCATAAGGATGGACTTCTCTGGGGGAAAAGAAAAACCACCTTAGAGCCCATGCTAGGCCCAGCAAACCATAGTCAGGAGGGAGAGCTTTTCCCCAAGAAGCCAACAGGTTGAACCCCATACCAGGCACCCCCACTTTCAAGACCCACACTTGAGAGAGGAGTCCTAAAACACGTAGCTTTAGAGAACCAACAAGGCTCCTGTCCACAGACCCACAAACCGTAAGACACAGAGACACTGTTCTTGAAGGCCAGAACTCTCTTGCTGAAGCTGATTGAGGGCTGCCAGACTTTGTGGGGAGAGGCTTATTTGCTTGCCTTGGACCTTTTACCTGAGGCCAGGAACCTCATTGGACACACATTTGAGGGTTTGCCACTTCAATCACTGTGGCAGGAGATTGGCGGGGCAATTTCTAGGCTGGCGTCCTCTGCCTAGCTCTGGCCCTCTGCCTCGCTTCAGCTGGCAGGTGCCATCTTGGAGACCCAGAGCACCAGCCTGTCCCCAGGTGAATCTTTACAGCTATCTGGTGCCCCCGTTTTACTTCTGATGTCCTGGTGTTTGTGGCTGCAGCACAAAGGATGCCCCTTGATCACCCGGCTTTGGCTGCGGTTCCTCAGTGACCAATAAAGAAGCCAAAGTTTCGAAAAATCCCTAACATGCCATGATCTCACAGTTAGTAATGGTGAGTAGCAGTGGAAACTCACTGCCTACTCCAGAGCTCAGACTTCCAAACATAAATACAATCTTTTTATATCTGTTAACATCAGTGAAAGGCCCAAAAATGAGAATTTTTTTTACATTTCCAATTGTCATTAGAGTTAATCCTGAATTTACTTCAAAGAAACAATCACGGGCATTTTCAAGATTTTAGGTATAAAATATTCACAACAGCTTAGAAGTAGGATTAAACACAAATTTTTCTCTTCTCTTGCTTACTACATGCTCTATGAAAACATGAATTACTTTGGAATTTTACAAAGAGGTTTTTAATATTGGAAATGGACTTAAGTAATATTAACTATCCTTTCACGTTCTATCATTCTATGACTCACAGAAGGCAAATATTGGATTTTAGGTTGTATTAAATCTCAAGCTAATACATACTTGTTGAAAATATTAAAGGTTGACATTTTGAAAGCTATTGGATATTATAGTCATTATTCTCTTATTGTCCTGTGTTACTTACAATAAAAACAAGTCACTAGTGATGTCCCACCCTACCCCGACTACTTTTTGCTTTGCGAATTTTCCCTCATCTCTCAAGTTTCACCCCCTTCAAGAAATGTTTTCTGATCCATGAGTCTGATTTTTCTGGCTGTCTTTTGCACCTTCATAGGCTCCAAGGTACACCGGAATCTTAGTCTTTCAACCATACCATATGTGTTGTTTTACCTGCTTCCTAATTAGACTAAAATATCTTTGAAGGTAAAGGCTAATTCTGTTTGTTTTTTTTTAAGGTTATTTATTTATTTATTTATTTAGAGATAAATAGCAAGCTGGAGAGGGGCAGAAAGAGAGGGAGACAGAATCCCAAGCAGGCTCCGCACTGCCAGCCCAGAGCCCGACGTGGGGCTCAAACTCAGGAACTGCAAGGTCATGACCTGAGCTGAAGTCAAGAGTCCTACACTTAACTGACTGAGCTACCCAGGCACCCCAAGGCTAATTCTTAACAGTCTTTTTATTCTTAGGTCCCAGCACAGTATGTTTGTCAATGAAAGAGACACACTTGTTAAGAATCAGCAAAAGGTAACTATTTCTTAATAAGATTCTGCACCCCATTCTAGCATGTGGGTTCCCCCCACACACACGAATCAGTTCTTCAAACACCAGCTAGGTGTCCTACATTTCAACTCCATTCTGACACTCCCTACCTGGAGAGAGCACCAGATCCCACATGTTAAGGGCTCAGTCCTACAAGACTGCCCTCCTCCCCCACTTCAGATGCCAGTTTCAAGTCTAGGTGGTCACCTGTGCTTTTGATGAACTGCCTATAGATTGGACATTCTAATGACCTCCTCCCTTGGGCTTAATTTGCTAGAGTGGCTTACGGAACTCAGAGAAGCATTTTTCTTACTAGATTACTGATTTATTATAAAAGGATATGATTTAAGAATAGCCAGTGGAAGAAATGCATAAGATGCATGTGAAAAGGACGCAGAGTTTGCAAGCTCTCTCCAAGCATGCCACTCTCTGTATGTTCACCAACCCAAAAGCTCTCCAAACCCCATCCTTTTGGGTTCTTATGGAGGCTTCATTCTGTAGGCAGTATTGATTAAATCGTCAGCTGTTGGGCACTGAACTCAATCTCCAGCCCCACTTCCCTGGTGGGGAGGGGCTCTGGCTCCAGGCTGAAGGTTCCAAACCTCTCACCACTGGGCAGGCTCCTCTGACAATGGCCTCAATCTTTCCAGACTTTCCAAAGGCAGGAAATTCCAAGGGTTTTTAGGAGGTCTGTGCCTGGAACAGAGGAAGACCAAATAATATTTCTTATTATAATTACCATTACTATGAACAACATAAATTAAATGTTTTTAAGTTTTCATGGCCAAGTTTTTAAAGCTGTTCTGAATTTCAGATCATTTCTAAATGAATTTCTTCCAAATTAAGAGATAGTTTATTGACATTTCCTGAGCACTCTGCAAATTCTAATGTGTGCAGTCACCATGGTTTTTTACCTAACCGTAATACAGCTTAATATTGTTTTGAAAAATGTATCTGTATCTGCCCTAGTTGCATTCATTGTGCTTAGAGAAACACCCTACATGAATTCTCTGTTTCCAAAGTTAATTTGCAAACATCTGTTACAAGAAAATGGTCCAGATGGTTTTTGACATGTAGTGATCATAAATAAGTGGTCCTTTTCACATATTGCGTGGTGTTTGCTGTAGTTTTCTACTAAAAGGATGTGGTTTTTTTTAAAGGAGGAAAAAAATTACTTAGGCTCATGGCCACCCAAGGCACATAGAAGCATATGTGACTCATGTGTCTGAATGCCAGACCACTCATTATAGATTCAAATGGGGTCACATTGCGAGGAATATCTCCTATGTTGCTGACCCATGACTCTGGTATTTCAATATGTGCTTTACGCATATTATCTTAATCTGGTCAATAATCCTATGTGGTAGATACTATCATCTCTACTTCTAAATGAATAATAGCCCAAGGTTATTAGTAAGTGGTAGAGCATCTGACACCAAAGCCCACATTGCTAACAGCCACACACTCTACCTGCCAGTGGTTTCCAGGCATCTCCTACCAGGTTGCATTTCCAGTGGACATACTCCTGGGTGATGTTTATTGTCCAGACTTATTTCACCTGGAAAGTTGCACGAAGGCACCTTGCCATACCTCTGGAGCCCCCTGCCATCCTCCCCACAGGCAGAGTGGCACATGCATGCCCACCCTCCGAGCTCTCTGGCACAGAACAACTGCATGGGAATGCAGAGAATGCCTTCCTCACCCAGGCCAGCGTCCCTCTTTACCACCCAAATGGCAGCTTATCCCAATATCTCACAGAGTTATTGATATTGAAACCCCCTCTCTCGCAACGCTGGACCAGAGGACTAAATCTGAAATGGATACTCTGCATCCTCCTCCCCAGGGAGCCAAGGTCTTTTCTCCTTTAGCCAGAACCCACTAATGACCTGATTGCTGCACACCAAGCTGTGTTAAGAGGCAAACAAGCACCACAGTATCACAGGAAATGTAACCAGATAGAGAATCTGTATTTACCCAAATTCCTTCTGTGAAGGGTGGCATGCAGTTGGAGGGGATACGTTAATAAGTAACTTGGAGACAGTAAGATTCCACAGGGATGTGTAAAGACGGTAGCTAAGTTGCCTGTTAAGGAGACAGGGGTCTATTTAGCCTCTGAGTGTGACTTCTGGAAGGTGAGCAAGTCTGGGGCTAGCGTGGAAGTGTTCTTGGTAACAGGAAAGAGGCTGAGGGGGCTATCTCCCACCCACACAGTGTGTAAGTTTTCCCCAAATGAAGGGATCTTGAACAAATACTTAAAGAAAGAGAGTTTGAAAAGGCACCCAACTGAGAGCCTGGGAATGCCACACAAGCCTGCCCTATAGTTTCCAGCAATAGGTATGGCCCGGGCCGCTGCTGTCATTCCTACCTTCCATATAACTCTTTCTAGAAATTTTTAGTTTTCCTAAATTTAACTTTTTTTTTTACTTTTGATATTTATCTACGTCTTACAGGTAAGAGACCTGAGGTGTAGAGATGTTAAATAATTTGCCCAAGGTCCTCCAAATAACAAATGGCAGAGCCACTGTAAGCCAACCTGTAAAGGAGATATACCAGGAATATTTGGGCAGAACTAAATGCAGGGGATGAGAGTAGGTGAGCTATTGAAGGAGGATCAGAAGAGTGAAAGAGGACCGGGAGGGCAAGGCACGCAGCAGAAATAGCTTGCATAAAGGTGGAGATGTCAGAATAAAGCCCCAGATTGGAACTTTGGCCTACAGGACAATCCATCCTACCACCTGTTTTAGTGTAGCTTAGTTTTTTAAGTTTATTTATGTATGTTGAGAGAGACAATGTGTGAGTGGGGGAGGGGCAGAGAGAGAGGGAGAAAGAGAGAGAATCCCAAGGAGGCTCTGTGCTGGCAGGGCAGAGCCCAACTTGGGACTTGAACTCATGAACTGAGATCATGACTTGATAAGACATCAAGAGTCAGGACACTTAACCAACTAAGCCACCCAGATGCCCCATGGTTTTGTCTTTTTTAATGGTCGAGGTGGAGGGAGAAAATCAAAATGAAAATAATATTTTGTACCCAAGAAATCTTACAAAATTCAAATTTTAGTATCCAAAACTCTTAGTGTTCAAAAGCTTTAGGGCACACTGACACACCCATTCATTAACATATCATCCCAGGTAAATGGCAGAGTAGAGTAGTGGCAACTGAGAATCTGGCCCCCTAAACCTAAGGTGTTTATTATCTCACCCTTTATGGAATAAATTGACCAATCCCTGGGTAGAGCAGAGGTCCCTCTCTAACAGCAGACAGAGATGAAATTTTACCAGTTCACAGAAGAATATAAAAAATAAGTATAAAAAAGTAGATTTTTCATAAAGTTAAACTTATTCAATTTAAAGAAGAGCCCCCTTTATCCTAAGATGTCATCCTTCCTACTTTTTATTGGAGCAAAAAGATGTCCTTTCTGTTATAGTGAGTGACAGTTTGGTTCTATTTAATCTCTTCATCTACCAGGTTGATGCAGATGGAAGGAGCAATGTCTTCTCTCCTCTCTCTTGCCTTTTCCTCTGCTTCTTTTTTTGGCATCTGTCTTTTCCACCCACCCTTTCTTCCCAGGTCGAACACTGCCCGTCTTCTGCAAAGTTAGTGACCTCAAAAAGAATTCACACTCCACAGAAATCGCAAAGGAGAGATATTACAGGTTATCTGCCATCTTTGTTGAAAGGTAAATGTCTAGTTTCATATGACTAAGTCCCAAGCAGTTCAATTGCTTTATAAGCCAGTTTTTCCTCTCAGCTCAGCAAAAGAAGCAGCTTCTGTATCTTATCATCAGAGCATGGAACTCCCTACCTCTCCAGGGAGGTAGCATTGTGGCAGGTGCTTAATGAATGTCTATGCTGAGTTTTTAGTTGATTCTAAAAGTATCTGTTTTAGGCTGTTGAGTGATCCTGATGGAAGTTTCTGTCAAAGCAGACAGAAAGACTGCCTCCCCAAATCAAGCCAGATATACATTCCTAGGCAAAATGATAATTCTTCAGTATACATAATTTTTTTAAATATGTTGTAGCTTTTTGGAAAAAAAAACTTTCTATCAGAGTAATATGCAGAGAAATGCACAGACCATAAGAGTACAGCTCAATGAGTTTTCCCAAAGTGAACACACCCTTGTAACTAACATCCAGGACATTTCCAGCCCCTAGAATCCCTTTGCGTTCCATTCCAGTTACTACCCCCAAAGAGTTAAAAAACTATCCTGACTGCCAACAGCATAGATTAGTTTTGCCTGTTTTTTGTACTTTACTTACATGGAATCATGCAGGATACACTCTTTTGCGGCAGGCTTCCTTCACTCCAGTGATGGGGAGTGGGGGGGGAAGGGGAGACATGGACTGCCCCCACAGGAAGGAGTATGGTATCACTGATATTACTTAGAATGATAACACATGCTGACAACCAAAAAGAAAAACTGATTTTTAGTCAGTTTTATTACTGTTTTAAATTCTCTACAGACAATGCACATCCTTATTGTCCACACCTGGGGTGAACTACCTCCACCACCCACTTGTACCAGTACACTGCTTCACTTACCATTGCTTTTATTGATTTATGTATCTGGACTCTCTGTCCCCAATGTGGGGCTAGAACTCACCACCCTGAGACCAAGAATCACACACTCCACTGACTGAGCCAGCCAGGCGCCCCTATCATTACCTTTAGAAGATGTATTTATGTGGTTGTGTGTTCCTTTTCATTGCTACATAAGAGTTGATTGAATGATTATACTACTGATTTATTCATATTTTTATTTCCCCCCTGAGGGATCCATGTGTTGAGGTTATCACTTCCTGCCCTCGGGCCTCTTGAACTTCCGGGCCTGTGTGCCTAGGACACGCTCCAGCCCAGCAGGCCATCTTCCTGGAGTTAAGGGTTGCTAGTCCTGCACTACTCACACCTAGAGGGAAAGGTCGTTTGAGATAGACCCCTTGACCCCTGTGCTTGTGGGATACACGGGGCCTCTGTGAGAGTCATGTCTAACAGGTGGGCTTCCTTATTCATTTATTTCATTTTATTTTTAAAGTTTATTTTCAGAAAGAGAGCATATGTGTACAAGCACGTGAAAGTGGGGAGGGAGAGAGAGGGAATCCCAAGCAGGCTCCACATGGTCAGCACAGAGCCCAACACGGGGCTTGATCTCATGAACCATGAGATCATGACCTGAGCAGAAATCAAGTCAGACACTTACTGACTGAGCCACCCAAGTGCCCCATTATTCATTTATTTTTGATGGGCATTTAAGGTCATTTCTACTGCGGAACTATTATGAACAGTATAACACTGAACATTTTTGTGTGTCCTTTGGTGAACGTATGGGAGTATTTCTGCTGATAAATACCTAGGAGTACATGTCTATTCCTGGGTCATAAGGTAGGCTTATGTTTAGCTGCCAAAGAGCTTGCCAAATGGTTGTACCAATTCACCCTTCCACCAGCCAGGTATGAGCACTCCTGCTGTCCCACATACTTGCCACCACTTGGCATTTGTCTTTTCATTTTGGCCATCCTGGAAAGTGTGTTGTATATATCCAAAATTATGAAATACAGGCAAATACCTAGAAGATCAAGGATATTAATTTCTTCAGAAGGGATCCACAAGAGAAAGGAAAATATCAAATTCATACAAATACAAGAAAGCCTAAAAGATCAACTCTATGTTAAAGAAAAATAGCCATCAGAAGTAAGTGGACCTATGGAAATAAAAGATGTTAATTTAACAAATGTTTATTGAAGACATTTGTTATGTACTGAATTATAGCTCCCCTCCCCTCCCAATTTCATATGTTTAACATTCAGGCCCCAAAATGGTCACATATCACTTGGATAGGCATCAACAAACTTGAGCCATCAAAACAAAACTACTAATGATAGAAGGGTAACAAAAGGAAATTATGAATGGAGTTTTATTAAAGCCTATAATGAGGGCCACCTGAGTGGCTCAGTTGGTTGAGTGTCCAACTCTTGATTTCAGCTCAGGACATGATCCCACAGTCATGGGATCAAGCCCAACCTCGGGCTCTACGCTGGGCATTGAGCCTGCTTAAGATGCTCTCTCACCCTCTTCCTCTGCCCCTTCCCTCTCTCAAAAAAAAAATAAATAAATAAATAAAGCTTATAATGAAACTTATAATAACAATAATTGACTAAAAAAAATGCCTTCCTCTGTAGATTGTAGACCCCTACCCAATCCTCATGAAAGTAGATGGAAAATAGATGTTTTATTCAGAAATATACACATACCTCAAAATGTACCTACAAACCAAAATTCCAGAACCATGAAAACTAGTATCTAATGCTAAGAAAGTTAGCCAAAAATTCAACATTCCAAATGTAAATGGATTCCAAAACAAATTAATTTTTTGAAAGAATTTGACAAAATTTGAAAATAAGTATATTTATTAACTTCAGTGAAGAATGTTTCATCTTTGTAAAGCAAGAATTTGTGAAGAAAAACAAAAAATAAGAAAAAGCTATATGAGAAAGAATGAATTTTAAATATTGGAAGCAAAAATGAAGTCACTGAATTTAGGAATTCAATAATCAGGAAAACTCCAGCCCAGACACACTAAACAAGAAAATTAGTGAATTGGGAGATAATAGTAAAAAACTTACCCAGAGAACAGTACAGAGAGACAGGCATAAACATATGAATGATGAAAAAGTAGTTAAGAGGGGTGTCTGACTTCTGCTCAGGTCATGATCTCACAGTTTGTGAGTTCTAGCCCCGTATCTGGCTCTCTGCTCTCAGTGCAGAGCCCACTTCGGATCCTCTGCCTCCCCCTCTCTCTGCCCGTCACCTGTTCACACACACACACACACACACACTCTCTCTCTCTCTCTCTCTCTCTCTATCTCTCTCTCTCTCAAAAATAAATGAAAACATTAAAAAAAAAAAGTAGTTAAGAGAAATGAGGGTTTGGGCACCTGGCTGGTTCAGTGGGTAGAGCATCTGACTCTTGATCTCAGGGTTGTAAGTTAGAGCCCCACATTGGGTGTAGAGATTACTTTTAAAAAGAGAGCAGGGGTGGGAGGGTGCCTGGGTGGCTCAGTTTGTTAAGCTTCCAACTCTTGATTTCAGCTCATGTCATGATCTCACAGTTCATGAGTTCCAGCCCTGAGTCCGGCTCTTCACTGATGACACAGAACCTGCTTGGGATTCTCTCTCTCCCTCTCTCTCCCTCTCTCTGACCCTCTCCCATTCATGGTCTCTCTTTCTCTCTCTCTCTCCCTCCCTCTCTCTCTCTCAAAATAAATAACTAAAATTTTTTTTAAAAGAAAGAAAGAAATGAGAGACAAACTTTGATGTATGCAATGATAGATACTTCACAAGGACAAACTGGAGGTAACTTAAGAGAAGCAATATTTAAACAGATAATAATTCAAATTTTTTCAAAACTTGCAAAAGGGTATCAGTCATCAGAGCATAACTTCAATCCAAATTATCAACCAGGAGATATAAAAATAAAGCCATGCCTAGACATATTATAATTTACAAACCATCAAGGATAAAGAAAAACATATTAAAAGATTCTGAATAGCAGACACATTTTTCATAAAGGAATGATAATTAGACTGACAGAGATTTCTCATCAGCAAGAAGCATTGCCCTAGAACTGTATACCCAGCTAATATGTCACATAAGAATAAGAGCAAAATAAAGAGTTTTAGAAGAACACTAAGCTTGGGGCGCCTGGGTGATTCAGTCAGTTAAACATCCAACTTTGTTTGGGTCTGGTCATGATCTCACCACTAGTGAGTTCGAGCCCTGCATCAGGGAAGCTCCAGCCCCTTTCCCTGGAGCCATGTTTGGGGCTTCACGCTGTCAGCATGGGAGTCTCTCTCTCTCTCTCTCCCTCTCCCTCTCCCCGAGTCCTTGTGGGATTCTCTCTCTCTCTGCCTCTTGCTTACACTTACTCGTACTTCCTCTCTCTCAACATCATCAACAACAAAAAAAGCTTTCTTGTTTAAAAAAACAAAACAAAACACTAAGCTCTTTGAGGAAGACTCAGTCCAGCTGAAGTGGAGCTAGGTCTGCCCAGAGGCTCCTCTTGCAGCTCCTGACTCCCTGCTGTTCACTCTTGCAGAGGAACAGGTGGGTCAGGAAGCCCTGAAGCCATGGCTTTAAAAGATAGAGAGGGGCACCTGGGCGGCTCAGTCGGTTGAGCCTCTGGCTTGGGCTCAGGTCATGATCTCACGGTTCATGGGTTCGAGCCCCGCGTTAGGCTCTGTGCTGACAGCTAGCTCAGAACCTGGGGCCTGCTTTGGATTCTGTGTCTCCCTCTCTCTCTGACCCTCCCCTGCTCACGCTGTCTCTGTCTCTCTCCCTCTCTCTCTCGCTCTCAAAAATAAATAAAAACATTTAAAAATTTTTTGTTAAAAAAAAAAAAAGAAAAAGATAGAGGACACTCAAGGAACCGGAGATAGTGAGTTAGAATTACTCTAACCAGCCAAAACATAAAGTCTTTGGAGATAGTACGTGCTGACCTGAGCAGAGGCACAAAGGGAAAGAATCTCAAAGTAAAAGGACCAGTCCAGATGCCCACTAAGACTCCAAGAATCACTACAACAAAAACTCCTCGTGGTGAAGGTTTTAAGACATGGGTCATTTTCAGGGGAGGATTCACAAGCAGCTCATTGATTTGCAAAGCCCTTCCAAGATTGGTAAGCAAATTACTTCCATCAGTATTGATTCAGGAATCCAGAATGAAGTCATCACTGCAGATGCTTAAATCAACCTTTTTTAAAAAATTGATTATCAGCTGTTAAATTTTTTTAATGTTTATTTGTTTTTGAGAGAGAAACAGAGCACAAGAGGGGAGGGGCAGAGAGAGAGGGAGACACAGAATTCAAAGCAGGCTCTAGGCTGTCAGCACAGAACCTGATGCAGGGCTTGAACTCATGGACCACAAGATCATGTCTTGAGTTGACGCTGACGTCGGATGCTTAACCAACTGAGCCACAAAGGCGCCCCTGATTATCAGTTGTTAAAAGAGAAAAGAAGAACACTGACAGTTTAATATCCACAGAATCTCCCTAAGACAATAATCAAAGAATACATTTCAGTAAGAATAAAAGTAAAGAAGAAGGAAGTATAGAATTAAGAAAAAGCAGAAGCAGGAAAAAAATGACAAAATGTGCTGGTAATTTTAATTAATGAGTATGATAAATAATAATATCTCATTTATATGTTAAAAAAGAAGAGCAACAACAACAAAAGAAGAAATACAGCACAACCAAGACAAATGGGAATAGGGTTGAATAATGTGTGGTTAAAATGTGGCTAAATATTAGGAGGGGGACAGAAATAGCGAATAACTATATCTGTTTAGAGAAGGGGATAATTAAATATATGTTTTGAAATTAAGTATTGGTACTAAAATTAGAAACAAAATCTATAGTTTATAAAACAGCAAAGAGGGAAAAAAAAGAGGAATATAAAAAGCTTTATCAATTCAATGTAATAACAATAGCAAACACACAGAGTTCTTACTAAGTGCCAGACATTATAGTTGAGGAAAGAAGGGGAAAGAAGCTATAAAAGAAGTAATACACAGAAAACACAAAATAAGATGTTAGAAATATTCCAGGGGTGCCTCGATGGCTCAGTGGTTGAGCGTCCAACTCTTGATTTAAGGTCAGGTCATGATCCCAGGGTTGTGGAATCAAGCCCAGCGTCAGGCTCCATGCTGAGTGTGGAGCCTGTTGAACATTCTCGCTCTCTGCCCCTCTCTCCTGCTTGCACTCTCTCTCTCTAAAATTTTAAAAAAAAAAAATTTAATAAAAAAATTCCTCCATGTGCATTCCTAAAGTCTGAATTCTATATTTATAATTTCTAGCCATACCATAGAACCTAGGAATTTCAAATTAACATAAGGACTTCATCACAAGGCAGAGAGGTTTTCTCATGGCCTTATGATGATCTATCCCAAAAGATATAAAACAAGACCAGAGTAAAGAACATATGAAAAGATGCTCAAATACTAACAGTCAAAAAAGTACAGTATACAATTTAGGGGAACCTGGGTGGCTCAGTGGGTTAAGCATCCAACTCTTGATTTCAGCTTAGGTCATGATCTCACCATTTGTGAAATCGAGCCCCGCATCAGGCTCTGCACTTACAGCACGGAGCTTGGTTAGGATTCGCTCTCTCCCTCTCTCTCTACACCACCCCCCACCTTCACTTCTGTCTCTCAAAATCAAAAATAAAATAAACATTTTTTAAAAGTACAATATACAATTTAAAACAAGATACTTGGCAAAAATTATCTAATCCAACAATACCAAATGTTGCTGAGGATTTGAGTTTGCTGGTGGTAGCGGAAAATAACACGAGTGAGCAAGCTGACGTCTAGTAAATATGTAAATTAGCATATCCTTCAAGCGAACGATTCCTCTATACTTCTTCTGGGTATATATTCTATAATATATAAGGAGACAAGTACCAGGATGATGATTGCTGTATCATCCGGAACAGCAAAAACTGAAAAAGAAAGAAAAGAAAATTTTAAAAATCATCTAAGGGGCACCTGGGTGGCTAAGTCTGTTAAGCGGCCGACCCTTGATTTCAGCTCAGGTAGTGATCTCATGGTTTGTGAGATCCTGCCCCACAACAGTCTCTAGGCTCTGGCTCCAGGCTCCGCACTGGCAACGGGGAGCTTGCTTCGGATTCTCTGTCTCCCTCTCTCCCCCGCTCCTTCAGGTAAGCACTCTTGCTCTCTCTCACATGCGTGCTCTTTCCCTCTCTCTCTCTCTCTCTCTCTCTCTCTCTCAAAATAAATAAATAAACTTTAAGCGGGGGGGAAAAAAAGAAGGCACCTTTGGGAGGTAATTAGTTCATGTGGGCAGAGGCTTCATGAATGAGATTAATGCCTTTATAAAAGAGGCTCAAGAGGGCTCCTTTGTCCCCTTCCACCACGTGTGGATACAATGAGAAGTCTGTGACCTGGAACAGGGCCCTCACATGACCAGGCTGGCACTCTGTTCTCAGACTTCCCGCCTCCAGAACTGTGAGTAATAAATTTCTGTTGTTTATATACCCCCCCCCCGCCACAGCCCCCAACCCGGTGGTGTTCTGTCATAGCAGCCCAAAGGGACCAGGGCAAGCAGTAAATATATATGGTATTAACACCCTCTAGGTAGAAACTGAGGATGAGTACAAGGGAGATTTTACCTAAATCTGTAAATTTCTACATGTTTTAATCTGAGCAAAATTTAATAGGTTAAAAAGGGGGTTTCTCATTATCTTCGAAATTCAGCTGAGGCCCTGAAGCCAAAGAGACTTGCTAGACACATTTCTGCAGAATTTTATAAAAAATAACCAAGCTGGTCCTTCAAATAGCAGCCCGTATTTGTTATCATCTCCAGCCATTTTACAAGAAGGCCATATATTCATGGAATGGGGTTTTTTGGGTTTTGCCCCCTCCCATAATCAGAATACATCTCACTCACTGCCAGCCCAAGAGAAAGGCTCCAAGTAAACAGTTCACAGGGACCAGGAGTGCCTACAAGGGAGTAAATCGGCGTCTCACCTTCTGGTTGATGTTTACAGAGCCCTGACACTGCAGGCACTGGTGCTGCCTCAAGACCAAAGAGAAAAGCAGAAAGAGTTCTAAGGAAAGCCAGTGAGCATCTGCAAGCATTTGTCGGCATCTGCACCTGGGCTCTTGCGCCCATCTGGAGAATTCCAAACGCAGAAGACTGGCTGGAGCAGTGCAGTTACAGGGTGGAGAGAGGGGGGCCGATTGGACGGGAAGGCATTTGGCAGGAAAAAGACACATGATGTTTTCCTGTTGACCAAAAGGACCTGCAGGGAGCAGGCATAAGCCGTCCTGAAGAGACCCTGCCACCCAAGAACACTGCTTCCTGAGGCCAGGGTCCCCGGCAGGAAGAGGCAGCACAGGGTGAAGCCCCAAAGAGAACAAAGGCCGAGAGTGGATTTCAAGAAGCCAACTGGAGAATGACTTGAATAGTGTGAATCCTCATTCACGGGTTCTCCAAAAAACCCACATCCTCCCTTGAGGAACCTGTACCTGGATGTTTAGGTTAATGGAGCGAATGAGCATCAGCTAGCATTAACCGAGAGAGGACTATATACAGTATCAGCTAAATACAAAGATTTGTTTTGCTCCTCTTTAACCCACATGCTGGACCCCATGCTAGAGCAAATTAAAAAGAAAGAAAGAAGCAAGAAAAGTCAGAACAAATTCCTGAAAGAACAACCATGATCTCCTTCCTCACAGAGTCAGCATTTCGACGAGGTTAAAAGATAACATTTGAGCTGGATATGAGATTGGACTAAGCTATTTCAGGTCTCCTACAGCCAAATGTGAGCTCTGGGATCTGCCAGAGATCAGTCACAGAGGAAGGAAGGGAGATTCAGCAGATTCAGCAGTGTGGTGGAAAGCCCTTGGGAAGAAAACATTCTTTCCCATTGGTATCTCCCAGAGTTTAGCCCAGGGCTAGTAGTAGTTACACAAATCGGGCAAAATGTTACTATTTAGCAAATCTTGATGGTGGGTGTTGCAGCCAGCCTTCAAGATGGTCCCAGTGATCGCCACCTCCTGTTTTTCACCCCCTGCCACATGGCGCCAGGCTCAGGCACACTAGTTTGAGTGACCAATAACATACGGTAGAACTAAAACATGACGTGTGAAATTAGGTTCTAAAAAAAGACTATGGCTTCCCCCTCTCTCCCTCCCATCCTCTCTTTCTCCCTCTGGCTCCCTTCCCCTCTCTTGCTCTGGGGGAAGCAAGTCCTATAAAGAGGCCCACACTTCAAGACACTGAGCCTGTGGCAAACAGCCAGCAAGAAGCCGAAACCTGCCGACAAACAGGCATGAGCTTGGAAGCTGTCTCTCCCTCCCCGGTGAGGCTTTGAGATGCCTGCCCAGCTTACAGCTTGCCGGCAGCCTTGCGGGAGACGCTGCGCCAGAACCACCCAGCTGAGCCACTCCCTGATTCCTGACCCTCGGAAACTATGTGAGATCATAAATGTTTGCTGTTTCAGCTGCTGCACTGAGGCAATTTGTTATACAGCAATAGATAACTATTATAGCAAGTACATAAATATTTGATATACTAATTTTATGTTCTTCTGAAAGCCTCGACTGTGTCACAAAAATTTGAATATATATCATGAATATCTTTCCCATGTTCAGCATCCTGAAGCTAAAGTAAAGGGATCTTTTAGGGGTGAGCACACTGTCTCTAACTTGGATGAGTTTTTATGGTCCCCTGAGAACACTTTCATAAAATAAACCATGCTTTGGAAGGGAGAAATGACCTGAAATGAGTTACTCTGAAATCCAGTTATTAAAATCGTCTACAGGGGCACCTGGGTGGCTCAGTTGGTTAAGTGTCCGACTTTGGCTCAGCTCATGATCTCATGGTTTGTGGGATGGGGCCCCACACCTGGCTCTCTGCTGTCAACTCAGAGCTTGCTTCGAATCCTCTGTCCTCCCCTCTCTCTTCCCTTCCCCGTTCTCTAACTCTCTCTGTGTCTCTCTCAAAGTTAAATAAACATTTTTAAAAAATAAATAAAATAGTCTACAGAATCAGTGGGTCACTGGTACCACCAGTCGTGCTGGTTAATACTAACATAGATCTAGAAGGAAGCTACGGAAAAGAGAAAACAAGCAACATGACTGCAGTACTCCTTAATGACACTAGATGGTGACAAAGTTTTATCATGCAATTGCATTTCACTGACATGGTTTGGCTGGGGTGAAAGTCCTTTAATGAACATACCTCAAAGAAAGCAAAGGAAACATTTACTTAATTATTACTTGGTAAATACTGTTATAGAATTAGTATTTCTAAGTGGAATTAAAACTGGATTGCTTGTATTGATTCCTGACCTAAATCCATCTTTAAAAGGAAGAAGTTTATATTTTTTATGTTTATTTCTTTATTTTGAGAGAGGGAGGAGGGGAGACTGAGAATCCCAAGCAGGCTCCCGGCTGTCAGCGCAGAGCCAGAGGCGGAGGCTGGAACTCACAAACTCTGAGATCATGACCTGAGCTGAAATCAAGAGTCTGACGCTTAACCATCTGAGCTGCTCAGGCACCCCTGAAAGGAGGTAGTTTAAATGAAGTAAATGTATCTATTGTTTGCTTTATACAAATAAATAGTAATTTTAATAACTGCTTTTAGCATGCATGCAGTTATTCCTTAGCATACCTGAACTTTGGCATAATTTACAGAGTTGAGTCATAGTTTGCTTTTGAAAGATTAGTACTTATAAATGAGACCAGGAGAGCACTCCAATAATTACAATACATTTTCATTCCTTTCCTTCAAAATATTTCCTGTGATGAGAGGTTGTCTAACTTAATTAAGAGCACAGACCCTGGAACCAGATTGTATAGGTTTAAATCCTACCTCTACTTTGGATTGTATCTCAGGATCCACCTCATGAATGAGTCACAAATGAAAGAGTATATGTAAAGCACTGAGAATAATACTTACAATTTAGAAATGCTATTTAAACATGAACTATTATATTATTCCACCTAAGTTCCCTCTGTCTAAGGTAGAAAGCGCTATGGAAATATATAGCAAAAACAGAGGCTTAAAATCTAGGTCAATTTCTCAACGTTACACAATCAACGGAGTCAAAGTCCACAAATAAAAGAGACAAACATTTGGAACTGCACTTTACTCTTGACATAGAAAGTATGCTTCCAAAGCAGAGGCATAAACTAGGACTGGAACACAAACCTTGTAAATCTGAGCCAATGAACCTTCCCACTGCACCGCAACAAATAATTCTTATTTATTGACTGAAGAAACCCCTAAAAAGACATCTTTGGCAATATTGGCTGCAAGTTAAGTGACAGATGAAATCTTGAAATATTAACAAACACTTCGGTCCATCTGCATTATTTTAGTTATCATTACTCTCTACCTCATGGGATGTTCTGCCTTAACTGCCTCAGAGAAGGAATGATACCTCAGAACCCAGAAAAAGAAAATATTTTTTCTTTTTTTTAAGTTTTTATTTGAATTCCAGTTAATATACAGGGTTACATCAGTTTCAGGTGTACAATATAGTGATTCAACAATTCCATACAACGCCAGGTACTCATCACGACAAGCACACTCCTTAATCCCCATCACCTATTTCATGCATCCCCCACCCCCCTCCCTTCTGGTAACCAACAGTAAAAACAAAATATTTTTAAAGTGTTGGCCCAGGTATTAAGGCAAAAAGATTTAGAAGGAAACCTGACATGTTAGAACAGAGCTCCCCATACTGTTAATACTCAAAAAGATTGGTCTGATAAGGAGGAATAGGGAGATTTGAAAGAAAAGCAAAGACACCAGTGGGCTCCTGAGAAGAGACCCTAGGCTGATCCCACTCCTATCCTAAACTGAGCCCTCTGACTGAGTTTGGGGGAGGAATAATAAAACGCCCAGATATGTTTGGGGATTCTAGAGCAAAATATTTGCCCCCCTCTTTAAAGTGGAACCTGGAAATTGTAGGACTCTCTATTCCTGTGTCCAGCATGTATAGGAGTAGACAGAAAAGCTGTATGCTATACCTAGGCAGATGGTCCTAGGAGTCCCCCAGAGTTCTCAAAGCCACTGAGTGGTGTGGTGGCAGCAGACTGATGCCAGAAATGCAAGAGAAATGCAGAAGCAGAGTTTCCCATGGTGCAGCTGGAAAGGAAGCACCAGAATATCACTAACACAGGGCTACCGCACTGAGAAGCAGCAGACAGAAAGAGGCTCACATTTCAGAAACAAGGGGAAACACAGCCAGAAGCACCCTGGAAAGTGGGTGTGTCCTTTAAGATACTGGCTCAGCAGCTTTCACAGAGACTGAAATAACAGAGCCCTAATGAGATAGAACACTCATTTCTATCACATACAAGGTCAAAGTAACAGCAGTCCAGAGAGCTGGAGCTGCCCCACTCTACCAGGTCATCCAGGAGCCCAGGTTCCTTTACATTTATTGCTTACACTCCCCAGAATATTGCCCTCATGCCCTCACAGAAACAAAGCTGGCTCATTACCACCATGTCTTCATTCCAGTCTTGGAGAAGAAGAAAAAGGACAACCAAAAGCTGAGGGCTGACAGATGCCACTTAAGGGCATGATGCAGAGGTTAACACATTGTTCCCATTCACCTCCCAGCCCTTAGACACATGTCCATACCTAGCTGTAGGGGAGCCTGGGAAATGTAGTCACTGCTTGGGCAGCCGAGATGGTTTTTGACTAAAGAAAGAAAAAAAGGATACCTGTAGTAGGTGGTGATCTCTGCCACTCTCATGAAAGCCAGGGGGGCTATAGACAGAAGACAAAACTGTACACTTTCAAATGCCTCAATTCTTCATAAATCCATCAATACTCTGAATCTTAAATGCAACCCTGGGTAGGTAGGGGAGGCCTGAAATTTAACAAATTTAAGTCTCTTGCACTGAACAGAATGGAAACATAAAATAGAAATTAAATTCAACCATTGAAAAAATAAAGGATACATTTCAGTACATCTTAGTTTGTGGACTGACATTTATAGCAACTATTCTTAATTCATACTACTTAAATATGCTTGAAAAAATAAAGCTGCAGCGCTTTACAAAACCTTGACAAATTGTAATTTTGCGATTGTTATGATATGGTAACAATTTAATAACAATGAAGACCTTGTTAGAGATGTTTTTAAATCTTCACTATTCAAAACAGTTTTGCCAAATTTATTTATCCATTTTATCTCCAAATTCCTACGCAATTTATTCTCAAACTCCTTTCCACAGATGGCTAAAACAGGTGTGGGCACATAATCAAGAGCAGTCCGTCTGTAGATGGGCCAGTGAGTTTCAGATGGCTTAAACAAAGGCTCTGCCTAAACAGATCATGATGATAAACAAGACGATAAGACTGTCCCTCTTGGACATCTGATCCCGAAAGAGATTGCAGAGAGTAGGATAGAACTAATCAGAGAAGCAAAGAAGTCACAGAATCAGACCATGAGTCAGCAGCAAAGGTCTCAAGGCACCATCAGTTCAATCAGCGTGTGTGGTGAGATAGAAATCATCAGTACTGGGGCCTGTGAACTCAAAAGCAATTGATATGCTTCCCTACATTTTCTCTTTTTTCTTGCAGGTGAGTTGGAGACATGTATCTAGTTCCAGCCCATGAAAGGTGAGAAGTGTCATGTATCACTACTAGCTCCAGGTTGTGAGACCCAGGGGGAGCCCTCCAGTCCTTCCATTCCTTGTGCGGTGACTTTGGAAGCCATGTGTTAACATGGCCACACTACAAGATGGAGGGGCCTGGGGTCTTTGAGTGGAAGAAAATCTCTAATGACTACATCATTTTGTGTGGGCAAGAAATACATTTTTGCGTTAAGTCCCGGAGATTTTAGAGCTGGTTCATTGTGGCAGCTAATGGCTAGTTATCCAGACTAATAGAGTAACTAAATGTCTCAGTATTTCCCATATGATAATTATTCTAGTGATAATAATTGCACGGTTGCAACTTGTTGTTAAAAGGAACCAGTAAGTCTGGAATGGTTGTTTATAGCTGGGGTTTGTCCTCACCATGGTGGTATCCATTCCGATTATGCCCTTGCCATCTCCTGCGGTAAGTATTTCACATATTGCCCTGCTTATGGGGAACCCTATTTACTTGTGTCCTTCAATTTATACTATAAGCGAAAGGTTAGAAATGTAACATGTATTTTTAAGTTATAAGTCAGAAACATTAAATTAATGGAGCAAATCTGAGACTTATTATTTACATTAGATAAAAAGATAAAAAGCTTAAATACAGGGGAAGAAAAGGAGACCAACTCAGAAGAAAGGAGAAGAAATAAAATCTGTATGCCTTGACTTAGTAAGATCAAGGGGAAAAAAAACTGAAAAGAGAAAATGGCTATCTATCCATGCAGGAGGAAATGCTTTTATATTTAGGTAGCCTTCAATTATTCTAGTCTGTAAAATCATGGCACTCCAAGAAGAGAAATCATTTCATCTTGCTTCTTAATAATTTACCTGTGCCTATTTGTTATTGTACATCACTTGAATATATTTAGAAGAAGGGTAATGTATTTCATATACATTTCTGAAAATAAAATTCGTGTTTCTTATGCAGGTAAAATAGGAAAAGAGGTCATCTAACCACTCATATGAATGTTTTAAAGGATTAAATCTCATTTTCATTTGATTCTTCCTCAAGATAAAAGGATGGCCTAATACTTTAGTACACAGAGAACAAAGCATCTCTCCAGTTGCTTTTGTCTTTTGTGGACTTATTTCTTCAATCAGTATAGTATTATACAACACATATGTGTCCAAATAATAGAAAAATTTTTTAAATACATATTACCTTATATTATATAGATCTTTAACATTTAATTATATATTAAAATATTTCATTTAATGTTGATGATATAAAAGGCCAGCATTATTACAATGCAAAATAGAATTTTGAAATTTAAATATATATTCCATTTATAACCTGCTTTCCCTACAAGGCTAATAACATGAAATCGATTTCATGTTATTATTCATATGAAATCATTCACATGAAATCAATGTGGACTTAGATAATAAAAGTATGTTTAACCAATAAAAGAACAGGTCCATTAACTCCCAGGTCAATAGTTGACTGGGAACCTGAATATGAGTAAAGTTATTTTCCTGAAATTTACCCTCTACTAGGGCATTTCTACAATGGAATGCTTTTCAGTTCTATAATACGTTGCTGCAGCTTACAACACACTTTTAAGTACACAGATCATCTGAACATCTCTGTGAGTTAAAGAAGACAGAAAATGATTACATTCTTAAGGCCATGAACCCAGCATACTGACCCTCTTCAAAGTTTAATTCAGTCCACAGACCTGTAGGTCTACTTTATGAGACTCACAATTTTTTTGTAATTAGTTACCAATATTTAAAAGTTTCAGACTTTCACATTAAAAAAAAAAGAAAACGAAATTTGGGCACCTGGCTGGCTCAGTCCATAGAGCGTGGGACTCTTGATCTCCAAGCTTGAAAGTTTGAGCCCCACATTGGGTGAAGAGATTACTTACTTAAGAACATAATCTTTAAAACAAAAAACAAAAACCTCTCTGTCCCAGAGGCCACAACAAGTGGCCTCAGCTGAGGTGGGTAGAGGCTGCCCCTTTTTTGTAGAATCTGTCTCTCCCATTCACTCCAATCCCCACCACTGTTTATTACCCCCCAAGACCAATAACAGAATCATTGCCCTTTATCTTGCTTTGCAGGGCCTCCTCGCTTACATAACGTGGCCCACTTGGCCCCCAGGGGTCAGTGGGAAAAGGAGTCAGTCAGGTCACCCCCGTCAGTCCAGGAAAGGTGGGGATGCACTACTCAGAGGTGAGACTGGCAGTGTTTGTTGGAAATGCACGCAGCTGAATTTGGAGATAACTTAGAAGGTTAAATATGGAAAAGACCTTCACACATCATCTCAGACTCCTCAATTGTGCCAAAGAGGAAACTGAAGTCCCAAGGGGCCCAATGACTTGCACCACATCACACGACAAATTTACAGAAAAGCCCAGCCCTGATCCCAGGCCTTTTAACTCCAGGCTGGAAAAAGAAACAGGAAAAAGAAACAACTGCAGAGAAAGGAAGGAGAGTAGGGACGAGCTCTCCCTTCCCCCTCCCTTAGGCTGTGGCAAGCAGCCAACCGCAGCTCACTGCATATTTAATTTAAACCTTTGTCTGCCCTGGCGAGGACAAAGTACAATCTGTTTTATGTAAAAAGTCTTCCCTGAGGAAAGCCTCGGCCTCCAGCTGCGAAACTGATTGATGTTCTTAAAGCCCCCAGGAACCTCTTCTGGGATCCGAGGTTGCGGTTTCCAAAAAAAGAGTTTGTGAAAAGGGAAGCACTGAAAACAAAAAAAATTTTTCCCTTTATTGTGTTTCTCTCAATCTGGGAGAATTAGACTGAAACATGAGGAGGGGGATCATGCAAATAAAGACTATATTTTTAAAGCAGATTTAGGAGTTCCACCTGGGAGGCGCTCAGGAGGCAATCGGCTGGGGGAGGAAGACAGAGACGCGTCTGGGAGCTTTATTTGCATAGCGAGCTCTCTGCTGTTACTTATTACTTAGATTGCCCATTCCAATCAGTAAAGATTGGACTTAAGATCGAAAGCATTGGTGTTGTATTTGAAACATGTGTGAAGTGTCCTAATAGACATGAAAATACATCTTATTTTGAGAGTTCTGCAGTATTCCTGATGCCCGGTTAGGGAGACCCCGATTTGGGATGACATTTCTTGCGTAACCAAGGCCAGTTTTGAAATCCAGGCCTTGGGTTGCCTCAGAGCACTCCTGGATGAGTCGGGGTCAGGGGGATCTCCTGCCAGGTTTCTTTCCATCCCTCATGATCTCTACACCAACTGGCGGCCAAGGGCCCCGATAGCACTGCAGCGCCCCAAGTTCTGGAGTGGGCAAAACCACTACGGAAGTTCTGAGGCTGACTGAGATTAACCCCAAAGGACCTGCCCTGCCCACAGGCCCTTAGTCACACTTGGAGCAGAGGGCATGTCAGTCTGGGAGGAACACAGAGGTTAGGGTTCAAGGGCCTGCCTTCACCTTGTACCTCGGGGGCTGAGCTTCAGCTTAGAGCCATAACAAAGCCACTGCCAGGTCAAGGCTAAGGAGCTTGGGCCGATCTTGGGATAGTGCCAGGACCCAGAAATCATTGCCATGAGCACCAGCTGGCTCTGGTCCCAGGAACATGTGCAGCTGCCGTGGCGGCCAGACTGGGCCTGCAGACTGTCACTGTGCCAATGGCTCCATTAGGCCTCCAGGGCTGTGCTCCTGGGCAGGCTCACACCCAGTGGCCCATGTATTTTGGCATCAGCCTACCTTTAGGTATATCCTGAGGTGACTGAATAAACCTTCAGAAAAACCATGTGACATGCTGGTCCTTATGGTTCTGGACATTATTCTATTGTTCTAAAAATCCGCAGAGGTTAAAGTGTATAGTTACAAATCTCTGAAGTGTGTTGGCCTGAAGAAAATGAAGGAATCAAGTATTTCCCTTAACTCCGTGTGGTCTAATTTAGGTGCCTGTCATTAGTACTCTAACAAGAGCAACCCAGCGCTCCACGGCTGTGGAAACAAATCCCACCTCATGTGCCCTATCGGTGGAGGCAAATCAGTGAACGGCCATCTACACAGCTGTTTCTAGATGTGCTTCCTGGTATCCTGAGCATGCTGCTTTAGTAATAAACATAACAGCAATACAATCATATTGAGAAAAGGCCAAAGAGAGGACATTTTTATTTTAAAAACGACTCTACTGTTCCTTTTATATACTAGACCATTTCTATATCAGTGGCCATTCACCAAAGCCAAACTGACCCGCTGACCTGACCCACTGGGAACTTGTTCCAAAAGATCAAGCTTCTTTTCCTAATTTTGTTCCCTTCCAAACTCGTTTGGCCCTCTCCAGCTTGGGTACAAATTCCAGCATTTTAACAGGCTGTACCTAGTCTGTCTTTAGATTCTCTTATCATCAGGGAAAATCCTATATAATTTCTTGGTAAACTTTGGCCTTAAGGCATGCTCCCTAATGAGAATAAAGGTCAGGATCCTACAGAGAGGCCAGCAGGATCAGTCCCATGGAGAGCAGCCCAGTAGGGCTTAAGCTATAAAGACAAATAAGACAAGATCTCTATGCTAGGGAAACTCATAATCTAGGCAAGGCCATGGATATGTTGCTTAACAAGGTGATAAGTGTAAACCAGCAGTGTGAACCAAGTGCTGTGGGAACTGAAAGGCAGCAATGATTAATTATGCTGGGTGTGGGGATTAAAGCTCTGGGCCTATTTCCCAGAGAGAGTAACAGTTGAGCTGAAACGTAAAGGATCAACAGGCTTTGATCATGAGGAAATTTAGTGGGCAGAGTGCTCAGTGAGATGCATTCCAGGGAGAGGCACGGTACAGAAGTCTTCCAGACACTGAGCAGTGATGATATACGAAATGTTTGGAGCACAGAAGATCATCTGCTATAGCTGAAGTTTATGGTACAATGTCAGGGCAACACAAGAAAAGACTAAAGAGTTAGGTTAGTTCAGATGATGACTATATTGGAAAACAAACTCCGTGGACTTTCTCCTGAAGGCAGTGGTGAAGCATGTGAAGGATTTTAAGCAACTGACTAGGAAAAGTTTAGGTTAGTGTGGGTGACAAGCTAAATTTTCTAGAAATGGCTCTAGGAGGTCACTTTAGGCAGCCTGGACAGGCCAACTGGAGCAGGGCCCTCCCCCTTCTGCTAGTGGGATGGGGTCCTCCAACTCAACTCAGCTTCCTATACAGGACTGTTGTTTCTTCTCCACCCCAGCCAGATGAACTACAGGCTTCCTCAGGCTTCAAATCTCCAAAGCTGCAAAACTGGCTCTTCTGGACATCCTGAGAACATTTAACACTATTTAACTCCCGTGCCCCAGTGTCTGTTTGTACCCCCATGGATGAGTTGTTCTCTCACTTCCCCTGTATGGAAAGCAACAAGGAGACAGGGTCCTTTGCCTGGAATATAAACCTTCCATACTCCAGTATGCCTTTCCTTAGACCGGTGAGGGGCTAAGATCACAGACTTGTGCCATTCCTGCAGACACTTTCTTAGTAAGTTTCGTCAATAAAGTCTGTTTCTAAATCCATAACATAGAGAATTGTGGAATGCTTTCTGACGACGGTGACTTCTGAAGGTACCCACAATGCACCATAATGGGATGTCCTAAGAGTGGAGTAAGATATTTCCCATTGTCAGTTAAGACTCTTTATGTTGTAACAGAAAATCCAACTAAAACTGGTTTTAAAATTGAAGGTGATTTTTGGTTCTCATAACTATTGGGTGGACATAGATCATCCAGTGTTTCAGTGATGTTATCAGTGGCCCATCTTTCTGTCTCTCTGCCTGGCCTTTTCTAGTGTCAGCCTCATTCTAAGGCTGCCTCTCTAACAGTTGTAGGAAGACTGCCAGCCATAATCAAATCTCGAACGTTCACATCCATTGGCAAAGAGGGCTTCCAGACCAGCATTCAAAGCCAGTGTCCTGAAATTCATCTAAACTGGATAAGCTTATATCATGTATCTATGTTCACATCAATTCATGTATTCATTTAACAAATATTTGTTGTCTACTACTTGCTATCCACTGTTGTAGATTCGGGGCCATTGAAATAACATTGAATGACTGATGGGGTTAAGCCAGTTGGTACTCACTACTAGAGCTGGAGTATGTTCAATTTCTTCCAAAGCACAGGGATTGTATAGGGGTGGAAATAAATGCTTGGATAAAGCTCCCTGTGCTCCTAATAAGGAGGTTGGGATGGAGGGGAGGGAGAGAATGGATCTTATTTAGGTGATCAAACTAAAAGTGTGGTCCATGGACTGGCATTATTGGCAACAGTTGGGAGCTTACTATAAAGGCATAATCTCAGGTAGTACCTGAGTTCTGCTGGATCAGAATTTACATTTTAAGAAGATCCCCAGGGGATCTTCCCACGGAGCACCTGGGTGGCTCATTTGGTTGAGCATCTGACTTTGGGTCAGGTATGATCTCATAGTTCATGAGTTCGAGTCCCACATTGGGCTCGCTGTTGTCAGCGCAGAGCCCACTTTGGAACCTCTGTCCCCCAATCTCTGCTCCTGCTCCATTTGTGTGCTCTCTCTCTCTCAAAAACAAATGAACATTAAAAAAAAAAAAAAGATCCCTGGGTGATGCATTTGAACATAAAACATTGAGAAGCACTCATCTACAGGATAAATTAAAATGTTATGATTGGGGCTCTAGGGGAAAGAAGTTGGAGAACAAACCAAACAATCTCTGTAGCAGACACAGAATGAGATGACTACCAGTTCATGACAGTTCTTCCAGTGGGAGCTGTGCCATTAGCCCCTCTGTCAGTGATTATTCACCCAAAGGGAGATATGCTTGCCAAGGTGGGCCAATTAATGGATCATTCTTCTAGTACGTGAAACACAAATAGGCAGAAATGAATATAGAAGGCAGTTGGGGAAGAGTCTCAAGTTGATAGAGCCTTATCAGATCCAGAAGTACCTAATCTGGGGACCCCCAAAGTGCTCTGAGACTTGGCTATTTGGCGACTACTCTGATTCGTCCATCCCCTAAAATATCCCCATTTAGCTTAAATTAGCCAAAAGGGGGTTTTATTGCTGTCATTGAAACAACCTTAACTTACATTGCTTTGACTTTCTCAGTATAGTCCTCATCATAGATGATAAGAATGTTTGGTTGGCCCGGAGAAGACCAAAGTTAATCCATTTCACCAATATAGTGTCTGAGATGCATATGTTGCTTTTCTCCTCAGTCTCAGTTGACCTGCCAATACAAGCCATGAATGCTGAATTTCATACATTATTGACATAAGCATAAAAAGCCATCTTTTCAGTATTTTTAAAAATTCTACATATTCTGAAATGCTCATGGTTTTCATAAGAAATGTTCCATTTTGGGTTTACTTTCTGTATATAAATTAATGTATCCTTCTAGAAAGATCAATCCATGTGTCCTCTTTAATCTGACCATCTATTGTTAACTTTTTCCCAGATGCAGCTGCCTTTTATAAATATATCTACCAAATGATTGAATTGTTGTTATACAAGTTTTTCTCCTTTTACATGCAAAATGTTTTCAATCAAATGTTGGCTAATAGCTAGGCTGTTTGGAAATTAACAATCCTAATAGATGGGAACAACAATATAGCATTTAAAGCTTAATTATTCCTTCAGGCTCACTGTGAGAAAATCAAGGCCTTTTTTTATTAGTCTGATTCTGTATTCCTTGGAGTATTTCGTCTTATTCTACAATATTCTCATTTTCTTCTTCTATTTCAAAAAAAAGAAAACAACCCTAATACAACAAAACAACGAGGAGGTCACATCTTACAAGGAACAAACATGACATCACATAGGGAAGTGAGTCACTCTGCATCAGACTGGGAACTGAGTCAGGACTAAACTGACTCACATCTTTCTGGGCCAAAAACCAATTCTAGTTATATCATGCTGGAAAATGACTCATTTACTACCTTTATTAAGTCCCCTCAACATCAAATCAACTCCAAATTGGAATAGGTCTTATGAAACTCAGGTGGCTCTGCTTGAGCTGTTACTTTCTGGTACACAGAGGATTTGTGCATATGAAACTCACTGGTTGTCTGGCCACAAGAGCTCAGAAGCCTAGTTTGGTCGCCAGTGTATTGCACTGATCAGAGCTGACAACATCTAAATATAAGAGTATGCATAACCTTTGTAGTCTCTCTGTAAGCACATTCATAGATAATCTATTTATTGGTTAACTGAAAATCTGTTATCTTTCACGTGCCTTTAAAAAATTGTTTGTCGTGGAAAATAATCTGAAAAGGCAAATAACTAGTCAGCACTTTCATCAATAGAAGGTCGAAGTTCAGCAATAGCTAATAGCACTTTTCTGCCTTTTAGTTACCTCTGCCACTAAACTGAGTAAAACAGAAGGTTGCACCAGTAAAGTACTCCAGTTAAAATTGGAAAGGAAGACAGGGAAAATTAGAGCTCCAAAATCATAAGGCAATTCCCAAAGCATCTCCATTAAATACATTATTAGGAACTATAAATATTATTAACCCCGAGAAGCCTAAAATGGATATTGTTTCTAGCAGAACTCCCTAATTGGCTAATCTAGCCACAAACATACAGACATTTCACATATATATGTCCAGAAGTTCTGACAATACTGCTGCCGCTCTCTCATCTGATAGTTGAAGCTGCCCCCTGTAGAGAGGATATTTAGAGTGCTCTCCAATAACCTGCAGTCCTCCATGCTCCCCACTATTCTCTCTCATCACAGCCAGGTTCATTTCTCATTATTTGCTTGATCCCTGGTAGGCATTTGAAAGTTTTTTTTTAATGTTTATTTATATTTGAAAGAGAGAGACAGAGACAGAGCACAAGCAGGGAAGGGAAAGAAAGAGAGGGAGACAGAGGATCTGAAGCAGGATCCAGGCTCTGAGCTGTCAGCACAGAGCCTGACGTGGAGCTCGAAGTCACGAACTGTGAGATCATGACCTGAGCCGAAGTTGGACACTTAACCAGCTGAGCCACCCAGCCACCCCCCAACACCAGTAAGTATTTGAGTTTGCAACCCCTGATAAGTAGATTCTAAATTTTTTCTTACTACTAAATAATAAAAAGAAATAGAAAAATTTTGAAGAATATAAATGTTCTAAAATCTTATTCATATTGCAGCTTGGCCAATCTTGTATTCAATTTTTCAGTTAGATCTTTATTTTTTTTTAAACAATGCAGTTTAATTTTTTTTATGTCTTTATTTTGAGAGACAGAGACAGAGAGCAAGCAGAGGAGGGGCAGAGAGAGAGGGAGACACAGAATCCGAAGCAAGCTCCAGGCTCTGAGCTGTCAGCACAGAGCCTGTCACGGGGCTTGAACCCGCGGACTGTGAGATCATGACCTGAGCCAAAGTTGGACGCCCAACCAACTGAGCCACCCAGGGGGCCCAGATCTTTCTTTAATAAACACGTTCTGAGGATTTTGTTTGTGCAAGACAGTATGCTAGATGCTATACATAAAAATGTAGGCTACTGTCCCTTGCCCTCAAATTGCTTATGATGTAATTGGACAGGTCATAAATGCATGTTCTTTATTTAAAATTCTATTCAGGGGCACCTGGGTGACTAAGTGTCCAACTCTTGATTTCTGCCCACAGTCGTGAGATGGAGCCCTGCCATGGGTTCCAATGCTGAGAGGGGAGGCTGCCTGGGATTCTCTCTCCAGTTGCCCCTCCCCCCATACCTCCACCCTGGCCCACTCATGTGTGCTGTCTCTCTCAAAATAAATAAATAAAATAAAATTCTATCTTCAAAAGCATTAAAACAAGGCTCAGAGACTTTATATAACTTAACCAAAACCAGACACTAGAGCTTATCTTTATCCATTTAGGGACTTTTACCTTTCAATTAAAAACACCGCAGTACTTAATATTTGAGTAGCACTATGCAATGGGATATAAAATCCTGTAGGGCACAGTCCTTCTCTTCAAGAAATCTATATTCTATCAGGATTGCGAAGACATTAACCAAATAACTCAAATATCTGGCAACATGTGATGACACAGAGGACAAAGAACCCACCATAGTGCTCAGAGATCACTTTCCCAGCCGGTGTGTGGAGAAGGCCCCACCTTCTTCTGAGGCTTGAGCAACTCTTCTGTAGGCATCATCTTTGACTTAATTATTCTAACCCCAACCCAAGGCCATAAGCCAGCTGAAGAAGGGTTGAGGTTTTCCCAGGAAAACCTCCATGATTCTAACTAGTAATCACAGGGAAAGTTTCAGCAAGGAAGTAGCGGTGAGTGTGGGAGGAAGGAGAGAGAGAAACAGAAAATCCCAAAGAGCAGCTTAATCAGGTTGTCTGTCCAAGGACCACTGACAGGAGAACCATCAGATCTGTAGTCCCCGCCCAACTGCATTCTTAAACTCCATGAAGATTTTGCCTGTATTTGGGGTCAACAGGGTTCAGTTAGGGTCAGATGGTGACCTACATGTGGGTGTTCTAAGCTTATTCACTATATGATCCAGTCTCTTCTTCCTTCCCGTTTCATCCCTCCTCTTGCCACCCCACTCTGTCTGTATTGCTAGCAAAGGGGAGCTGATCTCTACAGTTTGCTTCTCCTGAGCTCCCAGGGTCACTGGCTGCTCACTGCGATTGGCCAACAAGAGGCACTGGCATGAGTTGTAGAAGAGGTGGGAAGTGGGGAGAAACTTGAGGCCACAGCTTCCTCCACCTTGGATGGCATTTCAGATCACTGAACAGTCTCCTCTCTGGCTTCAGCTCCCTCTGGACAGGGCTGTCATGGTTCCAGCCAAAGTAGGTGATCTTGGGTCCTGCAGCCTTACCTGTATGTAATTCTGCCTTCTTCCCTTCTCTCTCGGTTGATAAACCCATTTTCTCCAGCTTCATCATCACCTGTGTAAACAGTTCCTGTGTTCAATTTCTTCTCTTGTATATACTTAAAGTGGTTTCTGATTTCCTTGCTAGATCCTGATATTTGATCTATTAAAATATATATGAAATATATAAGAAAAATATATTTGATATATTAAAATGGTGACTTGCCTAGCAGTGCCGTTACAATATTCAAGAGTAGAGCACAACTACTAAGTCTTTCCTGCCCCCCATCCTCCACTCCCCCCCCAATATGTAGGAATTTTGTAAATGACTATTCAAAGGGAAGATCTATCTCACTGAGCTTCAGGGAAAACTGGGCCACTAGCTGAATAGGAGCAATTGTAATATGAATCCATTGTCCTGAAACTATGTTATAAGCAACCAAGTGCCCCATGGTCGTCATATCTTTGGCTCATCACCTCGAGAAATTACGAGTATTGTAATGGGCAGGCAGCTCAGCCCACAAACTTGGGTGTGCCAAGAGCTTTTGCAATGCTTGAGTTTATTTAAATAAACAGAAGATTTAAAGAGGTAGTGAGAGGAGATAAAAGCAGAAATGTTTCTATTTTTTAAAGAAAGAGGAAGGCAGAGATGAAAATCAGAAAGAGAAGGGGTGAAAGGAGCCAGCTCGTGGGGTCTTGTTGTCTGAACAGCAATGCACTCAATCCCTGTCATGGGACAAGGGACAGAAAGGGAATGAACTAGTGGCCAAATGAGGAAACAGGAGAAGGGCTGGTTCCTCCTTAATTAGGTCACCCTCATGGCTTCACAATTTAGTCAAAATGTCTGCATTTAGGAAAAACAGATATTTTCACACAAATAAAAATTCAAAACTGTATTTTATAATAAAGAATGATTTCAAAATGGATTTCCTTCTTGCAAATCAAAATATAAAGTTTCTCTCCTTTAATATATATAGTAAAGGAAGGTTTATACACCAAATTTCTTTTATCTCTTAGGCTATAATTTATGAATAATTATACAAATTATACACACACACAAAACACGTGCATATATAAAATGTCTCCACGTATTTAAACTATTAAACAATTTTACAATTTCTGAGTCACTAAACCAAATCTTCTCTGTCCTACCTTCCAAGGCCTGTTGTTTTTTAAAGTACATACCCAAAAACCCCTTGCACTTCTCAAGATACTTTTAACCAAATTTGCTTTATTAATAGAAATCAGGCTCGGATTTTTTATGTTCTATATTCACCTGCATTGGTCCATTAAAAATGTAATAAAAATGCAGGCACATGCTGCAAATACTAAATTAGAAAAACAGCTGTGCTTTTTACATTGTCCTGCCCTAGAAAAAAGGCACCCAAGACAATCCCAGCAGCTGGCATCTTCTACATGGTGTGCTCATTACCACAAGTAAATAAAGTCAGTAAATTACTGGCAGAGCGCAGGGGGCCATGATGAGTCTAGGAAATAACCCTTTCATCAAACTCTCTGCACATTGTATATTGCCAAGGCAAAAAGCAAATAATGATGATCAATGGAGGATTAATATTTTAGTCAAAGAGGAATGGAGATGAATACATACTATAAATTATTAAGCGGCACTTGTACTCTATCCCCTTGGCACAGCGTGAACTGAGCTTCTAAAGAAACAGGATATGCATCATCTACTTACCTAGCAATATTTCCTTCAACCAATGAATAATATTCATGAAGATGCACATTTCTGAGACATTCAAGAGGGAAATTTATACCTGAATTTCTCTACCATTCTATAACAGAATGTAAGCAAAACATAAATATTTCTGTTTAGATTTTATAAACATATACATGTGTTTTGTGTCTATAAATATTACTGAGCTGTAGCAGAGAAACAAAAGACCCCTCAGTTCTAGCCGTCTCTTGACCATGACCAGCAGGGATACCTTAAACCTCTCTGGGCCTCAGTTTTCTGTAAAATAAGGGGTTGGAATCAGAGATGACTTTCAATGAAATTTTCAGCTTTAAAGTTCTGTGAAAGGGCTTCATAATAAGCAAATAGTAGGAAGAGCTAGGAGATAGCTGTCACCAGAGCTACAGCATAAAAAATAAAAACAAATACCAAAAGGGGCACCTGGGTGTCAGCTGTGCTGACAGCTCAGAGCCTGGAGCCTGCTTCAGATTCTGTGTCTCCCTCTCTCTCTGCCCCTCCCCTGCTTGCACTCTGTCTCTTTCTCTCTCTCCCTCTCTCTCTCTCTCTCAAAGATAAATAAATATTAAAATTTTTTTCAATGTATAAAAATTGTTCACTTATTTAAGCCAATAAAACATACACTGGTGCAGGGGAAAATGTATATGGTATATATAAAATCACATGCACATGCAATCACAGGCATATATAGGTTGCTGTTCCCTTAATGAGAAAAAAGTAATTATCAACCAATAATTGTATACTTAAGTAAAGGAGCCCTATATCTGTATATCAGTAGCATGCAGCTAATGTTGCGTGAATGTGCAATGAAAGTTGTGCAAAAGATTATTAAATAATGAGCATTCAAGGGCACCTGGGTGGCTCAGTCTACTTCAGCTCAGGTCATGATCTCCCAGTTCGTGGGTTGGAGCCCCATGTGGGGCTCTGTGCTGACAGCTCAGAGCCTGGAACCTGCTTCAGATTCTGTGTCTCCCAATCTCTCTGTCCCTCCCCCACTCACACTCTGTCTTTCTCTGTCTCTCAAAAAATAAAATGAACGTTAAAAAAAAGAGCATTCAAAATTTAAGAATAGTAATACTTGAAATATGGAGCAGTCATAGACTTACAATTTTTTGGATATGCAATTCTACCAAATCAGGCTGTGATGAGGTGACTTATAGGAAGGTGTTCATAAGCTAAAGAAAACACAAAGCCAGGGCAGAGGGAGACCATGGCAAGAGAGATCCTTCTGATCCTTTAGGATTTATTTTGAAAATTAGGAAGACTCCAAATCACGGCTGTGACACAGAAGTAGACATCATAGCTTAGAGACCATCTAGTCTTATCCTCACATTCTATAGATTGAAAAAGTTAAGGTCAGAAGGGTATGTACTTTGTCCTATGTTAAGTGCTTGGCAGAGTTAGACTAGAAGCAAATTAAGTCTTCCAACTTCCAGTCAGGCTTGCTTTTCCTCACTGCTTCTCTTTTCTCTGTGTGGGTCCAAAACAAATTCTTCCCTAACTGACTTATGGCAAATGGTCCTCCTGGGATGAATAGAATGTACTGTTACGTCTCCCTCCCTGAGAAGTTCCTCCCAAGCCATAAAGTTTTTCCCAAGCTGACTAATGCTTTGCTTGGTCAGAATTGTTTTTAAGCCATCATTCTAAATATCATCTCCCAGCTGAGTGATCTGGGAACCAAGCTGTTCGTACCCACTGACTTTACCGTGTTCCTCCCAGAGTGGAAGAGCCAGCATGGCCTGTGTGATGTAGGTCAGTGACTCACAGGCAAAGTATCACCCAAGGGAATAGACACTCTCTGAAGGACTCAGGGTTTGATGTTAGATGGGCTATAAATGTCTCTGTGGCTCAGTTCTCTTATCTGTTTGTTAACACAGGGACAGATATTCATTTAAATTTCCAAGGCTGTGGAGACAGAAAACAATTGTTAATATGTATTTTTTGAAGTCTGACTCAGAGATACAGATTTGATTCTTCAAGTAGGAAGCACATCTTACAAATTATCCAGTGTATTTCCTCATTTCACAAGAGAAAAAAAAGGATCAGAAAAATTTTGCTTGTTCAGTATGAGCCAGCTAGATGGTACTAGAGTTGAGGCTAAAAACTGGGCCTTTCCACGTGTAATTCAGTGCTTTGGGTTCCGCCACATTGCTCACCCTCTTTTAAGGGATTTATAAATGTGACAATATAGGACATGTAAAATAATATACTCATACTGAGTCTCTGTAAGACACAAGACAGCAGTCTCCTACACTATCAAGACAGAGTCCCCTCTACACGCACACCAAATTAATTATGTTTCTGGTAAATTATGTGGTAGGCCTTACCATATAATTTCAGATACAGAGATGGATTGGGAGTCATCTCCTACAACCTAACAATTTAAGACGATCAAGCTGGGTCATGATGAGGGAGGAAGCCAGAGGAGGAGGGGCTGACTGTACTAAAACAGTGCTTCATGAGACCACAGAGTCACAGATTATAGAGGCAGCTCCAACCCTCCCTCCGCCAGGCCCCCTGCTGCAAGGGGAGTCAGTTGACCTCTCTCTCACCCACTTCCACACATATCACTCAAACTTCAGATTACTTTTGGGCGATTTCATGCAGGCTCCTAATCATGACAATACCTGGATGAAAATGACAGGTATGGAGAAATAGACCCAAAGCTTCAAGGCTCTAACTCTCCATTGCGACCGGTCATTATTTGGCACTTGCCTGGGGCTGCTGAACTCTAAAGCACTCAACTATAATATTATTTTGAGGAATAAATTCTATTCTAGGAGTCCCCACTATGCTCTGCAGAAAAATGATTTAAAACAACATAACTGGAATGGATTCCAGAGGAAACGTTACCCAGAGCTCTGTGCTGGGGGAGGAGGGACGAAGCAGAGGAAAGTGAAGAGGGCAGCTCTTCTAGGAGTTTCTGGGAGGACTGGGCTACTATGGGGTGGAAGCATCTCAGAGGAGTTAAACCATCCGCCCTCCCCGTGCTGGGTTGGGCTCAGTGGCCAGAAACGCCTCTCAGACCACGCTTCTCTGCACAAAACAATAGCAGCATTTCAAAATAAGAAAAGAAGCATCCTCCTCAAAGACAGGAGTCATTCCACAGACTTGAAATCAGACCACACTGAAACTGTCTGCAAAAATAATGGTTTTTCCTGACATTTTAAACAGCACAGTTTAACGGCTCAATGTTGCGTTTGACATTTAAGAAGTCATCCATCTCCAAGAAGCTTATTGGCAGATCTTCTCAGTTCCCAGAATTAGCAAATGTAGTATACATGTGAACTCATTCTCCAAGAGCCCAGAAGACTGCTTAAGAAGGAAGCCCAGAGCACTGAAAACTTGCTGCTACCTCTACATTGAGCTGGGTCTGCCCCTTACCTCAGGCCCTACCAGCCCACCTGTGTACGCCACTCACCCTAATTTTTATTCAGTCTCCCCATGACAAGAAAGAAGAAAAATCATCGTCTCAGATTAGTGAAGAAGACAGTTAAGAAGATAGCTGTCTTAGATAAAGTGGAAGAATTAACATACTTGGTGCCCACAATGGGAAAGCAGGTATTCATAAGCAAGGTTGCCTCAGATGGGATTGTGGCTACAGTTCTACAGATTACAAGCTGTGTAACCTTGGGCACATTAGTTGACCTCTCTGTGACTTGGTTTTCTCATTTCTGAAATGGGAATAGCAACCGTACCTATCTCATTGGGTTGTTAAGATGATTAAATGGGTTAATATTTGTAAAGTTCTTGGAACAACCTGCCAAAGTAAGTGCTATATAATTGTCAGAAAATAATAAATCACATGTCTATATGAACTTTTTCAGATAATTTGTGTCCTGATTCTCACTGTCTGTGATGCCAGCCTAAGCCAATCAGTGTATCACATTTCTCCTGGGCTCTGTGATTTCCACAGAAATGCCCCATAGGCCCCATCACAGCCAATAGGATGAAACAAGTCTACCTCTGAAGCTCCTGGCTCTTTCTTATTAAACTTGAGAGGATAGAATCTGAGAGGATATTGAGCATGAAGCTTTTGCCACTATCTTTCAAATATGGAAGAAGAATTTGTCAGACAATAACAGAGCGAAGCAGATCCATGACAGAAGAAATGGGTTCTGTTGACATTATTTGAGCCACTGGACCATGGGATGCTGGAAGCCAAATCTCTCCTAGACTCTTAATGACCATGAGCCGATACTTTTTCCTCTCTTCCTTAAATTAGTTGAAGCTAGGTTTTTGGATTTTTTTGTTTTTTTTTTTAATCACTTGCAACTGAGATAAATCAAACTGGTATAATTTACAATATATCTCAAGGCCCATAGTAGGTATCATGGTGAAAAACTCACAGCCATACCAGCATTTAAAATGTCAAGTCCTGGGGGCGTGTGGGTGGTACATTGGTTAAGCATCCAGCTCTTGATTTCAGTTCAGGTCGTGATCTCACCCTGGAATTGAGCCCTGCATGAGGCTTTGTGCTGACAGCACAGGGCCTGCTTGGGATTCTCTCTTCCTCTATCTCTACCCCTCCCCTGTTCACTCTCTCTCTCTCTCTCAAAAATAAAATAAACATTAAAAAAAATAAAATGTCAACTTCTGGCTTTGTAATTTTTGTCAGGTCATTTAACTTTTCCTGGTCTCAGTTTCCTCATCTGAAAAATACAGAAATTGAGCTAAAATAATCTTTATGGACCCTTCCAACAACTTTAAAATTTTATGACCATGACTTAAATTAAAGTCTTCGTGGCAACCTTCAAGATTCCTCTTAAATTCACTTTTTCCATTCATTACAAAGCCAAGAAGAGAAATTCCAAAAGAATGGATTGTTTGTTTTTTGGTTGTTGGGCATTTTTAAGGTGGAGAGTGGAAGGAAGAGGGGAGTCAATCCAGTGATGACTTACATGAGTTTTCAACAGCTCCGTCTCATTTCATACGTACGTCATCATTGGCATTGCACATCTACTTTCATGATGGAAGGACACAGGTTAGGTTAAAAAAACTTTTAAGAAAACCTTGTTAGTCCAGAAGCTCACAGAGAATTATGGCAGTTGTATGCAATTAGTGATACAGTGGAGCACAGGAGAGATTGTCTAACCATCATCATCTATGACATCCATTCTCTTCCCCTTAGCCCAACATATTGTGTGCTATACCAGAATGATTGCTGGGATATATAAACATTTGAATAAATGGGGAGGAAAGAGTAAAGAACTGTGATACTCAATGCAGAATATATTTCCCCGAATAAAAGATAGTATGATAAACACTGTTAACTACAGAACAGTTAGCAATTGAACTCAATTGTTTGGAACATAATTGGTGTTTGGAAGAGGAGGAAAAAGGACCATTTCTGAACAAGTTAGGTAAATATCTCCTCATCCAAAGAATAAAGATTTTTAAACTATTCAACTTAATTTTTTTTAAATTTTATTAATTTTATTTTTTTTTTAATTTTAAAGAGATAGAGGATGAGCGGGGATGTGGGCATGGGGAGAGAATGTTAAGCAAGCTCCACCCTTAGTGCAGAGTCCAACTCAGGGCCTGAACCCACTACCCTGAGATCATGACCTGAGCTGAAATCAAGAGCTGGACACTCACTCGACTGAGCTACCCAGAAGCCCTTCAACTTACTTTTAGATAAAATTCTAATAAGTATATCTTCATTTCCTAGGCCACCACAAATTCACTTAATAAGAGAGTGAGAATAGGTACTAGAAATGGACTCAACTGGCAACCAACAGAAAGAGGGGAGGCAGAAAAACTCTAAAATGCCAACATAACTTAAAATGAGAACCACAGCAAGTCCAAGGTAATTTACCTACACCTCAGAAGCACTTGCTGAAATGCATGCATTTTTATTTAGCATACACAGAAATAGTGCTTACTATGTGAGAAGTACTATTCTAAGTGTTCTGCAAATATGATTTGTATAATCATTTAATTTGTATAATTACCCTGTAAAGTACAAAGAAGTTAAATAACTTGCCCAAGGCCATACAATTCATTATCGACAGAACCAGGATTCAATCCAGGCAACTAGCTCCTGGTCTCCTTCATTTAACCCCCACACCAGGGTGTTGTACCTGCCCTTGCTGCACAACAAACATCCCAACCACCATCCACTATTCATGGTGCCCACCATCAACAAATCCAGTAACCAACATAGTCTGTGCAATAAAGCCAAGAAGCAAAAAATTCAGTGTAAAATATTTTTCTTCCAAAGTAACACACTACTATTACAAATATCATAGCATTGTAATAATAATATTTGGTCTTTTAAAATAAAACCTTGAAATATCTGGGAAGTTCATTAACCTGAAGATCCTCATTCCCTATTAATGAGAGCTAAGTAAAATAGCAATGTTGTATCTCAAATTCTTTCTGTTCTAAGCGACAAACATTATCTTGAACCCCTACATTGAAATTTGTGTATTCTACAAAACCTTTAAACACCAAGGCAAAAACCCATAGACAAAAAAGAGAAATCATTAAGTTGCGATCACAGAAAAAGTTGCGGGCTGCAACCTCTACCTGGTGATAGGATTTATGATCATCAAAAGTTTAAGTTTTTCCTTGCGGTGGTTGAGTGGCTCAGTCAGTTAAGCCTCCAGGACTTTGTTTAAGCTCAAGTCGTGATCTTGAGGTTCATTGAGTTTGAGCCCCAAATTGGGCTCTGTGATGACACTGTAGAGCCTGCTTGGGATTTTCTCTCTCCCTCTCTCTCTCTGCCCTCCCCTTCTCCCTCTCTCTCCCTCTCTCTCTCTCTCAAGATAAACAAATAAACTTTAAAATTTTTTTTTTCCTAAGGAAAATATTAAACCTATCGTCTATAGTAGCATAATTCAAATACTTAGATTTGGGCTATGGGAATGGAGAATATGATAAAGAATAACAAGGTTTGGTTCCTGGTTATCTATTTCTTTGTGTAACAAATAACTTCTTAGAATTCTCTGGAACATTTTTGTTCACAGTGTCATATTTATACCCTCTTTTACCCTTGTATTAAATTTCACTTCTAACCCACTAATTGTAGAGTTGGCTTGATTCAGTGTCTTAAGAGTAGCTGTGTGTGTGTGTGTGTGTGTGTGAGAGAGAGAGAGAGAGAGAGAGAGGGAGGGAGAGAGAGGGAGGGAGAGAGAAAGGGAGAGAGTTTACATTGTGTGTGGTCAAAGCAAGAACTATTTACTTCTTTAAAAGAAATATCAATAATGTTCATGCCAAGACAGCAGCCAAAGGAAGAGGAAACCCAGTACCGGCTATAGAAGCAAGCCAGAGAAAGTAGAGCCAAAAATAATCTGGCTGAAAGAAGGAAAGACGACAGAAACAATGAAGCTGGTGAGTGTCCAATGCTGAGCACATTTAACCTTTCATTATTATGACATGTGGATTTCCTGTAAATTTTTCAAGGCCCAAATTTGACCCATATTCAAACATGTGAACTGGGGACATGAGTCTGATATAGAAGTTTTGATTGTTTGCTTAAATTTGCCTTTCCTAATTTTATCAGTAATTTTGAATTTATATGAGAAGGTATATACTGCCTATGTTTGCTAGCTTAAATTTATGTTTCCTACTATTCTCAGTCAATATGTTTGATGTTGATTCTTACAAGTCCCTAGTCTTTCTTGAGCAAGTGACTGTTACAGAATTTTGTGTGTGCACAGAATTGAGTTAATGATACCTTTTGTTTTATAGCACCCTAAAATCACTGGTTCATAAGGCCCTTCCATCATCCCACCCCTCTGTCTTCATCCCCATGCCCAATACTAGCCCCAACTGTGGCACCTGATGGATTTAACATATGTATTTGAATATCCACTTATCTTTGTAAAATGTATACTGTTGTTTTGTGTTAAAAATATATGCTTATAATAACTGGTATTTTTCTATAGAAGCGATTGTTCCTATATATATATATATATATATATATATATATATATATTTTTTTTTTTTTTTTTTTACTATATACCATGTTTTTAAGATCTATTCACACTGCAATTTGTCCATCTAGTTTAGTATTTGTAATAGGTGAGTGATATTCCATGGTAATCATGCTACCCAAATCACCTATCCATTCTCCTTGTGTGGTTCCCTAGGTAACTTCCACAACCCTCCCACTATGAATAATGCTGGCATAAGCATTTTCATATATCAAACTTCTGTAAAAAAAAAAAAAGAGGTTTTAATCATAGACTGTTTCAGACTTCTTTTTTCACCTTTTTTTAATGTTTATTTTTGAGTGAGAGAGAGCACATGCGTGCGCAGGCAGGTGAGGGGAAGAGAGAGAGGAGGACAGATGATCTGAAGTGGGTTCTGCATTGACTGAAGTGTGCCGGATGGGGAGATTGAACTCATAAACCTTGAAATCATGACCTGAGCCAAAGTAGGATGCTCAACTGACTGAGCCACCCAGACGCCCCTGTTTCTGACTTCTAAGTCTAACACTTTTATTTCATTGCCAAGGACTCTGTATTGAAAAAGGTTAAGAATTTTGCATCCAAAGGAAAGAAATCATCACATTGCAGAAAAGTAGTGAGTAACAAGACAAAGACCAAGACTAGTTCCCCCAACGCTCAGACTGCATGCTCTGACATATTTAACATATTTACCAGGTGTATAAAATACAATACAACCTTTTAAAATTAAATACTTTTCAAGGTGCCTGGGTGGCTCAGTTGGTTAAGGGTCAGACCCTTGATTTCAGCTCAGGTCATGATCTCACGATTTGAGTTGGAGCCCTGCCTCAGGCTCAGGCTCTGTGCTGACAGTGCAGAGCCTGCTTGGGATTCTCTCTCTCTCTCTCTCTCTCTCTCTCTCTCTCTCTCTCAAAATAAATAAATAAACTTAAAATACATAAATAAATAAAATTAAGTGGTTTTCGTCACATGAGTATTGAAAGTGGGTATTGAAGTGGCTTGTTCAGATAAATTCAATATGCGATATCCTAGAAATTGTAAGTTCTGAATTTGTTACTATATTCTACTAACTGATAAAAAGGATAAAATCACAAGCTAAGAGGAAATACATTGGCATCGCTGCACACTGGTACATAGCAGGCTGCAGTTATGTAATGTATTTAAAAGTAAAATGTCGGGAAACAACCCAAACTCTACCTCCGACCAGCTGTGTGGTTTGTTATTTTTGTTAAGAAAACTTCCAAAGGGATGTGAGTCTGTATCTTTGGGGAAATATTCTGTGCTTCTGAGCTCCACTGCCGGGGAATGGCCTCATTTATCAGTTTACATCTTCAGCAACAGGCCCTCTACAGAGCATTTGAACAGAGTCATTTTGGAATCATTGGTGGGAGGCTGGAGTGATAGAATACAAATAGCTGTATCTCCTTGGACAGCTTGCTTTACTTCTATGAGCTTCTGTTTCCTCATCTAAAAACACGGGAGAGTCTGGCATGTAACAGACAATGAATAAAAAGTATAATTTTTCCTTAGCCTTATTTTTTAGCTAAAGCCCATGTGTTCCGCTACACTTTATAACAAATATGCTTTTATTCTTTTATTAGGACATAAAAATGAAATATAGATGCCTTGATTTTTTTTGGATTATACTGTGTCTTACAAATAGCGAAATAGTGTGCATTTCATGATGTGTGCGGAAGCTGGTTTTCCACGAAGCTGATGACGCCACAAATGCTGGTTGTTGCTGGGGCTTGTGGACTCTTCTCGGTGGGGAAGGGAAGGCAGACTATGCTCGGAAGCATTATTATATGCTCCAGAAAGGGACTGGAATCTCTAAATCTTCAGTAATTTCTTTGATAGTTTTCTATTCTAAATACATATTCCCTTTTATACTTAATTTTATATTTATCATTTTGTGTCCTTTTAAAAAAAAGTAACTCCCCAAATTAAATTACTTTAGACTCCACAAAATTTGGATTTGTCCTTGAATGTATGAATAACTTTGTAATTAAACAATTTGAGAAAAGCACATGGATAAATCTCAATTCACCTAAAAGACTTGTCTGAAGCAGAAGAGGTCCCCTAAACTGAATCTGTGGGCAAGTCCCTCTTTTGTATGGACCTTAGTTTTCCTATCTTAAAATATGCAGGTTTGACTGGCTCCGTAAGATCCCTTCCCACTCAGATAATCCTGACTTGATACCTGTTTTTCTATATTTCCAATATTATTTTCCAGTGAATAATACTTTAAAGGAAGTCCGTAGTGAATACTCATTTTAAAATTTCAAGTCCTCAGTACCGAGGATAATCTCATCCACCCTCCAACAAGTATTTATTTTATAAATGTAAATGAATGAATATAGTTCTTAAAATAAAACACACTCGTAGCAGCGCGTCACTATATAACTAATTTGCTTTATAAGGGCAGGAACATTTCTTCTGGTGGTTCTAGTTCAAAATAACCAAGATAAAACTACATGCTGATTTTCATTTATATCATACTCAAAATAATCCATTCTGAAAGAGGAAGAGGTATTTTTACCGTCCCAATGAGACCAACTAAACTTGTAAACCAAATTGTTTTAGAAAGAATGAAGAAAATAGATGAGGCATTTATGAGAAATCAATGGTACTTGTTCTTTTCTGAGCTTAGATAGTTGACAAGGCCTGAGAATATTTCAAAAGAAAAAAAAAGATAATCTAGTTTAGTCTTTGAACACAACAACAAAACATCGACGGTTGGAATCATTATTTTCTAGTGGTGAATTCCAGAATATATTGCTGCTTATTGGGCACAAGGGATAGGTTCTTGGAAATCTGGAAAAACAACTATGATGGAGTTAAGATTTTCTGAGTGGGAAGGAAACTCATGGAGCCAGTCACATTTACATGTTTTAAGATGTGAAAAGCTGAGGCTATAAAGATGAAAAAAGCTGAGGCTGAGACAGAAGCGTGATCTGCCCCAAATCAAATACTAAGATGAGCCAAAACTGAGGCCAGACCCTGTGACTTCAAGTCGGGTACAGTTTCTTCCTCACTAACCTTGATTTACAGAATCATTTGAGTGCTTTCACCCTTCAGTGCCCAGCTGGAAGCTTATGGTACAAAACATGGAGCAAGTTTTGCTCTACTCAGTATTATATTTTATGATAAAGTTATAGTAACTAAGGTAATGGGTATTGGTGCAAAGCTAAGCAGAGACCTCTGGAACACAGTGGGGTACCTCAAAATTAGGTTCACACACATAATCTTGATGCATGAAAATGATGGACTTGTAGATTAGAGGGTAACAATAGCTGATTAATCAATAGTGCTTGAACAAATGATTTTCCATATGGGGAAAAAAATTAAACAACCTAGATCACTACTTAAAACCACACACACACACACACACACACTCCAGGCCCAGGAAATGTAAAAAAATAAAATTTTAAATGTTTAGAAGAAAAATAAGAGAATGTGTTTATGATATTGGGATGGGGAAAGACTTCTTAATCAGATCACAAAAGCATAAATCATAAAGGAAAAGATTTGTTATTTCAACGACATTCTAAAAATGCATCAAGATATATAACATATTTCTATGGTATTTTCATTTGTAAAAGGATTGAACTATATCTTTAAGATTTGTGTACTCTGTTTGTGTCCCTTATACTTTAATTTTTTTAACTTTACCAAAAGCAAGACACTATGATAAAAGGGAAAAGGTTGGCCACACTCTGGGTAAAGATATTTAGAACACCTATAATTAACAAAGGATTATTATCCAGAATATATAAATAACTTCCTAAATTTCAGGAGAGAACATGAATATTCAAAGAGAAAATATGTGCAGAAGGTGTGACTATGCAAGTCATAGAATAGGAATCATGAATGGCCAATGAAAATGAAAAGATGTTTAACCTCACTGGACACATGAAAACAAAAATCATACCAAGAAAACATTTTATATACATTTAATTAGCAAACTTTAATGTCTGCAAGGACCAAGTATTGGTGAGAATATAGAGCATCAGAAACTATACACTACTGGTGGCAGTAAAACTTGGTAAAAAAAAAATTACTTAGGAAGTTTTGGAAATATCCATTAAGTTATACATAAATGCCATAACCCAGCAATCCCTCTCTAAGCAAATAATGAAGAGAAACTCTTACACGTTCACTAGAAGACATGTACAAAAATATTCATACAAGCATTGTTTGTAATAACAAAATAGTAAACACCAAAAGTTCAAACAGCAAAAGAATGGATTAATAAGTTATAGTATATAGTCAACAGAATACAGACTGTGAAAATAAATGAACTAGAGCCAAATGTATCAACATGGATACATTTCACAGAAATAATGTTAAATGGAAAAGAGGAATTTAGAGAAGGATGTTGACAGTATGATTCTGGGGCTTAGTCTGGCTGTAGTCTCACCAAGAGTTTACCAAACCCCTTTGGAGAGACAGCAGGCTAGGCCATGAGTCCTAAGAAGCTCTGGACGCACACCATTGGGACATTTGGCAGGGCATAGTATGGGCCACGTACTGGGCAATAGGCAGGAATATGGTCTGTATTTGCTGCTTCTGATCTCATCTCGGTTAACATTCAGCTCTCAGGAACAGGTCCAAGCAGAACATACATATGGGGGAAAGACGTGTCCTCACCTGACCCAAGCAGGAAGAGAAGAAATGGAACTACATCTGCACATGACCCAAGAAAGCCAAGTATAGGTAAGCATAGGGCCAGCCTCACTCAGCCATTTTTAGGTTGAAAAGATAATGACATTTATGCCTCTGAGTCACACTGCTCCAATGTGGACTGTAAGCACGATGTACAGTTTTCACCCTGGGAACCCCCTGCACCATCATCTTGGGGAGTCCCTTCATCTTTCCCCTGAGTCGTGTATCCTGTTTTTTGTGTCCTATGTCTTTTTCTTTCTTCATTTGTTCATTTGTTTTGGTGGAACATATCACCCCACAGCTTTCTAAGAAATTATTTTGGGGAGATAAATGTTTTGAGTCTCAAAATTTCTGGCCTTGACACTTCGTTAATAGTTTGGCTGGATATAACATTCTAGTTGAGAAATCCTTTCCTTCAGAATTTTGAAGGTCTTTTTCCATGGCCTTCTAGCTTCCGGTGTTGTTTTTTTAGTACAAATCTTTTTCAATCCATTGTGCTGAGAATTCACTGGGCCCTTTCAATTTGGAAAATCCCTGCCCTTTGATTCTGGGAAGCATTCTTGAACTACCTTGTTGATGATTCCCTCCTTTCCATTTACTCTCTTACTGCTCTTTTTCTTTAATTCAGATTTTGGAAACTCTATTTTTGGTCTTTACTGGTCTCATGTCCTCTGCTGTGGTGCCAATTCAGTGGCCTGAACGCTTAACAATCCTCTTTAGCTTTCAACCAGTCGACTTTAGCTAAGCTCCTGCTTCCCCTCTTTCCACCTGCCCCCCATCCCTCGTGCCACCAATTTGGAGGTTTTTCAGGATTGTGTGGTAAAAATCTAATTGGTTCTCATCTCTTCCCAATATCAGTGTAGGATTTGGCTTTCTCTGGTTTACTGTCAATTCCCACTCATGCATCTATTTTTAAGCTTCTAAAATGCTGTTGCTATGGACTCCCCTTGGCTGTGAAACAAAATACAAACTAAGCCTGGTCATAAAAAGAAGAGACCAACAAGGAAGTGTCTATTATGTGTGATTTGTAGGTAGGTTCTCACTTTTCAGTCGGTGGAGATGGTAGTACTCTCCTTGTTCTTGGAGGTTTATGCCCTCAACTAAAAATGTGTCTCTGTGTGGCTTATGAGGGAGTTCAGGAGGGACTGAAATTATGTGTGTATCAAACCCACCATCTTTACCCAGCAGTTTATATAATGATGTGACTATTGTGTAATTCCTTATATCTTTTATATATCTTAAGTATCATACAATTAACTAATGAAAAAGTTGAGATTCCACACTAAAGTCGTGAAGTTTAAAGAAAGGTACCTCTCTGTACATAGATACCTTGAAAATTCCATCTAAATTTGGACAGGGCAGAATTATAGAGCTTGAGACCATCAGATCCAACACTTTCCCCCTTATTTTCAAGAAGAGCAAACTATGCACTAATGTGATTTGTTCATGAACGTTAGCAGCAGAACTAAATCTATCAGTAGAATCTTATGATTGTGGGTCAAAGTTCTTTTGCTAAGTGTCCAAAGACCTCACTCTAGTGTTTTTTTCACAGCAGACTAAACTGCTTCCCCAAATATTTAGTTATTCTGTTTAGTGTTTTTCCTAGTGATAACATTCAAAAAATTCAAATTTCTTATAGGTCACACCATAGTCAAGAAGAACTAAATTTATATACATTGCTTGAACAAGTCAATCAACTGGGAATTTTTATATGAAAAATCTATTCTTAGATAAATTATAAAATGGGACAATCTTAAGCAATTTCTCATGGTGGTTAATCTGGACTAGCTCGGGCCTTCTCCTTCACATTATCACTCAACTAATTTTATACACACACACACACACACACACACACACACACATCTCAGATACAGTTTGCCAAATCTTGGGTGTTTCACTTGGTTGGGGACACTAGATGTTAAGTCACACATTTTCATTGTTCCTACAGATGTCTTTAATTTTATATTGAGACTTACATTTGCATTCTCATGGGTGATGTGTTGCAACACCGCCTCCACTTTTCCACATTGCCTTGGGAATGCAACCATACTGGGGATTCAGGAAGCACACACCCCAAAAGGATTTAATTGTGAAAGTTCATTCCATTTAAATAAAGTTGGTTCCCTGGCTTTTCTCCTTTGCAAACTAATGTGCACAATAGCTTATAAGGTAATTATGCATTCATTTTAAGACTTCAAGAATTGAGAACTCAGCCAGATGTTTCAAAGCAAAGAAAATAATAAAATAGTTTTTATATCCCAGAGTTTTAAAATACCACCAAATAACACCATAAAAAATGTCTAACACACACACACACACACACACACACACACACACACACACACTGAGCTACTGGGAAAGTATTTCTGAATAAATGAATATTCCAGAATGTTTTCACTTATTATCCTTTTTTCCACAGAAAAAATTTTAAAATCCACTTACTTTTATTTCAAGAATCTGAACAGAATTTGTAAATGCCTCAATAAAAAGCAGATAAGACAAGCAGAGAAGGACTGCATTCCTCAGACACATTTTTAAACTTAACAGCAGCAATGTTATCTTCAAATACACTCTGTTCTCTATTGATTGTGTTAATGGATCTTAAATATTGGATAGTTCGAGGTTAAATATAATGCTAGAATCTGAAACCAGAATGCAAGATGATTCACAGATCCTTGATTTGTGATTTTAAATGTGGACACGAGGTAACACTTGGTGGGACTTTATTTTTACCTTTGCCTGATGTGGTCCAGAATCACCTGCAATGGTGAAGGAGGTAAATGGTTGGAGAGCAGCTGCCTGCCATTAAATTCATCTGCTTCTCAAAACCTTGAGGACAGACAGAATGTTGCAAAACTCACCCTTATGCTTTCTGTTAGTTCAATCTCTCAGTTTCAGCCCAAAGTCCCTAGTTTCCATCCTTCTCCTGGGAATGAATATTCCTTTCATGAGAGCCTTAAGTACATTATGACAGAGAAACAAAAACCAGGGAAAAAACAGATTTGTATCTATGCAGACTGTGTTCTCCCTTCTCCGGATCTCCATGTTCCTGTAAGGGGTGAAACCAAAAATAATAGCTAATGATTATGAAGCATTTCCTGCACCCTAGACTCTTCACATAAGCTGTCTCATTTCATTTCTGCACACACTACAACATAGAGACCATTGTTATTCCTATTTTATACATAAGAAAAGTGATGCTTTGAGACATTAAGTAACTTTCCCAAGGTGACTCAGCCAGCAGATGGTGAGCTAGGTTCAAATCCCAACAACCTAAATCTAGAGTCACAAAGCCTAACCCACGCTTGACTGAAAAAGAATCACCTCATAGCAGTTGCTAGACAGCTTCCCCAACATCAGTATCCTACTTTTCACTAAATTATAAAAGTGTTCCCTATCTCCCTGCTGGGGACCATGTTGAGACTAATTTGGATCCTCTAGGAAAGAATTAGCTTGTGGAAAATAACTTTAGCGCTAAATCATAATAAAGGTAGGAGTGTTTTTCTTTTTAAATCAGCTTGCTTGAAGTATAATTTTTATACAATATGTACCACTTTCTGTGTATAAGCTGATGATTTTTGACAAATGTATATAATCATGTACCCTCACCCAGTCAAGATATATACTATTTCCATCATCTCAAGAAATCTTCTGGTACTCTTTTGCAGTGAATCCTCCCAACCCCCACATTCAGTCCTAGGGAACCACTGATATGCTTTTTACCATTATAGATTAACTGTGACCGTACTTGTTACTTCAGATAAACGGAATTGTATCATATGTATTCGTTTGTGTCTAACTTCATTAGTTTTTGAGATCCATCCATTCCTTTACATGTATCAATAGTTAATTACTTTTTGTTGCTGAATAGTATTCCATTTTGAATTGAATTAAGATATACCAAAATTTTTCATCCATTTACCTGTTGATAAACATTTGGGTGTACAGTCTGGGCTGTCATGAGTAAAGCTGGTAAGAATATTCATGTATAAGTCTTGGGAGTAGAATTTGTTTAAATCATATGATAAATGCGTGAGTACTCCACTCGCTCCACATCCTTATGAATACCTAGTATAGCAGTCTTTTCAACTGTAGCCATGTTAGTGGTTGAGCAGTAAGATCTTGCTATTTAAATTTACATTTTTATGATGACTAACAATAATAATAATAATAATAATGTTGAGCATCTTTTCTCATGCAGGTTGATCAAACATACGTTTTTCTCTTTTTCCTTTTAACGTATATAGCAAAAGTAGCAAACTCTGATAATATTTTCTTTACAAATTAAAGAAAACCAAAGGAGTGTTACCCCTGTGCTTTGCATCTCTCTGTGGGAGAGATTGCTCCTGATCTCTCCAGTTATAATCTGCTTTCTGAGGCCCTGGAATTCACCTGTAGGTTTGAGTAGCCCCTGTGGCTCCCTGTGTCTGAAGCCCTGATGCTCTAGAACAAAGTGGACATCCTCAAAATGTTTGAATTAAAATGAATTGAAAAGGGACACTTGGGTGGCTAAGCTGGTTGGGCTTCCCACTCTTAGTTTCGGCTCAGGTCTTGATCTCGTGGTTCATGGGTCTGAGCCCCATGTTGGGCTTTGTGCTGATGGTGTCTAGCCTGCTTGGGATTCTCTCTCTCTCCCTCTCCCGTTCTCTCTCTCTCTCTCTCTCTCTCTCAAAATAAATAAACTTAAAAAAAATTTTAAATAAATTGAATTGATATGTTTTTTAGACAGAGTAGAAACCACATTGGGGATGAGGAGGATGGGACTCTGTTTAGGAAGGTTTATTTACAAATATCCATTCTGATACAAGCATTGTTTTCTACATATTATACTGTTTCATATTTCATTATTAACTTTCTAATGTCCTCACATGCCATGATGATACAGACAAATAGACCATCTTTGTTTCAAAATAAAATCAGTTACAATCTATCAGCTTCTGTTAGGTTAAAAAAATTCTACTTTAACTCTTCATGATCACTTCTATTGGACTGTTGTCCCACTTCACACATTGTTTGACCTTCTGTGAATATGCAGGATGGACTAATGTGGGAGTGTTTGTGGCTTACTCCTGATTCCTAGTTTTCCCTTAGCTTCTGAAACTCCCAGATGCCCAGCGAGTTCACACTGCTTCTAAGCCTCTCAACTGTAGATCTCCTTTCTATCCAACCTCCTCAGCCTCAAAGCCCATGCAGGAGATGAAATTTAAGGTGGCAAATTAACACAAAAATCTTAACTATTATTTTTATCCATCATCCTTACTGGATAACATTTGTTTTTAATGGTAGCAATAGATGTTTTATCCCAAAGGAGTGAAGATTGAAATTCACTGGCCCCATGGTAGGACAGAATGATGAGTAGGAAAGTTTTTGGATCACATTTTTCCATGCTTCCAATGTAATGTGAATGCCTTATGATATGCCATGTTCGAACTTTCCACACAATCTCTTGTTTCTAAAAGACAGTAGTCAACCCTCTGGGAAGCTACATACAAGCTTTGGTTTATTCCATGTGAATATTTCAACAATCTAAAAGGAAGTGTGAAGGACAAAACCTCAGATGTATTTGGTACATCTGCTAAGGTGGGTCAGTCATGATGCCACAACCTGACACTGCATAGAATTTCACACCGTCTGCAATTTTCTAAACTAACTTAAAGATAAAGCCAAAATCCCTTTGAAATTATTAGAGAAAACCTACATAAAGCTTCTTCAAGGAATAAAATATAATCCATAACCAATGTATCTTTTAAATGTCTATTATTATGTCATGGAAGCATATTCTTACGTTAATGACAACAAAGTCTCCTACAAAGAATACTACAATGAGAATCAAGAAACCCAGAGCCTTTGTTTTTACTTCTGCCACTCTCTAACTTTGAGACTCTGGACAAATCATTTATTCTCTACATACAAAATTGCCATTGTGGGGGAACCTGGCTGGCTCAGTTGGTAAGGCATGGGACTCTTAATCTCGAATGTGAGTTCGAGCCCCATACTGGGTGTAGAGCTTACTTAAACATAAAATCTTAAAAAAAAAAAAAGAAAGAAATTGGGATTGTAATAAATGTTTCTCCCTCCTGAGAATAATAGGAAGATAAATGTCTGCGACAGTGACTTGAGTTGCAACACAAATCTGAGGCATTATTATTTTTAGTACAGAAAGCCTAGAAATAAATAACATATTGTCCTAACATTTTTGTTACTTTAATTGGTCCAAATTATATGTTTTCTTGTGGGATTTTTATTTGGCTCTTTGTGCAAGAGATAGACAAAAAAGAACAAAGTCATGTGAAAACAGAGAAATAAGAAGAAGAAACAAATAAGACAACTCTGATTAACATATTATGCTAAAATTACTGTGAGAAATGACAGGCGGTTCTAAATTAGACAGCCACAAGACAAGAGATCCCCTTCCGGAGCTATTTCAAACCAAAGCTCCGTGCGAGGAAACGAAGCCAAACACAGAACATATGTCACTGCAAGAACGAAGTAACCGAAAGCTCAAATAGCTAAATGGTCTTCATGATTAGAAATAAAGAAGACACATTAGCTTGTAAGTGGATCCCATTGTCAAGGAAGGATACAGATCTCCCTAAGGATCAGGATATTCTCTCTTGATTCTCTTTCAGAGTAAAAGGCTGAGCATCAGGAGTTTCTGGTCCTGGATCAAAATCTGAAATCTTCTGGGGACTAGGCCTGCAGATATTTAGCCAGGGTCTCGCCACTGAACTTCAACAGTCAGTTTCATCTTCTATCACTAAGGAGAACAGCCTCCAAAAGCAAACATCAATCATAATATGTATATCTAGCTGGTGACAACCCATTTAGCACACTTGGGGGTCATTAACAGCAGCTATTGTTTATTTTCATATTTAAAAATATAAAAAGATTCGGGGCACCTGGGTGGCTCAGTCAGTTGAGCATCTCACTCTTGATTTTGGTTCAGGTCACGTTCTCACAGTTTGTGAGTTCGAGCCCCGCATCTGGCTCTACGCTGGCAGTGTGAAGCCTGCTGGGGATTCTCTCTCTCCCTCTCTCTTTCTGCCCCTCCCCTGCTTGAGTTCTCTCTCTCTCTCTCTCTCTCTCTCTCTCTCTCTATATATATATATATATATATATATATATATATATATAAAGATTCAGTACTCTTGGTCTGAAAAAAGTAAATGCTGAAGATACAAAAGTTAATGAATTGTATGGATAAAAAAATGACTCTGTCCGTAACTTGCCAGGATAAGTGTCTCTCTTGAAACTTGAGCGAGGTGCACTTGAGACAAGCAAAAGGAAGTTCTACTGTGAAGCATGGAATTCATAGGCAGAAGGTATCATATTGCTTATCACAGAAGCAGTATAATTTCTGATTACTTGTCTAAATCACCAGTTCCCTAAAGGCTGGATCTTAATCACTGTTCTATCCCTAACCATTTAGCACAGTGGTAGGCACATGGAAGGTGCTTAATAAATCTTAGTTCTCTTATATGGCCCTTCCTAGGCCCACTTCTCTCTTTGAGGATGTGCGGTAATGGTGACCCAGATACAAAGCTTTCTTCTAGCATGGGAAGATCGTGCAATTACTTCAAGTTCCCAGAGTAGTCGAAGAAGAGGAGAGGACCAAATAAGCAGCACATACTTCAGTTACTTCTGCTTTATTCGTTTTCTGTTTCCATAACAACAGTATTTCACTGTTCACCTTTTGATATAAAACACTGGAAAACAAACAGCAGTCCAGAGAGGATGAAACATGCAGTTTTGAGTGGGTACTTCAGACATTATTTTCTTAATTTCTTTTTTTTTTAAGAAATTAAGCAGGGGAGGGGCAGAGAGAGGGAGACACAGAATCTGCAGTAGGCTCCAGGCTCTGAGCTGTCAGCACAGGGCCTGAGGCGGGGCTCGAATCCAGGAACCACGGTTATCATGACCTGAGCCGAAGTCAGAACCTCAACCGACCGAGCCACCCAGGTGCCCCTATTTTCTTAATTTCTGAAGACAATCAAAGTCGGTCTTTAGCTTGTGTTTATTTCATTAACAGTGCTACACTACTTTTTATTTATTTGTTTTGAGAGAGAGAGAGCATGCACGAGTGCACATGCATGAGGAGGGGCAAGACAGGGAGAGAGGGAGAGAGAATCCTGCAGGCTCTGTGCTATCAGTGCAGAGCCTGATACAGGATTCAAACCCATGAATCTTCAGATCACGACGTGAACAGAAACCAAGAATGGGACTCAACCGACTGAGCCACCCAGGCGCCTCGCAATGCTATGCTACTTTTACCCAAAATAATTACCTCAAATAATTTTCATAGTAGAGATATCATTCATAATTCCAACATAAGGGCATAACTTAAATAATTTGGGGTAAATCTCAGTCAATTAAAAAACATAAAAAACAAACGGATATCTGTATAGCTCAAAATAGCTCAAATATATATTATGTATGTATATTTATATATATGTATATACACATGTATGTGTGTATATAAATACACACACACACATATACATACACACACAATTTATAATCTACAGTGTGATTACGGGTGCCTGGGTGGCTCAGTTGGTTGAGCATCCAACTTTGGCTCGGGTCATGATCTCATACCTTCTGAGTTTGAGCCCCATGTAGGGCTCTGTGCTGACATCTCAGAGCCTGGAGGCTACATCTGATTCTGTGTCTCCTTCTCCTTTTACTCCTCCCCCAATCATGCTCTGTCTCTCTCTCGCTCTCTCAAAAATAAGTAAACATTAAAAAAATAGAAAAATACAATCTACATTATGATCAGGCCATGGACAGATAAAACCAACTCTCAGTAGAAGAAATAGTTAAAAGATGCTAAGCCAGTGGTTCTCAAAGAGGGGTCTCTGGGCCAGCAGTCATCACAGATCTCACCCCATACCACTGATTCATAAACTTTGGGGCTGGGACCCAACAATCTGTGCTTTAACAAGCATTCGAATTATCAAATCAACAAGTTATAAACTTTAAGCATGCACAATGTTGTACATCAATTATACCTCAACTAAAACAAAAAGCAAGTCCTCCAAGTGATTCTGACATACACCACAGTTTGGGAACAACTGCCCTGATTATACATATTACTATCCTTATTTCACCAATGAAGGAACATGAGCTCATACATAACCCAGCTAATGGAGTCTGGGACAGGAGCCAGAACTTCTGATTCTGAATCCTGTGTGCAGCCTTGGAAAAAAAGAATCAACTTAAGAACCAGAAAATTCCTGATTCCTAGTATGGATGCCCTTTTTAACTGAGGTAGAAAAAAATTAGTTAAAACTTCTTAGGCTTCAAGGACTCCATTCTGTGATATGGGATAGTAATATTGTACTAACCTCAAAGAGGTTTTGGTGAGAAAAACAAATTAGATAATGTATGTAACCATGATTTTAGGCCATAAAGAGTCATAGCATTTGGGTCATCATTATTTCTAAAGCTTTTCGATCTTATGAGAAAACATATTCTCAGTCACTATTCCACATTTCTAGCCATAGCTATACATGAAGTTTTAAACACAGTCTACTTCTAATTTTGGTTTTTGCTATAATAAGTTTTTCCTCCCAGCTGCAAAATTACATGAGCTACAACTCTACTCAAAACAAAATTACTATGACCCATATTTTTGTATAAAGGGAAGAGATAGTGCTATGTGGTATTTTTCTAGAAAAGAATCAAGTGGTTTCAATTTTATTAAAAAAAATTCTCAAAGGGGCACCTGGGTGGCTCAATTGGTTGAGCGTCCAGCTTCGACTCAGGTCATGATCTCACGGTTTGTGGGTTCAAGCCCCGCATCAGGCTCTGTTCTGACAGCTAGCTCACAGCCTGGAGTCTGCTTTGGATTCTGTGTCTCCCTCTCTCTCTGACCCTCCCCTGCTCATGCTGTCTCTCTCTCTCTCAAAAATAAATAAAACATTAAAAAAATTTTTTTTAAATTCTCAAAGATTAGATTGGTATATATCTAATGCTTTTTAGCTCACAAGAGTAGTTTTCACAGCAAATTACCATTCTGCATTGATTTTATACAACTGACATTTTTATGGTATCATTTTTGCATGCTAACTGACCTTTACATACCAATCTCATAAACTATGTGTTCACTTTTTAAAAGCAACTTTAACTTTGTCATAAGGTATTATAATACTATTATGAATAACTGGGAAATTATAAAAATATATTTAAACATTTTTAAAATCTGTTTTCCTTCCAATCAGCAATAGCTGCATTTTGGTTCTTGTCTTTCCAGAATTTTTTATATACACACAACACATGCATGCATGTGTTTTTAACAAAATAGGAGCATTTGATTTGAACATTTATCAGTCTATTGTAAAAATATTTCCAGGTAATCATCTCTGCTTTATCAGTTCAAATGGCTCCATTATATTCCATTGGATGAATGGATTGGATGGGTGGATTTTTTAACCAATCACTTACTACTGGACATTTGGATTTTTCTGGTTATTCACTTTTATCACCAATGGTTCAATGAACAGCACATCCTGATTTAATTATCCTCTAGGAATACATTCTTAGAAGCAGAGTTCCTGGATCAAAGAGAAGCACATTTTTAAGTCTTTTGATTTATATCCCAAATGGCCCTTCCAGAAAGATCATACTTTTACCCTCACCAGTAGTATATATTTTCCAACATTCTCCCTTTTGGAAAAAAATCTTTTCTACTTTAATATGTCAAAATAATGTCAAAATATGTCAAAAATAGTATTTCATTATTTTAATTTGCATGTGTTTGAATATTAATGAGATATTTTTTCATATGAGTAACAGATACTGTCAGGCCCTCCCATATCCTTCTGTATCCACCTGTCTAGCTTCTGATTGCTTACTCTAATGCTGAGGGTATTTCTTTTGTTGTCTAGAGTAGGAAGCTATGCAGGGCATGTGGAAAGCGCCAGAGAATTAATACCTTCAAAAGCAGCCTCAAGCAAGTGGAGAGATAAATACCCCAATTGTACCTCTTGGGGGGGGGGGGTAAGTGTAGGGAATGTTTTGCACTCTCTCCCAGAGTAGGGAGGGAGACATTGGGCTGAGCCCCCAGTTGCCCAGGAAAAATGGCTTCATGATTCACTCTTTGTTGGTTTCTTTGCCTTTTTGGTGTCACTTCTCCACTTCCTAATTAGTGATCATCTCCCAAGTAAACTACTTGAACTTAAATCTTTACCTCAGGGTCTTCTTCTCGGCTAGAGAACCCAAACCAAGACAGAAAGAACTTTTCCCCCCTCTTTAGTCAATTACCCTATTATTCATACATTTTTCCCATTTTGATATAGGAGTTAGAATTATCTATTTTAAAATATTAGGAAGGAAGAGATATTTATGAAGGGCAACCTTGATAGAACACAAATCAGGAGATTAATAAATAAATATACCTACCACCAAATTGTCTTTTTAAATTTTGTAAATGTATATTTAGTTTTGAGAGACAGAGAGAGACAGAGCATGAACCAGGGAGGGGCAGAGTGAGAGGGAGACAAAGAATCTGAAGCAGGCTCCAAGCTCTGAGTTGTCAGTACAAAGCCCAACGTGGGGCTTGAACTTGTGAATCAGGAGATCATGACCTGAGCTGAAGTTGGACGCTCAACCGACTGAGTCACCCAGGCACCCCCAAGTTGTTCTAATAAACAAGTTAAGATTTAAAATATTACAAAGTGTTATCATTAATAATAGCTACTATATTAAAAGTTAATTAACTCCTCTTTATTTCAAGTGTGCTATATTGAGTTAAGATTTTCTTGGAGGTATAAATTAATTTAAATGGAGGAAAAAGGGAAAAGCTAGCAAACTAAGGTGAAGAGAATAATTTAGCCAAAGTGTATGAGTGTGTTAATTGAATGCTACTAGAAAACCTACATTCAGCAATGTAAATATGTTTAAAATAGATTGCCATCATTTTAAGGGAGAGAGTAAGGCTCCATGAGAAGTCTGTTGAGAAGGTTTAGAATGGAGAGACATTTTGTGTCAAAAGACGTTTTCTAGTATCTAAAATCAATATGTTCTTAATTAAAATACCAATCTCCCAAGATGGCCCTGAAAGAGTAAACAATGTTAAACTAAACTGGCCCAGAGCCCAGAAAGTCTGCCAGACCAGGACTGATACAACTAGGCAAACAAAACTAAACAAAACAAAAAACTTTCAAAAGCAGAACTAACCATTTGTAATTTGGGGAAAGGGGCAGGGGAGGGCATGCACAAAACAAAAGAAAATTGTCAGTTTGCCTCTTGCTCTGGGCAGGGAACCAGACACAATCACTCCAGCAAAATCTGTTTGGAGGCCATTCTTCCAGCTGCACAATTTAAACAAAGCCTTTGCAAAGGTAAAACAAGGACAATTAGTCAACCTAACTCGCCTTGTGTGGACAAGGAAAGTTTTTAAGGAGAACACATGGAATACAGATCCACAAGGGTCACACTTCAAAGCTTCCTAAGGATTCTGACTGCCCTGAACTTTCACGCTACCTTTAGAGGATTTAAAAAACAAAAACGGGGTGAGTCATTTTAACATATTTTATCAGGACAGTTTATGGGGTTTTTTTGAACTTACAAGGTACATTAAGGCTATGTGTCTACAGAAGAGCAAACACTCAGAAGAAATTTAAAAAATTCTGTCCAGGGGCACCTGGGTGGCTCAGTCAGTTGAGCATCTGACTCTTGATCTTTGTGCAGGTCACGATCTGTTCATGGGATCAAGCCCACATTGAGATTCTCTCTCACTCTCACTCTGCCCCTCCCCAGCTCATACTCTCTTTCTCTCTCAAAAATAAAATAATAATAAAAAAAAAGAAGAAATTCTGTCCAGATTAAAGTCGGTGCAAATGATGGCTGTTGGCTCTCAAATCTGGATGTTTGCATGATACTAAAAGATAAACGCTCAGTAATCCATCAGCTTGTTGCTGGTCAGACTCAAAGAGCTCACAGTATAATTAGTAAGGGGAGAGTCCCCTGAGTATTTCTGTTTCAAACTAAATATTTATTTAGTTAAACACATTTATTAGGTGCTTGTCTTAACATTATCGATAAATAAAGACAACTTATTACATTGCCAAAGGACTGAATTCTCTAAGACAGTGTGCAGCCATCAACAAGAATAGAGGTGGCCTTGGGCAAACTCCATTAAAGCAACATACCACTTCATATTAATTGGAGTAGACTTGATTTTCTGTGACAACAAACTACCCCCAAATCTCAGTGGATTAACCCAAACAGCATTATTTCTTGCTCATACTACTAGGTCCATGTGAATCAGGAGAAACTCTAAGCACACAGTCACTAAAGGATTCGGGCAGATTGTTTCCACCAGCTTATAGCTGCCCCTTTTGGAACACAAGGCCCAAAACGGGTGGCAGGAGGAAAGGGAGAGACTAGAGAATCCCACATTTGTCACTTCTGCTCATATTTCATTAGCCAGAATGAATGCCATAGTTCCTCCTAATACGAAGGTGTTGAAAAATACTGTGTCAGTTGTGCCTAGAAGAGGAAGAGAACTGGGTATTAGAGTAATTTCCACCACACACTCAATGACCTGGAACTTTGGATGAATTCCTAATGCAATGTAAGGGCAGAAACAAACACTGAGAGGTAAGGCTAAGGACATATAACGAAAGGCTGAGTCATGGCTCAGAGGAGATTTGGAGAGCTGTAAGCAAAGATGAGACTAAGCATCAAAATCCTGAGAATGTCTTTAAATGACAAAGGCCAACCTGTCATAAACCTTTTTTAATTGGCTTTATTTTCACACAAAGTAACATTTTTCTCAGGGCATCTTAATATGTCACTTGATAGCTGACATTACTCCATCTGTACTCTCAGAGTATATCTTTGCACCATCAGGGACAGATATATCTGAGAGGTATCACAAAAATACAGATTCCTAGGACCCACCCCAAATCTAATGGATTAAAATCTCTGAAGATTTTAGGTCCAGGAATCTGCTTTTAAACAAGTATCTCCTTGGTAATTCTAATGCATTCTAAATCTGTTTTAGACTTCTGCCAAGATTTAGAGGAGGTCTGAGATCTGGGTTGGTTTGGGCTCTGGGAAAATGCCTCTACTTATCCTACTCACCAGGTACAGTCTGTTCTAGTACCAGAGGAGGCATTAGGTAAGGTCAAGGCTGTTCATGTAAGCTAAATGGGGAATTCCCTTGGTGAGGAAAATAGAGGTGAAAGCATAGAGAGTAGGTTGATTTTGAGATTATGCTGAACTTGGTTTGGGAAAGATCGGTTGAACACAAAATAGCTTCAAGGGTAACAGAATTTGTAGGTAGGATTGCCAATCAATTGACAATGATGGTGATGGAGAAGAGGCCAGAGTTTCTGCTGAGGGTTTGGAAATGGTCAGGTGGAGGAGATGAGGGCCTTGGGATTTTCTAGGCACATGTGGCAAGTGCTGCTCCTTAAATAAGCTGTGCTGGGCAGGGAGGGGACAGACAGCTGGTGAATCCTGTGCCCTCCTTGCTGAGATTTGGGGGAGGGGTGCAAAATGCTGTCATGATTATTAGAAACTGTGAGGTAATAGAAAAAATATTCATTGATCTCTGCCTCCAGCTTTTGGCAGAGTTCCTAAATCCCTTGGAATTTCCTGGGTGATAGCAGTGTCTTTGGTTCTGATGAGGTGACTCTTGGTAGGCTCCTGGATGGAGCCAATTGGTCGAGAGAAAGACAAAGTCACGATTAGAAGCTTAGAATTTTCAGCTTCACTTCCCACTCCATTCTCTAGAGAGGGGAGAGGGGCTGAAAATGGAGTTAGTGAGCTATCATGCCTACATGATGAAGCTTCCATAAAAATTCTTAAAATGTGTGAGTTTGGGAGTGCTTCTAGGTTGGTGAAAATGTGGGTGTGCTGGGAGAGTGGCATACCCAACGAGGGCATGGAGAAACTCTGCACCCATTCCCACATACCTTGCCCTAAACCATCTCTTCCACCTGGATACCCATCTGTATCCTTTTCATGTCCTTTTATAATAAACTGATAAACAGTAAGTAAGCTGTTTTCATGGTTTTGTGAGATGTTCTAGCATATTAATCGAATCTGAGGAGGGGGTCGTGAGAACCTCCTATCTATAGCCAATTTGTCAGAAGCACAGGTAACAGCTTCCAATTGCAACTGGCATCTGAAGAGGGCAGTCCATTGGGACTGAGCCCTTCACCTGTGGGATCTGATGCTATCTCCAGACAGACTGTCATAATTGAGTTAAAGTGTAGGACATCCAGCTACTGCTGCAGAATTGCTTGGTGTGGGGAAACACCTACACGTGTGTTGCCAGAAATGTTGTGAGTGTGGTAGTAGCATGAGGGTAAAGGAGAAGCACAGGATATGAGGACTGAAGTTTTTTCCAACACAGAAACATTTTTTTAAGTTTATTTACTTATTTTTTTAGAGAGAGGAAGACAGAGAGCAAGAGAGAGCACATGCAAGTGGTGGAAGGGCAAAGAGAGAGGGAGACACAGAATCAGAAGCAGGCTCTAGGCCCTGAGCTGTCGGCACAGAGCCCCACGTGGGGCTCGGACTCACGAACCCTAAGATCATGATCTGAGAGAAGTCATATACTTAACTGACTGAGCCACCCACATGGCCCAACACAGAAACTTTTTTAAAATAAGGAGAAAAACACACACCAGGTAATTGTAAAATAGAGCTATTTACACTTAACAGGAGGGAGTTGTGAAACCCCACTGAGATATCAGAAAGTTTTAAAGCTTCCACAAACTACGATTAATGGTGAATCATGGGTTAAAATTCCTTGCTGTGAAATCTGAGAGGAAATTTTGATATTCATACAGAATGCAACTTTGAATCTTGGGTTGCAAAATAAGAATATGAAAAAGAAGAATAATGATGTGTATGTATATGGAGGGGGATACCTCCATAATGTAAAGTGTCTTATCATAAAAAATTGTTTACTATCCCAACAGAAATTATTTTGCTTGAATAGAAGTATCTATTACCTGAAGAATGGACAAGCACTCTGAAACTCTTCAAACCTGTGATCAGGAAGTGAGTTCTCTTTGGAAGTATAATATCATGGCCTACATGATGTGGGGACTAGGGTCAACATCAGAGGTCTGAGAGTAGAGAAGTTTAGACCATTATGTAAGAAACAGTGACATATGGGTTGCCTGGGTGGCTCAGTTTGTTAAGTGCCTGGCTTTGGCTCAGGTCATGATCTCGTAATTTGTAAGTTCAAGCCCCGTGCCTGGCTGTCTGCTGTCAGCACAGAGCCTGCTTCAGATCCTCTTTCCTCCTTTCTTTGCCCCTCCCCTTCCCTCAAAAATAAACATTTTAAAAAGAAAAAAAGACAGACAAGGTACTGAGTACATTGGTTCTTGGTAAACAAAATGACAGAATGGTATACCAAATACCTACAAACAATGTTATTTTTAGGGTAATCAGTATTAGCAGCTATTAATATGCACCTCCAATACTTAACAACAAAGATTTCTCAGTGGCTTAACAGGAATTTTTCTTTCTTTCTTTCTTTCTTTCTTTCTTTCTTTCTTTCTTTCTTCCTTCCTTCCTTCCTTCCTTCCTTCCTTCCTTCCTTCCTTCCTTCCTTTTTCTTCAAAGTTTATTATTTATTTTGAGAGAAAGAGAGAGTGAGAGAGAGCAGGGGAGGGACAGAGAGAGAGAATTCTAAGCAGGCTTCATGCTATCAGCACAGACCCTGATGCGGGACTTGATCTCATGAACTGTGAGATCACAACCTGAGCCAAAATCAGTAGTGGGATGCTAACCGACTGAGCCACCCAGGTGCCCCATCTTCCTTCCTTCCTTCCTTCCTTCCTTCCTTCCTTCCTTCCTTCCTTCCTTCCTTCCTTCCTCTTTCTGTCTGTCTGTCTTTACTTGTTTTGTTCTGTTTCAGTTTTGTTGAGGTATAATTGACAAATATAATTTAAGACATTTAGAGCGTACATCGTGGTACTTTGATATAGTATACATCGTGAAAGAATTCCCATCATCTAATTAAAAGATTTTTCTTTCTCATTTCCCTGCCCAATACAGATTGGGCAGCTTTCCCTTCGGGGTGTCCTCTAGACAGTGATGGAGAGATCTGGGTTATTTTCGTATTGTGGCTCTGCTGTCCCCTAGTGCCTCCATGGACTCCTCTGCTTGGTCATCACTCAGCCATCAAGTAAAGAGAGAGCAAGGAAGGTCACTGAGGATGTTTTACAGACAAGTCCAGACGTTGTGGACGTTACTTGCCTGCACACCCCATCAGTCAGACCTGCTCAAATAACACCAACCTGCTGGCAGGCAGGACTAAAACATACTAGAACATACATCTTCTTGTGAATCCAGGAGGAGGAAAAGGGATCGGTGAGCAGCCAGCCAGTCCCTGCCACCCAATGACTACTCACGGTAGTCCATAATCTGCAATGCTTAACCTGCCTCTGTTTCAGTTAAAATCCTACAACCTGCTAAAGTTGTTCAAGCATGTTTTACAGTGTAGCTCCTAAAATAGCAGTAAATCTTTGAATATCATTATTGGAATAGCTGATTCTCACTAAAACTTTGAGAAATGCAGAACTCTCTGGTAGTGTGTGAATTTGAAAAAAAAAAACTATTCAAAGTTCAGAATGACTAAGTTTAGCAATTCTGTCCTGGAATTTGGAGGGTAGCTAAGCCCTCATTCTTATAATATGCCTTGTGAGCTTATTTTTGGAAAGGGTATGTGATAGGGAACAATGTGAAGAATGTTTGGGCCGTAAATTCCAAAACTTATTTATGAACTTCTAACACATCATTTATAACCCAAGATCCATTATAATACAGTATCTCTCTGCATGCTTATAGCAGACACAGTAGAAAATCTGTTGACTACTGACAGCTAGTTTTAAGCATTTCTGAGGTAACCCTCCACATACATATGTACCCTCATTGCAGTTTTTATTTTCATATTTTTACTTTTCAACCCAAGATTTGTAGCCTGGATTTTGTTTAAATGTTAGCACCTCCTCCCAATATTCTAGAGCAAGGAAGTTCAACCTGTGATTCTCCATTAATTTTTGTGAGTTGTGGAAGTTTCAAAACTTTCTGGTGTGTCCATTTGGCATTCGACTCTCTCCCACCCTTTTTCTCTTCCCTCCTATAAAAGATATAGTAGCTCTGCTTATAATTACCCCACATGTACTTTTCTCCTTATTTAAAAAAATTTTCCAATAGCCATGACAGCATTTTAAGGCTTACACCAAGGAAGGCTATCTAAATATGAAACAGATGAAGAAGTATATCTTGGGCAAAATAACTTACAGATATGAGAAAGAAAATTAGAGTAGGCATATGTTTGTGGTTGAGAAAGTATGTCTGTCCAAATGTATAGGAGAATATTAGTATGGATAAAAAACCCTGTTGTACAGAAGGGTATTGTCTAGTTGTTACATAAGCAACTGAGAATTCTGGGGTGACACCCAACCTCTTTGGCTGACAAAATATCTTCAACTAGATGCCTGGAATTAAAAACAAATGATGCCAGGTGGGTAAAAGAGAAAGTTGATTCCATCTACTTTACCATGTTGTTTATTTCTGGGGCAAGATAGACAAAATATATATGCATCAGCACCAAATGATCATCGTGTTTCATTTGTTTGCAAAGCTGCCTATGGATATTGGCATCAAAAACATCTCAAAATCTAAGCAAGAGCAGCCCTTTATACAAGAAATTAATATAAACCATAGATTAAAACCAGTGTAGGAAACATTATCATATTTCAAATAAACAGTAAGGAAAACTATGAAAGGAAAAAAAGATAAGTTCTAGAGGATCCCAGTCATGAGACTTAATATTAAAATGAAAAACAGCTTTAAAAAAGGGGGGGTGGGTGGGAACCAGTTTTACTATTTTGAGTCAATAATACTGTTACTTATAAGACTTTGGCCAATAAAGACTTTTCATTATAATACATTTTTTTCCTCTATAAAGATTTTCTTATTTGACATTTGTTATACAATCTATTGTATTAATTGTTATTTAAAAACAGATTAAAATAGACTCACTTTATGCACCATCTTTCTACAAATGGTGGAAACTTCCTTGGGAACTGCTACTGATAAGTCATAGCGTAGACCTTGATCTCTGACCACTTTTGGAGAGTAACCAAATCAAGACAGAAAAATCTAATCTTGCCAAAGACCACATAGGAAGTTCTTGGCAAAGTCAGATGAGAAAACAGAGTTCATGAACTCCAAGGGTGGACATTTTTAACCACTGCCTTCATTCCGTGTTTTGGGAACCCTTTTCCAAAAAAAAAAAAAAGAAAGAAAGAAAGAAAGAAAATTCTGGAATTTTGCTTGCTTTTTTCCACGATCAATTTAATAGAGTGGTGGAAAGAGATCTGCACTGAGTCAAAGACTTAGACTCTTTAAAAAACAAAACAAAACAAAACAAAACAAAACAAAACAAACCTCTGCATAATGGAACATTTGAATGAATCCTTTGACCCATCATTTAGTTTTGAGAATCTTAAACTCATAGTCTATCTTATTTCAACTAACTCTCACTGAATTCCTTCCTCCCAAATAATTTTGAAGCAAATCCTTATCATTTTGTCCATGAACATTTCAGTATGTATCTCTAAAAGAAGTGTCTTTAAAAAAATAACCACACTACTGCTATCATACCTAAAATATTTGATAATAATAATTTAATGTTGTCAAATACACAGTGTTCAAAATTCCATCTCAAAATACAGTAATTTTTAACAGTTTGTTTGAATCAAGATCCAAATAAAGTCCACTCATTGTGATTCCTTCCATATTTCTTAGGTCTTTAAAACATTTCTAGGCTTTCCCGCCATCTTTTTTTAGATTTGTAACTTATTTGAAGAAAGAAACCAGTTCATTTATCCTGTAGACAGAGATTGGGTTTTGCTGACTACAACCCTGTGGTATTGTTTGATATGTTCTTCAATGTTCTGTTTTTAAATCTGTAGTTGAATCTAATAGGTTTGAAAAGGTTCAGATTTGCTTAGCTTTGGTAAGAGTATTTAATAAATGGGGTACATTTCCATCAGGAGGCACTAATGTCTGCTTATCTCTTGTTTTACCATATTAGCAGATGTCGGTGTTCAATGTGTAGATTCATTAAGGGTTGCATAATGATGATATTATAATTCTATTAGTCCTTCTTCATTTATTAGCCAGAATACAAAGAAAATTTCCCTCATTCACTATATAGCTCCCCAGAAGTACAGTCCACAAAGCAAAGACAGGACAAATTCTTAAATCTTTTTATTATAAGTTTTCAAAATAGTGATTGGGTTACTAGTGTCCAACCTACCATGATATCTAATTAATTGCTATTGTTTTTTAGTATCATTTTGAACTCATAGGAGTTCATAGTCAAGAAGGGGAAACAAGTATGCGGAGACAACTATAACACAACATGATTTTGTATTATAGTAAAAGTAAGTGTGTCCAAGGGCATCTGGAGGTGAGAGAGGTGAGAGTATCTAACTACTTTCTTGGGTGTGACCAAGGCCTTAGAGGGGAGACAGTGCTTGAGTTGAATGCGGAGGGATAAAGGTCAACAGGCAAAGAAAATCAAGGATCTCTTGTCCTATGACTAATAGCTGAGGCCACCTCTACTAATAGTTCCAACCTTTTTACCTGTATAACTGATAGACTGGTAGGAAATGGATGAACTTCACTAAGTCAGGATATAAAAGGGATAAGCAGGAGGAGTCACGTGACAGGATGGACACTGTAGGGATGTAGTGAGGAACTCAGTTTTTATATGTTGAGTGTGTGGTGCTTTTGGAATATCAAAGTAGAAATGTTTGGCAGATACCTGGAAATAATGGTCTACATCTCAGGTAAACTTTGCCTGTCTGGACAGGTCAATTTAAGTTTCCCCAGCATGTAATACTAAAGTCCTACGAGTGGGGTGGGATCCTTTAAGGAGGGTAGGATAAGAAAAGGAGGGACAGATGAATCTACCACCATATTTAAGGGATCTGTAGAGGAAGGGAAATCTATAAGAGATACTGAGAAGGAGCAGAGAGGTAGGAAATATTATAAAGGCCAAAGGAGGGGAGAGTTTCAGAATATACAGAGAGGTCTAGGAGAATACATCTAGTGTATCCACTAGTGATTTCATCAAAGGCTGTTTCAGTGGGTTGCTGAGGACGGGAGCTATATTTCAGTGGATACAGACTGAATCAGAGATGCTTAAATACAGACAGAAGCAAAGCTGTTTTTTTTTTCCCAAAAAAGTTTGATAGGGTCTGGCAGCATGAAAACTCATTATAGATTGTGTCCCATATGTAACATAAAATCAACCAACCAATAAATATCATTTGTGAGCTTATAATATGTAAGCCATCATGCCAAAGTACTACTAGAGTAAAAACGATATTCTTGACATAGACCTTGTAAAGGATACAATTGTGAAGGAGAAAGTATGCAAATTTATAAATGCATGTTTAAAAAGAAAGCTCTTGGGGCGCCTGGGTGGCTCAGTCAGTTAAGCATCTGACTTTGGCTCACGTTAGGTCTCATGATTTGTTAGTTTGAGCCCCTTGTCGGGCTCTGTGTTGACAGCTCAGAGCCTGGAGCTTGCTTCATATTCTGTATTTTCCTCTCTCTCTGCCCCTCCACTGCTCACACTCTATCTCTTTCTCTCTCAAAAATAAACAAACATTTAAAAAAAAAAAAGAAAGCAAGCGTGGGGCTTCTGGGTGGCTCAGTTGGTTAAGCACCCGACTTCAGCTCAGTTCATCTCACTGTTTGTGAGTTCGAGCCCCACATCAGGCTCTGTGCTGACAGCTTGGAGCCTGGAGCCTGCTTTGGATTCTGTGTCTCCCTTTCTCTCAGCCTCTCCCTTGCTTGCTCTCTTTCTCTCTCTCAAAAATCAATAAACATTAAAAAAAAAAAAGAAAGCTCTTCAGAAACACTAAGAAATCAGATTAAATAGGCATTTTAAAAACAGGTTGGCCTTTATTATCTCTAAAATAGTATAAAGAATGCACACACATAATTCTAAAAAAAAAAAAAAGGAAAATGTATGCTGTTAAAAATAAGTCTGATGCATAAAAGAAAAACAATTCTCTGAATCCATATATTTTGATTAGGAGTATAGCACAATATTCTTGTATTTATTCATTAAAAGGTCAGGTTCAGTTTCTCTGAATACATAAAGGATAATCACATTATCTTACCTGCCACAGGTATAATGGATGCATATGGATTCAGTACAGTGTCTGTGAAGAATTACAATAAACAAATTCCTTATTAGCAGTCCAGTAAAGTCAGCAGTGGCTACTGAAATGCAACATTCAGTGTGGAGGGCCCCTCCGCAGCCTTTTCTTCCCTATCCACTGGCTTGCGACCAAGACTTTTCATATTTAACGACAGTACCCTCATAGTTCTATAAGGGGTTTCTCACCGCCCTGCTTTTGATCAGCTTTCCAATCACAGCCTACTTCAGATTTAAGTGGAGAATAAAACTGACCATGAAAGAGAACTCTGGGTCACAGGAGCGCTCCCTCACAGCAGCGTCCCGAAATATGAGGAGTCTTTTCTTTTGTTGCCTGTTATGGTAGCACTTTGAAATCCAGGAACCAGGTCTCAACACGGGCAAATTTTGGCACAACACAGAGCCCCGAAAATACATATCAACATAAAAGGCATCACAGTTGGATGACACCACCTCCTTCTCTAAGAAGGAAATGTTTCCATTTGCCTTTAATCCAATCATCCACATTAGGGGTACAGATAAGAGATCAGGAATGACAAACAAGCAGAAAGACCTTCCGTGATGATGGATACATTTGTCTTTTCCTTTCCTTCCCCAGACTCAGTCCTGGCCTTGATTTTGAAGGTAGATATAAAGGACCCTGTGCCACGCTTCAGTGCGTGGCTCCCACTGAAAGGATTCCCCATGTGTTCTGACAGGTAGTTCACACCTGGAAGAAGGTTGGGGAAAACTTTCCTATGCTCCCCATTTCATAGAGAAAGGAGACCTCAGTAGATGGTCCTGAGATTAGGTTGTACAGTTCTGCAGTCTGACCAGAGTGGGCCTCTTTGGTCAGCAGAGTGGGGCCAGAATAAGTCTTTCAAATATTTTGGTGCAATGAACTGCTGGTTCATCCGCGTATTACATAATTACCTGCTTTCCTCTCGTGCCTGAGACCAGATGGCTGAGTAAATAAATAAATTACAACCAAGTCTGCTTCAATGTTATGACAGTGGAATTTGAGATAATTCCTTTAATCAGCCATCCAACAAGTTGAGTCTTCTTTGTGTCCTGACCTAGAAGTGGATATCTTTCAGCATGACTTTCAGAGTCCTTCGGCGGTAAGAGATTTTTCAGTATCAGTGAATATAAATTCAAGTTTTATTACTAAATTTTCTGGAGAGGAGTTAGTAAAGACCTCTGGGTCCCATTTAACAGTGGAAATAGCTCTTGACCTTTAAGAACTGTTGAAGAATTTGAGAGCAAAATACAAAATTATATCATTGTTTTACTTTTAAAACAGAGATTTCAAAAATAAGCCAACTTATTAGAATTTACAAGGGAACTTCAAAACTCAAATTCCCAACCCACAACTTTTTCTTTTCTTTCTTTTTCTTTCTTTCTTTTGTGTTTTTTTTTGTTTTTGTTTTTGTTTTTGTTTTTGTTTTCAGATAGCCAGATGCTCATCTTGCTTTCACATTAAAAAAAATATCAGGTACTGGGGCACCTGAATAGCTCAGTTGGTTAAGCGTCCAACTTCAGCTCAGGTCATGATCTCACTCTGTGAGTTTGAGCACCACATCAGGCTCTGCGCCTACAGCTCAGAGCCTGGAGCCTGCTTTAGATTCTGTGTCTCCTCTCTCTCTGCCCCTTCCCCGTTCACACTCTGTCTCTCTAAAAAATAAAATAAAAACATTAAAAAATTTTTTAAATCAAGTACTTAGATACGAAACAGTTCTACTCCTATCAAAAATTCAAAGATGACATAGCCTTAAAGCAAAATATAATGGCTGATGGGATTGGTGATGAAATATAAGCTTATGAGCCCAAATCATACTATTAGAATAAGGAAATATTGTTTTTGTATTAACAATTGATGATCCATTAAACCCCTGAATTAATGAGCTCTTGAGAAAGCAGTTGAGCAAGAATCAGAAACCTTAGTGCAATGCATGTGATTTATTCTAGATCAGTAGTTGTAAACTCCAGCTCTACAGTAAAATCACAGGAGTGGTCTCCCTGTCTCTCTGCCCCTCTACCACTCATGCTCTGTCTCTCTCTGTCTCTCAAAACTGAATAAACAATAAAAAATGTAAAATCACAGGAAATGGGACATTTCACAATTATTGATACCAAAGACCCACTCCAGAGATTCTCATATAATCATCTATGGGGGCCCTAAGATTATATTTTTTCAAAATTACTCCCCCCCATTCCCTCCAACCCTTAGCCAGGTGTTTCTAATGTGCAATCAGGTTAAAAACTCCTGGTTGTCTAGCTTTTTATGATGCTGAACTCTTTAAAAAAATTTTTTAATGTTTATTTTTGAGAGAGAGAGTGAGCACATGTGCGCATGTCCGCACACATGCTTGTGGGGCCAAGGGAGAGGGAGACGGAGAATCTGAAGCAGGCTCTGCACTCTCAGTGCATAGCCCAACATGGGGCTCAAACTCACGAACTTTGAGATCGTGACCAGAGCCAAAGTCAGACGCTCAAACAACTGAGCCACCCAGGCACCCCAATAATATTGAACTTCTATTTATAATTGATATAAGCAATAAAGACTGATAGGTATACTTATAAAATATTTTTATGATAATTTATTCTAAATCACTACTCTCTGAACTTAATGGCTTAGAAAATTATAATTATGAAACAAACATAAAATAGCAGCTACCTAATGTTTATGACAAGTAAAAAATATAGGTGTGTGTTATATATGAGCCTGAAGATGACCTTTTTATTTTTTGGTAAAGTTGCTCATAAGAGTCTTGGAATGAAATCATAGAATTTCTTATCCAAATACTTCATTGAGGATAGAAGTTAACTCACTTCCAAGGTTCATCATTTGTGATAGATGCTGGTTAGAACCCATGTTCCTAGATTCTATTCCTAATGTGTTTTTAATATTTCCTTGATTTCATTTTCTTAGAAATAAAGGTTACTTTTGGGGAGTGATACAAGAAACCAATATATAGACACTAGAGGCAGTTTGTAGAAAATTTGTCAAGTCTGTGAACTCTAGAATCAGATAAACCACTAAGTCTGACTTTAACATGTACTACCCCTGAGGTCTAAATCTACCTCAACTTCCTCATCAGGAAAATAAGGATATTATAATCTATTATAATATAATACATGATATTATAATAGCATGAGGTAGAAAAATGGATGAAGGCAAATTTTTCTCTTGCTCACATGACATTGTTTCCAACCCTAGGACCCAAGGAAAAGGAGAATGAACCCAGACTTCGCTGGTAAATGTGTTAAAAAACAAACAATAAAGGCAAAATACATAACTGATAAGGGGTTAGTCTCCAAAATATATAAGCAATTCATACAACTCAATAGCAAAAAAAAAAAAAAAAAGACTGATTAAAAAATGAACAGAAGGGGGCTCCTGGGTGGCTCAGTTGGTTGAGTGTCTGACTTGATTTCAGCTCAGGTCATGATCCCAGCTGTGGGATCAAGCACCACACTGGGCTCTAGCCAGAGCATGGAGCCTGTTTAAGATTCTCTCTCTCCCTCTGCCCCTCTCCCCCCTGCTCTCTCTCTAAAAAAAAAAAAAAAGGAAGAAAGGAAAAAAAATGAACAGAGGAACTACACAGACATTTTTTCCAAATAAGACATGCAAATGGCCAACAAATACATGAAAACATGCTCAATATTACTAATCATCAGAGAAAGGCAAATCAAAACCATAATGAAATATCACCTCACACATGATAGAATGGCTATTATCAAAAAGAGAAGGGATAAGTGTTGGTGAGGATGTGGAGAAAAAGGACTTTTGTGCACTGTTGGTGGGGATGTAAATTGGTCCAGCCACTGTGAAAAACAGTATGGAGATTCTTCAAAAAAATTAAAAATAGAAGTACCCTATGATCCAGCAATCCCACTTCTGGATATATATTTAAAAGAAGATGAAATCGGGGCACTTGGGTGGCTCAGTCAGTTGAGTGTCTGACTTCAGCTCAGATCATGATCTCACAGTTAGTGAGTTTGAGCCCTACAATGGACTTGCTGCTGTCAGCACACAGTCCATTTGGATCCTCTGTCCTCCTGTATGTTTGCCTCCTCTCCAACTCATTATCTCTCTCTCTCTCTCTCTCAAAAATAAATAAGCATTAAGAAAAATAATAATAAAATTAAAAAAGATGAAAACACTATCTCAAAGAGATATCTGCATTCCCATGTTCATTGCAGCATAATTCACAACAGCCAAGATATGAAAACAACCTAAGTATCCAGTGATGGATGAATGGATAAAGAAAATGTGGTGTATATATAAAATAGAACATTATTCAGCCATAAAAAGAAGGAAATCTTGCCATTAAGTGTAGCATGGATGGACCTTGAGGGTACTATGCAAAATGAAAGAAGTCAGAGAAAGACAAATATTATATGATGTCACTTATATATGAATCAAAAAAACATCAATCTCAGAAACAGAGTAGAATGAATGGTGGTTGCAAGGGGCTGAAGGCTGGGGAAATGGGGAAATGTAGGTCAAAGGCTTCAGCCTTTCAGGTATATAAGATGAATAATTTCCTGGGATCAAATGTACAGCATGGTGACTATAGTTATCAATACTGTATTGAAAGCTGAGAGTAGAGCTTTAATATTCTCACCATAACAGCAATAACAAAATGATAATTATGTGAGGTAAAGGATGTGTTAACTAACCTTATTGTGGTAAACATTTCCCAATGTATGCATGTATCAGCTCATCACACTGTACACTTTAAACTTTTGTCAATTATATCTCAGTAAAGTTGGAAAACGAACAAGCAAACAATGAAATTTTTTATATTGGTTCTTCATTAGCCTGTTCTCTACATTAGCTCTTTCTCATACATTTCAATGGCCAGCATGCTATAATAGGGTACTAAATCAGAACATGTTGTGTGAATCATAAAGAGCAATGCCTAGAATATAGTATGTATTCAACAATATCATCTTAGTTGCAATTATTACACGTTAGTAGTGTTCCTCAATGAGGCAGATGGGAGTTTTTTGTTTGGGGGAGGGTAAGTATATTGTGTTTCCAACCTAAATAGTTTGTACTATGTGGACCATTCTTCCTGGAGTCCAAACCACTTCTTGGTGCATAATAAGTAATACTGTGAATCAACCAGTTAGCTTATATGTGTGCAAAATTGCAAAGGAAGAAGATACCATCTTTATCCTCAAAAAAATCTACAAGCTTAATGAAGAGGGAGAGAAAGAAGATGAGCTCTGCCAGCCAAGGGCAGTATCTGGCTGGCCAACTCGCCGAACTTCTATCTGGTATTAGTGCCCCTCATGTCACCTACGGTATTTCTCAGGCATGAGCTACAGTAGCATTTGGTGAATTAGGAGAAATAGTATCTGTGGGTTTATTTAACACATCAGTTCCATTTATATTGTATTTTGGGGGAAAGAGAATTAATTTAACCAAGAAGAGAAACATTTTGATGTCCTTACCCATCAAAGAAACTGACTTTCTGCCAAATGAATGTGATCACAGGCCAAGGGTGAGCTTTCCAATCAGGAAACCAGCAAAGGACAAGATGACAGTAGGTTCATATTATATGCTTTGTGTTTGATTAATAGCACTGTTGGAGATTTAAAAAGAAAAGAGACTGTACTAAAATGATGTCATCTACTTACGGAAAAAATACATTTCAACATGCCTATAGTAATACCAAGGTTACAGCTGACAAAACATATTCCAGGCTTAAGAAAGAATATTTATCATCTTCATTCTGTAATTACGTTACTTTTGCAATCAAAGATGGAAGCTATTCTATTTTGTGTTTGTGAAACGTTTCTGCAAATGGTTATAATTGCCTATAATTTAATTTGAGGCAAATAAAGCTTTCACATAAAAAAGTGATTTTACTATATTCATTAATTTAGGAAATATTTATTGTAAACCTACTTTGAGCTAGGCACAGTGCTATGGAAAAGAAGACAGTGTCTCTACCATTACAAATATTACAAACCGGGAAGGGGTTGGGGAGAGAAGGGTCAGTAAATGAGTCACAAACCTAATAAAACCACAGAGATCATTAATGAAGTACATTGAAGAAAGTAAACATGGACTGTAAAAGAGAATAATGGCGGGATCTTCTTTACATGGGGGGATCAGGGAAATCCTTGCTGAAAATGTGACATCCAAGCCAAGACCTAGGTGATGAGAAGACAGTACCACTGAAAGTCAGGGGGAGAGTTATTAAAAAAAATTTTTTTTGAATGTTTATTTATTTTTGAGAGAGACAGAGCACAAGTGGGGGAGGGGCAGAGAGAGGGAAAGAGAGAGAGAGAGAGAGAGAGAGAGAGAGAGAAAGAGAGGGAGACACAGAATCCAAAACAGGCTCCAGGCTCTGAGCAGTCAACACAGAGCCTGACATGGGGCTAGAACTCGGGAACAGTGAGATCATGACCTAGGGCCAAGACTGACACCCAAATGACTGAGACACCCAGGTGCCCTGTTGGGGAAAAGTTATTTATGCAGAAAGAACTACCCGTGCAAAGGTCCTAATGCAGAAGAAAGCTCTAGTAACTGACAGAAGGGCAGATGAAGAAGCAAGAGAGACTGTTGCATGTGGCTTAAGGAATTGTAGGGGAATATCATTTATAGAGCCCTTGGGCCATGGTCAGCGGTTTGAATTTTTATCCTGATGTCAAACATGAGAGGTATTTAAGCAGAAGATGACACATTCTGATATATGTTAAGTGTGTGCGTGTGAATTTGATTTTATTTTTTACTAAGAAAAATTAAAATTTCCCACAATAAGTGTGAAATATCAGAGAGATATCAACATTGGTATGACTCAAATGTAAATAAGACTTTCTTTTATGCTTGATTTAATCCTTAGTGATTTGTGGAATTCCAGAGTCAGGCAGATGCTACACTAGGGAAGGAGAACAGAGGTGTAGGGAAGGAGACTGCCAATAGAATAATCAAAGAAAAAGGCATATCTGGATGTAAGACTTTTCAGGACTGATCTGGAAACTTAAGTCTAGACTGAGGTGACATCCTGAAAATTTGGTCCCATATTGGAAAGCTACTCCATGGCTCTACGCCTTTTAAAAGTCACTTACTCTTCAGGATCTTTCAGTATTGACAGGGAAGGATGTAGATTCATAGAAACATATCATCTCAAGGTGAGAAAGAAATCTAAAACAATGTTTTTCAAACACAAGGTCACCCTGGGATCTTGTTAGAAAGTAATCTGATGAAAGTGGGGCATGAAATTCTGCACTACTAACAAGCCCCCAGGTGGACCAGTGCACTGGAATAGAAAAGCAGGCTATTGGGTTCAGCCTCTTCTTTGCCCCATTCTCTCCACCGTTCAAACCTGAGTCCTCTACACTAAGCCCCATGATCTCTTGTGGCTCTCACCATGGGATCTTCCACTATATCAACTATATACTGAGCATGTAGTTGGTGTTCAAGACATTTTCAATGACCATGTTAGTGAATGGGTGAGTGGATGAATGAACACCACTAACAAATATTTATCAGCCTCTGATGAAACCTCCCAGTTGCAGGATTATCCACAAAGGAAGCATTGTGGAGGAACAGTTCTGATCATTGGAAATTCCTTACCTGAACTAAGCCAGCATCTGTCTCTCTATGACTAAAATCATTGATCCTAGATCTGTCCTTTGAGGAGACCTTCCAAGCCTTCTTTTTTGACATCAGGACTCATAGTTGCTTAGTAAACAAGAAAAAAAAATAATTTAAAGTAAAGGGTCATGTTCTAAAAATATACATTAAATATTTTTTTAACTTGAAACATGAATGTACATACATTTATTCACTAATCTGTAGATGCGAGGCTGGGAATATAAATCCTTTGATGATTGTTATTAGCTTATGTTGTCTGTCAGCATAAACCACACCTATAATAACACATCAAGCACATGGGAAACAGTGGTAGAAAGAAAAGAATGTGCACTGAGGGGGAGAAATAAAAACCTGGCTTGGACCAATCTGCAATGATATGGCTCATTCCCAGCAAAGGCATTGTGTTAGATGAGGTAGAGCAAAAGCTACAGAGAGAGTAAAAGAAACCTGTGAGCAGTGCTGCACAGCTGTGTCGTGGAGATCTCTCTTCACTTATATGAAGTCTAGGTGATTTACTACCTGCCTCAAGTGAAGAAAGCACTTGTAGTGTTTTCAGACTGTTTTACTCATATCATAAATACTAATCAAAATATAAAAGTAATTCTGGGGGCGCCTGGGTGGCTCAGTTGGTTAACTGTCCAACTTCACCTCAGATCATAATCTCACAGTTCATGAGTTTGAGCCCTGCATCAGGCTCTGTGCTAACAGATCGGAGCCTGGAGCCTGCTTTAGCTTCTGTGTCTCCCTCTCTCTCTCTATGACTCCCTTGCTTGTGTTCTGTCTCTCTCTCTCCAAAATGAATAAACATTAAAAAATTAAAAATTAATAAATAAAAAAGTTCCTAAAAAGCAGCCCAGTATCCAGTACATGGTTGTCCGTTTTCCTTTAATTTAATAAGACATTTAAAGATTTACCAATTAATGGAATGATGACACTTCTTTGATTTTCATTTTGAGAACCGATTTCTAGCTCTGTCCAACAAATTGATTTTGACTAATTGTATAAGTTTCATTATATTGTCTAATAAATTAATTTGTTTTGCCATGTCTTTTTCCTTGAATTTTTGGATCATGTTTTCCTTCTATAATTCTTCAAAAAGGTCATCTATCTGTTAATACTTAATTTAAAATTTAAAGATGGAGAAGAGTATGTATTTGCTCTTAAAATATACTGATATATTTTATTTAATAGGCAGCACCTATCCCAAAATACTCATCTTCACATTAAGAATTGAACAATGTCTTATATTTGTTCAGTACTGTGCGGTTTCACATTCATTATCTAGCTTAAGTCTCAAAGTGACTCTAGGAAGTCAGTGGTATTGCTTCTGTTTGGAAAACACAAAATGAAGCTCAGAGGTGGTCTGTGTCTTATAATATATATAGCCCACCCAGTGGACAAGTGTGTAGGGCTGGAAAGAACCTAGGCTTTTGATTCTTTGGGCCTTATTTTAAATCTTATGGGGCTCCTAGGTGACTTAGTTGGTTAAGTGTCAGACTTTGGCTCAGGTCATGATCTCACAGTTCATGGGTTCCAGCCTGGTGTCGGGTTCTGCACTGGCAGCTTGGAGCCTGGAGCCTGCTTCTGTCTCTCCCTCTCTCTCTGCCCCTTCTCTGCTCAATCTCTCTTTCTCTCTCTCTCTCTCTCTCTCTCAAAAATATATAAACATGAAAAAAACTATATATCTTACAATTGTATCAACTAAGGGCAAAGAGCAATAAGTGGGGCTCTGCCATTTCACTCCATGTCTCTGTGATGCTCAAATGTATTGACAGGTTCAAATCATGTTATTATTTATTTGAGCTAAAGACTCTTTTCCTTCTTCCAAAAGTGTGTTAGAGTTCCAAGATTAAAGTGTAATCAAATTATTGGGGAAGTCCTTTTTTTGTTAGTTTGTTTTAGAATTTTATATGTCTGCCAGATATATTCACAGTGCTTTGAAACTAGAATTGAAACTCCTTATCTAATGTTGATTTAGTTGTGGGGATTGGCATCACTGAAGCATAGCATCATTACTGGTTTATGGTAAATAATCATCTCTTTATTTTGTTATAGCAGAATATACATTAAAATTTAAAAGGCTATTTAAAAAGTCAACTACATTATACATTTTTACCTAGGTCAGGGGATAAATGCAGATAGACCACAAACAGGGAAGAAAAACAAAGTATTTTCAGCAACCCTGAATCATATTCTAATTGAATCAGTCTTTGGTAATGACTTCAATGACCTTTCTTAACACTCAAGGTAGGAAATTCAAAATCCAAAGAAAAAATGTCAGAGCAATCCTCTGAATCATTCAGTGTAAATTTGGTTTAAATTTGTTTTACCTGAGGGAAGTCTCATTATTAACATGGTCAAAAGAGCTGGTTCTAGTTTCAGAATTTTTCTGTTTATAAAGAACATTTCTTATATTTTTAGCTATAAGGAAAATACAATCTCTAAGTGTATATATAACACCTGAAGAGATCATTCAACCACCAATACAACCACCCTTTTTCGAACTCCAAAGAAAGAGTAAAATGAGGAAGGCCTAAGAAATTAATATTTTACCAGAAGCTTTTAGGTTCTTCTCTCAGTTACTTTACATGCTATTTTCTCTGTAAGGTGGTCACATTTGGTGAGTTTTTCATGACTCCAATGACTTTCTTCCTGGTCAAAATGACCTTCCAGTCCTATACTCCTGAAAACAATAAGCATAACTTATATGCCTCTAAATACTTTTTAAAAGAATACACCCTCTATGTTTGACTAAAGATCTACATCTATCATCATTTTCATTTGGCTTCTTTGTCATATATACTCAGAACTCGACTTTCTTTTTTACTTATAATGCTACAGATTGGTTTCCAGTTTCCACTTTTACCCCTCACTGCAGCAAAGATTTCTCATCTGGGGTGGGGGTGGGGGGATGATAGGATTGACTTGTTTAAAAGGTTGATGTTGAAAATTATATCTATGCATGTATTCTCATCATACATTGTTAATTGTAGGGTGACAATAAATTATAATAGCTATTGTAATGTGTAAACTATAATTAAATCTGCTTCAATTTTCTAGGATCACAGTTTTGCACTATAGTGGTTCTAACTAAACAGAATGAGTCTATAATGCCCATTTCCAAGTCTAAATGAGAGTACAAGGAAAAAGATGATGTAAATATTGGTGGAACTTGGTTTTGGGGCTCTTCGGATAAACTGGGAAGAAGGAGGACTCTAATACTCACATGTCAGGAGCTCAGTGACGTGGTGCGGTCTGCTGGCTTCCTGGGACACCTACCACATTGCTTGTGGAATGGAAAATGGAAAGGAGAGAGCTTCAAAAGTAGAAATGAAGTTCTTCTACTTCATTCAAGTAGAGGTGACTTAGTTTAGGGTTGTGGCGGTAATGGTGGAGACTAATGGTGGTAGAGATGGAAAAGAGTGGAAGAATTTGGGATAGATTTTGGAGAATTAATAAAAAAATAGTAGTAGAAGTTCTACTTCATTCAAGTAGAGGTGACTTAGTTTAGGATTGTGGCGGTAATGGTGGAGACTAATGGTGGTAGAGATGGAAAAGAGTGGAAGAATTTGGGATAGATTTTGGAGAATTAATAAAAGGTACTGATGATTTAGATTTCAGAGTTGAGGAGAAGGAATCAAGGATATTTTTTTTTCAATGTTTATCTATTTTTGAGAGAGAGAAAAAGTACGCATGTGCGGGTCGGGGAGGGGCAGAGAAAGACCGGGACAGAGGATCTGAAGCAGGCTCCACTCTAACAGCAAAGAACCCGCTGCGGGGCTCAAACCCACCAAGCCATGAGATCATGACCTGAGCTGAAGTCCGACGCTTAACTGATTGAGCCACTCAGGTGCCCCAAGAATCAAAGATATTCTTTAGGTTATCTGCCTGAGCTGCAGATGTATTAAGATTGAGAAGAACAGGGTTTGGTATTAAAGGGGTGAAAAGTAAGAGTTCTGTTTTGGACATGACATACTTTAGATATTAATTAGCCATCCAACTAGAGATGAGAGCTGGAATTTGGGTCTGGGAAGTCAGATATTTTGAGCATGTAGCCCTCTAGCATTGACTAAAATCCTTTGATATAGGATGTTCCCTGGATGGCTCAGTTGGTTAATTATCAGGCACTTGATTTTGGCTCAGGTCATGATCTCATGGTTCAGATCGAGCCCCACCTCCAGTATAGCATGAGGGCTCTGGCAGAGTTGAGATATCAAGTAGGAGAGAGAAGTTTCTCTCACACAAATGCTTGATATTTCCACATTGATATTACCACATGTGATATTACCACAGCTGATATTTCCCATTGCTGGCTGTGCCTACTTGCCTTTAAATCACACAACCACTTTAACACTTGGCTTACAATTTTGAAGGTTAATCAGCCTGGTGTCAGAAAGTAGAGAGCACCCAGATAGACCAGTCAACCCTCTCAGAATGAGGTTCTGAGTTCTGTGTAAATATTTTTGAAGGGTTTGGATTTTCCATATTGAATCTCTCTCAGCAATCATGGCATTTCCCTTTCTCTGGAGGAAGACAAGAAAAGAAGTCAGACCTCTCTCACTGTACATGTTTAATTCATATTTGTTTGTTTATAGTTCTTAGTAGGCTCTATGCCATGTGGAGCTCAGACTCACAACTCCTAGATCAAGAGTCTCATGCTCTTCCTACTGAGCTAGCTGGGCACCCTATGATTCATGATAATTTAAATTCACACATCAGCTAACTCCTCCTCCTTCAAGATGGTCTACAATGATCTTCATCTCCTTGTATTTACGTCTTTGTGTAGTCTCCTCCTGCATTTAATTAGAGCTGAGCACTGCTCTGAGTTATGAATGGGCAAAGATGGGTAATCTCTAAGGCTGGGTCATGATGGCATTGCATCTCCACCTTGTTCTCTTGGACTGCTCACTCTGGGAGAAGCCAGTTGCCATATTCTAAGGACACTCGGTGTCCTTAGACATGGAGAGTTCATGTGGAAAGGAACTGAGGTCTCCCCAATAGCCAGCACCACTTTGCCAGCCATGTGAGTGAGCCCCCTTGGAAATGAGTTCTTCAGCCTCGCACGGCTTCTGCTGACATCTGACTACACCCTCTTGAGAAACCCCAAGTCAGAGCCATCTATCCAAGCTGCTCTAGAATTTCTGACCGAGGGAAACTGAAAGATAATATTTATCATTATTATTATTTTAAATTTTGTGGTAACTCATTGTGTGGTAATAGATAACATCCATTTTGTTCTTAAAAAAGTAGCATTGTGGGTGCCTGGGTGGCTCAGTTGGTTAAGCGTCTGACTTCGGCTCAGGTCATGATCTCACAGTCTGTGGGTTTGAGCCCCACGTCAGGATCTGTGCTGACAGCTCAGAGGCTGGAGCCTGCTTCAGATTCTGTGTCTCCCTCTTTCTCTGACCCTTTCCTGTTCGCTCTGTCTCTCAAAATAAAATAAAGGCATTAAAAATTTTTTTAAAAAAAGATAGCATTGTTGTTGTCATGAACAACTTTATGAATAGAACTTTCTATTTTGTCATGTTTAAAATATAGAATATAAATTCATCTGTGAGTTTTCCAGAAGAGAAAGAGTGACATAATCAATTCACAGACTTTCTTAAATTCCAAGCTCCACACTAAGGAACCGATAAAGCAGAATTGTGATCACCTGTGGATAAATAAGCTCTGTGACCGAAATTTAAGTGGTGGTGTTTCAGGACCTCAGCCTACATGACAAAGCACAAAAATATTTTGGATCTTTTGTTTTTATGTCACAAACAGTTCCAAAGTTCAGAGGAAGGAACTCTGGTGTTTCCTTTATACAAAGCAGACTGAACTGTGCTATTTTATTTGTCTGAGAATGGGAAGTTATGTGATTTTAAATTCTGGGTATCAGTCAGAATTATTCACAGCAAATACCTCCTAGGATTTAACTTCTGATCAAAACCTGCCAGAAAGCACTTTTGTTTTTGTTTTTGTTTTCTGGAAACTTGTCCACCTTTAACAAAATTCTGAACTAGTAGAATTTGTTAAATCATAAGTTCATTTTCTGTGCAAGTCACCCCCAAAACTTAAAACGTTAACTCTGCTGTACCAGCCTGACCCTGTGCTGGCCTGTTCCACCTGTTTTCAACAGGTGGCCAGTCCCTTCTTCCCATCAGCAGTGTCTAAATGGCTAACCACTGACAACCCTGTACCATTTTAATAGGTTTCAAGTTTATTTTGCATCCCTTACCTCATTTGAATCTTAAAACCACCCTGTAGGTGGGCAACTCATCCCATTTAACAGATAAGAAAACTGAGGCCCAGAGAGGTTATTCACCAGCTTATCTCCTTGAACAATTTATGAAGTTACTTTATCTCTGAGAAATGAGTGGGTTAGACTGTTTTCCAGAGTGTCTTCCAGTTCTAAAATTCCTCTATTCCACGCGATTTGGCAAGATCAAGTTAGTGTGTGAGATACAGAAAGCACAGATGTGGAATGAGATCACCTGGATATTTGTTCTACAATTTGCCGGCCTTGAACACTTGGAGGAATCATTGAAACTTTCCGAATCTCAGTAGCCTTGTCCATAAAAGGGAGCTAACAAAATATACCTAATAGAGTTATTTTGCAGGGCAAATGAAATAAAACATGTAAATCACTTACTTGCTCTGGAAACTTGATCTAGTTACTCTCCCTGTGACCCAGGTTCCTAGGCATAAAATATGGAGAACAGGCAGGAAGCAAATTCACTTTTGGTAAAATACAGTGGATACTGTGATGTGCCCCCCAGTTTGCCTTCAGGACTACAGCTGCGTAGTTTGTCTGCTAACAGTGCTCATCTAAGTCTCTCTAGAGAATTGCTTGCTGCTGAAGGCAGCTGTCTCATCCAAGGTCATGTCCCCTTCCCAGGAAGCAGCTCATATCCAATGACTGTCAATTCAGGGCTATAAAGGATGCAATTTGGGGAAAATATGAAAAGGACTATCCCAACTCCAGAGCTCCTTGTGAGGTCGGCCAAGCCCCCTGTTACACAGCATCACAGTCCAACCTCTCTCTGGGCCCAGCGCGGTTTCCTCTCACGCCCTCACAGAGGCTGTTTCTGAGAGCACTCGCCCCCAGAAAATTCTTGCGTGTAAATTTCCATCTTAGAGTCTGTTTTCTGGGAAACCAACCATCCTGTAGTAACATGATGATAGTGAGATAGCAGATAAGAAAGTGCTTTGAAAACTGTAAATTTATCAGCCACAGTGGATACCACTTACTATAGCATAATGAGGATTATCTAGAAAATTTTGATGTGTTTTTTCATTCCTGCCATAAACTGTGTTCCTCTGCCTCCATCCTATCACTGTGGCCCTAGAGAAGAGAAAGGGCAACTGTCACCTTGCACACGAGTAGTGTGTACCTTCCTGCCAAGAAGGGAAAGCTTAGGGCAAGTTTGAGTTTAGGGAGAGGAGAGGAGAGAGAAAAGGAAAGATCAGGGAGAGGAGGTTGGATGGGGTATCCACAATTTATCCTTCTCAGGGTATAGTCTGTGTAGGGAGGCAAGAGAAATATCCAAATAGGTTCGGGTGAGGCAGAGAACCTTACAGCTACTGGCTTTTTCCTCTAGGAATAGGCAGAGAGAAGGTGCAAGATAGGAGGTGCTCCATTAGCACTGTGTGGCCCAGAAGCAATGGCCTCTCGCTGGTATAAAAAGCTAGTTCCCCAAGCTCTGCATGTAGCTGGTGGAAAACAGGCAATGCAGAAACTCAAGCACGTCCTTCCCCTGCTCCAGCCAGAGAGAGGACAGGACACTGAGAATAGGGTCAGGCTGGCAGGAGCCCAGGGTTGGAAAGAGGAGAAAGGAACTTTTCAGACTACCAAACACAAAGTCCTGCTGAAAACATGACAAGCTGACTTCAGGGAGAAGTCTTGATGAGATAAGGCCAGTCTGGAGGATGGTTAAAGACTGCACAGTAGTCAGGGAGTAGAAAAAAAACCCACTGCCTGTTGCATTACAGAAATAAATGTTTTCCTTTAAAAAAATAATTATTAAAAACAGGGGCGTCTGGGTAGCTCGGTCAGTTAAGCATCTGACTCTTGATTTCAGCTCAGGTCATGATCTCATGGTTCATGGGATTGAGCCCGGCATCGGGCTCTGTGTGGAGCGTGGAGCCCACTTGGTATTCTCTCTCTCTCTCTCTCTCTCTCTCTGCCCCTCTCTTCTGCTCACGGACTCTCTCTCTCCCTCTCAGACAAAAATAATAAATATAACAATAATAATATTATTATTAAAAACAGATTTATAAGTAGGAATAAAGTGACATGATTTGGTTTGTGGTCTGCTGATGTTCTATGTTTTAGAGATGTTTCTTTCACATCCTATTCACTTTTTAACAGCACTAATGCTTTGGACTTTTCTATTTTCTAGTATCTAATATATTCTTTATTTGTTGCTCTGATAGCTTTCATTTTCCAGAAACTATCAAATTTTGCCATCTGTTGTATACCATGGGAAGTTTAGTAGAACCCATCATGAGTGACATAAAAGTTATGACTTGTTGCCATTTTCATTGTAAGCTCCAGTTTTGTTTATGTGCAACCATGGTTTGACCTTATTTTTGGCTGAAAGTTTTTAGAATTTCACGTAGTCTTTGTGAATACTGACTTAGACTCATTATGTACATCAGAACCTTGGATTTCATAAGACCATGTGATCTGCTTTTTATTACTAAAAAAACTTAAGTTTCTTGGGCACCCTGGGTGGCTCAGTCAGTTGAGCACCTGACTTCAGCTCAGGTCATGATTTCGCAGTTTGTGGGTTCAAGCCCTTCATCAGGCTCTGTGCTCAGAGCCTGGAGCCTGCTTCGGATGCTGCTCCCTCTCTCTCTGTCCCTCCCCTACTCGTGCTCTGTGTCTCTCCCAAAAATAAATAAACATTAAAATTTTTTTTAAAAAGCTTAGTTTCTTTAGTATAAATTAAGCTGATAGTTTATGTGAATCAGATTATGTTTTGTTTAAAAATTCTTTTGAAAACTTAGGTTTCAAAAGTAATTATGTGCAGTTTGAATCATTTAAATATAATTGGAACATTAGTGGAGATTGTGATGTTTTGCCTTCTATGATTTATACCCCCAATTGAAAGCCTAAGAGAATAATGTAATGTGTAAAGTGAAACACGGCCAACATGGAAATATTTCTTTTCTAATTGTATTAAGTAAAATAATTTGAGTGCTTATCTAATGAACCCTAAGTGATTCTCTTATAAATCAATAGACAAGAGAGGTCTTTGGTTTATAAATGTGTTAATATTGGGGTGCATGTGTGGCTCAGTTGGTTAAGCATCATACTTAGGCTCAGGTCATGATCTCACAGCTGGTGAGTTTAAGCTCTGCATCGGGTTCTGTGCTGACAGCTCACAGTCTGGAGGCTGCTTCAGATTCTGTCTCTCTGCCCCTCCCCTACTTGTACTCTGTCTCTCTCTCTCCAAAAAAATAAACATTTTTTAAAAATTTAAATAATAAAAGTGTTAATACTTTCTCAAGGAATAAGGATTTCCAGTCATTAAATAAAGACTGAATAGTTAATTCACCCAGTATCCAGAATTATAACTATGCAAAGAGATCATTTTTGTGTAATGGCATTTCCCCCCCAAATTTTAATCTAACTGAAGTGGTGGTCCAAAATAATATTTGGGAAAGTTAGAATGGTGTTGATTCTGTTCTTCTAACAGAACCTTGATGGAAAGATTTTCATAATACTAATATAGATTTAGTCTGATATCATTTTTCTTGAACAATAGACTTTTAAAACTTAAATGATTATATATGTGATTGGTATTCACTGTCTTTATTGTTTTCTTTAGATATACCGTTGCAATTTTAACAAGGCTTAATGATTTTTAAAGATCAGCTTTCTCTGGGGAGCCTAGGTGGCTCAGTCAGGTAAGTGTCTGACTCCCGCTCAGGTCATGATCTCACAATTTGGGGGTTCGAGCCCCAGGTCGGCCTCTGTGCTAACAGCTCAGAGCCTGGAGCCTGCTTCAGATTCTGTGTCTCCCTCTCTCTCTGCCCCTGCCTCACTCATGCTCTGTCTCTCTCTGTTTGTTAAAAAAAAAAAAAAAACATTTTTTAAAAAAAGATCAACTTTTGCTGCTATTGTTTTCAAAATTTGGTTTTGACCATTTGATTATTTTTTAACACACAGCAATTTTATCAACTACCATGAAGGGTCCATATGTGATAGATTGAGAGAAAATAGTAATTTGTGATGCTAAAATGTCAAAGTAAAAATATCATATTGGTATTTATAGAATCATAAAACAATTTCTTGCCAAACCTTTAATGTAGGGCAAATTTTGTAGTTTTAGGCCACGATGTGGGAAACTGCTAATTATAATTGCCTTCAATTATCTCTCCCAATAGAACAGAAGTTAATAGTTGCATTTATGATTTTCAGATTATCTATTAAGTTTATTATTAAGCTATTTTATTTAAAACAAAGCAGGGACATACATTGAGAAGGGGTTATGTCTAAGAGGGCTTTTTAAATGTGCTATATTTCTGAAATGTAACAGTTAAGGAAATGAAACAAAGAAATTAAAAATTGTAGTAAGGTGCATATTATCAAATTCAATCATTTAGGTGGTCTTGACATGTACTTTCGGTTGAATGTAAACTTCAATGCAGTAATTCCTGAAGTATAATGTTTTTTTAAGATTTAATTTTTTTAAAGTAATCGCCATACCCAATGTGGGGTTCAAACTCACAACCCTGAGATCACGAGTTGCATGCTCTCTGGACTGAGCTAACCAGGTGCCTCTTGAAGTATAATTTTTAGTTAATAAATGCATCTGAGAATTAAAAGAATGTATATATATGCACAGACAAAATATATCTAAGAATGTACACCAAATGTTAATTAAGAGTTTTCTCCTCAAGACAATTGATTTTTATTTCCTTTTTGATATTTTTGTATTTTCCAAATTTTTTATAATGAGTGTATTAATTTTTGATTCAGAAACTACACCATTAAGTGCTAACAAAGAACTCGAAAGGAATGACTATCTGATTCTATTGATAAAAATTGTTTTTAGTAAGAAGACTGAAAACAGCTCAGGGGAGACCATGCAGCCTGACATTCTATGGTATAAATCTGGAATCTTATTATAGAGTTTAAGGAGAACTAGTCAAAGATTGGAGTCTTGCAAAGATCATTCTGGGTGCAGTGTGAAGAATGGACTAGAAGGAAATGAATGAGAGGTACAAAAATCCACTTAGTAGGGAGATACAGAGATCTGAAAGAAAAAGTATGAAGTCTTTTATTTATTTACTTATTTATATTTTAAAGTTTATTTATTTATTTTGAGAGAGAGAACCTGAGCCAGGGAGGGGGAGAGGGGGAGAGAGAGAGAGAGAGAGAGAGAGAGAGAGAGGGAGAGAGAGAGAAACCTAAGCAGACTCCATGCTGATAGCGAAGAGCCCGATATGGGGCTTGAACTCATGAACTGTGAGATCATGACCTGAGCTGAAACAAGAGTCAGATGCTTAACCAACTGAGCTACCCAGGCACCCCCTGAAGTCTTTTATTTTTCATAATGAGACACACACTGGTGTCAGATCCCCTGACCACTTCTTTCCTCTCTCTGGGTCCGAGCTTCCCCTGTGTCAAGCTGCTGCTCTACTTTTGAAATCTGAAGACATACCACATGTTAGGCATGGGATCTGCCTTCCTGGGAGCCACCAAGTGGCCAGATGACACAACCCAGAAGAAGTTCAGGGGCTTTCAGCTCTCTGGGGGTAAACCTTCACCAATGACAAATGGAGGAGAGAGGTCAGCAGATAGCCTTCCCCTCTCTTGTAGACTAGTCCAAGATGTGGTTTCTCCTTGTAACCTTTCCAGAAAAGTCTCAGGATGCGCTGAGCGATTGTTGTGTCACTGCACAACAGTAACCAAGATGATAACACAGTGCATCTCACGGGGTCACATCTTCCCTTGCTTCATTCCCTTTCCCTCTCACTCTTGCTGTCCTGAGCTGGTGCCTCCTAAATAGAGTGCCTCACACTCTGCTGGGCTTAGCTTGTCTTTACCAACACAGTGAATGGGGAGTGGGTGGAGTGGGGGACAGAAATACAAGAGATACTTGAAGGTAGTATAGACACCAGTTTGGTGGCTGATCTTGTATGGGGAGTAAGGGACAAAGTGTATTTCAGATGACTCCTAGATTTCCAGCTTGGATAACCAAGTGGCCAGCACTAGTACAATTCCTAGCACATACTAAACCCTCAGTCGGTATTTACTGGATGAATAATTCATGAATGATGCTACCATAACTAAGGTAAAGACTACAGGAGGTATGTTTATTAACGTATTGTATGTAGAATAATCTCAAAGAGATTTTACCAAACCAAGGGGTGTTTCCAATCCTTTCTAATGCAGATATGTATGAAGGAGTGATCAGGACCCTGGGAGGAGGAGTGAAATGTTGATCCCAGAAGAGTGCTGACAGACTGTCCACAGTTCAAAGACTTTATTCTTGTTGAATCTAATGTTGAACCTAGTCTGTTGCACACAATACAACAGAGTTGAAACCGTCTCAATTGTCCACCATTCACAGAACAAACAGGTACAACTAACATAGTGCTAAGTTCTGAACCTCTCATTTATAAGCTATTTTCATTTTCATGAAAACCACAAAAAACAGAGCTACAGAGATTTCCAGATATTATCTGGCCCAGTTCCCCTGTTTCAGGGATGATTTGGCACACAGGTTTAGAAAAGCACTGATACTTATTTTTCTGCAGGACTAACATTCAACTACCAAATAACAATATTATGGTATAGAAAAGCTGGCCAAGAAAAGCTTAAAGATTTGAAGACTAAGGAACACTTTTGTTCAATTATAATGGAGGGGGTTACCTCCTGAAGGTACAATTTCTTTTTTGTGAAGTTAGGGATATTTTGGCCTAAATGGAATTTATGGCCAAGTATAAATGCTAGAGTAGAAAATGGCTGAAAAATAATTATTATACTTTGTGCTAAAACTAAAATTACTAGCCTAAAAAAATAATTAAAACTCAGTGACAATCATAGTAAAGCAGTATCTTACACTAAATTCCTTGAGAAGGGGAAAATCAAGTAAAGTCAAACATTTTAAATGGATTCTCTTAAAAAGTACTCATACATAGATTACTATGTTCCAGGCACTGTCCTAAAAACTTTACAAATATTATTTATTTAATCATTATAACAATCTTATTGGCCTCTTTCACAGATGAGGAAACTGAGGCACTGAAAAGGTAAGTATGTTGCCCCAGGTCACACACCAGCGTGGTGGGTTGGGGATTCAAACTCATTGCCCACCTGCTTTGCAGGGGCCACACTGTTCAGACAATTAGCATGTTTAAACACCCAGCAGGGCACACACTGATTTTACTAAGAAAAGCAGGAGGAACAGAGAGGAACTGAGAAGAGAGCAGATTTTGTCTCCCCTCTCATGTTTATTTCAGTACATATACTTGCTGAGTAAAATGGTAAATTAATTACCCACACTATTTACATTGTTTTCTTTCTCCATTTCTCTCTCTCCCCCTCCCCCATTGAGTGAGTGTAGTTTGATTCACATACTTATATTTACTTACAATTAAACTCCATTCAAAGAGTCAAGATCCGTCTTGGAACAGGAGTCAATCAGAAACAAGCTCATGAGATCTGGGAACCATGACATTTTCTTGAGCTTACACTAACTGAGGGATACCTTGTTTTCCCACTGCTGTTCCAGGTGGAGACTCTATATATTCATCCATTTGGCAATTGTTTTCTAGATGCCCTTTGTAAGACAAGCACTGGTTTAGACTGGAGATGCTTTGTTGAACAAGATCAACCAAGGCCCTACCCTCACAGAGCATACATTTTAATTTTTTGTTTTATAGTCTTCACACCCAGCACAGAGCCCAACACAGGGGTTTCACTCATGACCCTGAGATCAAGACCTGAGCTGAGGTCAAGAGTCAGACGCTTAACTGACTGAGCCACCCAGGCACCCCTCAGAGCATATATTCTAGAGAAGAGACAAATAATAATCAAGCAAACAGTTAGACATATAAGAAATTTGATAAGAAATGTGAAAGGAACAGCTCTTTCTGCCCATGGGTCCTATCCCTGTGCTTTAATAAAATCACCTTTTTCACACACACACACACACACACACACACACACAAGAAAGAAAAGAAAAGGAAAGATAAGAAAAGAAAAAAGAAAGGAAATAAACCAGGGTAATCAGTGAGAGAGTAGCTATGGTTATGTTGCATCTATGTTAGATGGGGTGCTCAGGGGTCCTCTCTTAGGTGACACTGGTCCAGAGACCTGAAGGAATTAAGGGGAAGCCATGTGAAAATCTGGGTTGAAAACAGGGGAAACAGCAAATGCAAAGACCCTGAAGTAGGAGTCGGCTTGACATTTCTTGAGGAACAGTGAGAAAGCTTGAATGACTAGAGAGGAATGAACAAGGGAGAAAGTGACAGAGGATGACATGAGAGAATCAGACAAGAGTCAAATCCTACAGGCTGTCATTGGGAGTGTGGGTTTTATTCCAAATGTGATGGGAAGCTAGAGGATTTTGAACAGGAGAGTGAACACATTTCATTTTTATTTTAAAAGTGCTGCAGCTGCTGCTTCACGGAGAATGAAATGTAGGGTAAAGGAGCGGACAAGGGGATAACAATTAGGAGGCTATGGCAGTAGGTTTGCCAAGAAACAGTGATGCTCGGCCAGTTGCTAGTGGTAAAATGGGGTGGGGTTTGCCATATATCCACACCCATATCCATATGTATAAATTAGAGTGCCTGACAGGAATGGCTGATACTGGATGTGGAGTGTGAGAGAGAAGAATCTAGGGTGACAGGAAGTGGGGGGAGCTGCATTATTATTTGGGAAATATCTCAGGGAAGATGATGACAGAAAATTGTATGGGAGATATTTTGAGGTAAAATGGGATTAGGGCTGTGGATACAAGGGCCGCTGTCCTTCTTTTTTGGAAGACTTTCTTGTCAACATGACTGGAGGCTGGCAAAAGGGCACACTTTTCTCATCCAGTCAGAATAACAGACACTCTCTGTTTTAGCCCATTCTGCTGGAAAGTCAGAGCCGTCATGGCCAGAGGAAGAAAATTCTACCTTTTTTTTTTTTTTCAGGTGGTGGAGAAACTTAGTAGAGGAGGGATCTGTGTATATAGAATCTATGCTGTGGATATACTATAAATACATACATATGTACCTCCTAGATTCAAAATAGATACACCAATGTATATGATATAAATATATTCATTGTGTGCATAAAAATATATTAGCATTTACCTGGTTATATGTTACTCAGTACTGATCTGAGTTCCTTCATCACCGTCCCTCATCACCCAGTGAGAGCCCAAAGCCTCTCCAAATCCCTTACTTCCCCGCTGTGGGCCCTGGCAGGAAGTATCACCTGGACACAACAACCTATAGAAATTAAAGAATGTTAGTGCAGGAAGGAAAAGGAAATCCAACCCCTTTACTTTAGATGGAAGAAACTTAGCAGAATTTAAGACTCAGATAAATTCCAACAGCTGCCCTGTGTTCACAATAGCCTTGACTTTTTCTTTTTTTTTTAATTTTTTAATGTTTTTATTTATTTTTGGGAGAGAGAGAGAGACAGCGTGAGCAGGGGAGGGTCAGAGAGAGAGGGAGACACAGAATCTGAAGACAGGCTCCAGGCTCTGAGCTAGCCGTCAGCACAGAGCCCGACGCGGGGCTCGAATCCACGGACCGCGAGATCATGACCTGAGCCGAAGTCGGATGCTTAACCGACTGAGCCACTCAGGCACCCCTAGACTTGACTTTTTCAGACTTATGCATTGTGTGCCATCTAAAATATTTCTAAAAAAAAAGAAAGAAAACAAGAAGATTTAAAAAATAAATAAAATAAAATATTTCTAAGTACCCACATTTCATTTGATATGGACGCTGCCCTGATCAGATTCCTCCGTGATTAGCAAAGGGAGAAGAGGATGTGCAGAAAAGGAAAAGGTAAAGAAAGATGGGTTTTGCATATGTTATCATCGCCCTAGTGAAATTTTCTCAAAGAAAAGTGATCTTCTCTGGCAAGTGGTTTTAATGGAGACACCCAGAAGTCAAATCCATGTTATAAAAAAGCCACATTTATGTATCATTGTCGTTTCATCTAATTTCCTCTACTGAGACTGAAAGCTCTACTGGGGCAAGGATTTGGAGCCGTGCCTTGAGGGCTGCAAGTTCAGCAGGCGTAAAGACTCATATTAAGGAGGGGAGCTCTGGAGCACACCTTTTCCAACTGCCACTGCCCACAACTTTTATCTTAGTGATACACAGAGCCTGCTCTCATTGACAGTGATAATAACAATACTGAATTCTTCCTGTGCATTGGGCTTTGTGTTATGCATTTGTTTTGCACTATATCAGTAATCCTCAATCCTTACAACCATCTCTGTGCTTTTATAAGTACAGTTACATTTTATAATGGGGAGACTGAGGCACCAGGCACCAAGAGGTAGAGTACTCCACCACAGGTCACAGAGGTAAGCAGTGGAAGAGCTATTATTTGGACACTGTACCCTGACCACTGAATGGACTATGTATTCTTTCGATCTCAGTGAAGTCCAGCGCACACATAAACGTTGAAGGGGCGGGCAGGCGTCAAGCAGCCTCCTCAAGCAAGCTCCGGTTTTTGAGAAAGTCTAGGGGGCTAGTGTAGCTCCTCCCTTTCCGGGTCAGGAACTGTGTGAAGGGAGCAAGCTCGCCGTCACGCCTGGTCTGGGAGGACGCCCCTGGCGGTCACGGGGAGGTGCAGTGGAGGCGGGGGCGAGTTGCGGCGCGGGAGGAAACGCCTGCTTCTCCAGGCAAGAGCCGTCGGTCTGGAGTGGGGAACCCCATCCTTGGATCAGCGCGCCCCGCCCCTCCCCCCGGAAAAACGTGCCTATCTGCCCCTCCCCCATCACCACCTCCTAGGGGCTTGGGTTGTAAAATCCCACTGAGTGGGGCCGACTCGGGAGCCGGGCGGGCCCTTGGCTCAACCCCAGCACCCCCTGCTCCCCAGCTCCCCCAATGCTGTCCTCAGCAAGTCTCTAGCCTTCATCCACCGTCCCAACACCCTTCCCCCAATCTCTCAGTGTGGCTCCAGCACTTCAACAGGCCCCCGACCCCGGCTTCAGCATCCTCCCCGCCGCGTTCGGCCCAACCCGCGCCCCGGGGGCGGCTCCCGAGCCTGGAACCCTGCCATTTGGCCTGCGGGGAGGAGCTGCAGCTGCGGAAGCCCCGCCCTTCGAGTTTTTGGACTCCCCCTGCCCCTTGAACATCTGGGTGCGGGGGTTAGTGTTCCAGATGTGGCTCCTGGGCGGCCAGATGTGCGCGCTCCTCCGCCCCGGGCCTGGCGGCAGGCGAGCCTGGGCGGACGTGTGGGAGGGCCTGGGAGTTTTCCCTCCGAGCTGACTTAAAAGCCTTCGGAACCTCAGCCCCCTGGGCTTCCAGCCTTGGCCTCCTAGCCCTCCCCGACGCACAAACGGAAAAAATTTCCAACCCATCCCTGCTGCCCAGCAGCCCTCGGAGCTTTTCAAACCAGCAGGGAAAATAGAGCAGCTTTACAGGATTCCCCAAAGAAAACCCCTGTGTTTAGACCAAGCAGGCCTAGCTCTGGCCTTGGGACTCCAGGTGCGCAGCCAGCAAAACCGCAGGTGTGGGAGAGAAGTTGCAATCGAGTTGCATCTGGGGCTTGCCCTAAAGCGCTCTTTGACCGGTTATGGATTTCTTTTTTGAAGTTGGAGGTCGTCTTCCACCTGGTACAGGCAGTTCAGGACGGGAGGAAAGCCAAGTGAACCCTGTGACTCAAACCCCTTGGAATGTGCCTGGAATAATAATGGGGACTTGAAAGGTTTTTATGGCCGAGGTAGCTGGTGGAGACGAGGCTCCAGCTCCTGCAGTTGGCGGGCGGCCGAGGGGGGCAGTATTGCCTTTTGCAGTGTGGCTGCATCTGCTAACGGGACAAAAATAGTCAGAGCATCTGGTTTAAATCAACCAAAAAGCATTTCTATCAGCTTAACCCACCGTCTTATGGAACCGACAGGGCAGGACAAGCCAAATATATTCCCGGTGCTCTTTTAACACTCCAGTAATGGCTAAACCCAATCATATTTTACCACTGGTATGTCTAAGTGTCCTAATGCACAATTGTCGTTATTTTAATGTTGCAAATTAGACTTCCTTTTCTGAGGTTGTGTGTGGGCATCTGCTCAAGTATTTACATTTGCAAGCAACGTTCTGAATATGTTGCCTTTTATTTCTCTTTCAATTTATGTTGTTGAACCATGAGGCCCTAGAATTGCAAAAAAGAAAAAGTATCTGAGGCCAACATATGGGTTGTTTACACTACTAAATATATAGCCGCATTTCCCTCCCTTAACGCCCTACTCAGGATTCCAAAGGCAAGTTGGAACAAAAGGAAAATGTGTCTGAGTGTAAAGAGAGAATTTGTGCCAAGAATTACAGTCACAGGGTAAATAACCTTGTTTTCTCCTTCATCAGTGGCCGCTACCAAATCTCGTTCTTGGAAGGTGGCCAACAGTCTGTCTGGTGGAGGGTGCTGCTAATTAGAGAGTGCCCATAAACCTCTCTGTCAAAGAGGGCATATGACCTTCCCTTCAAGTCTAAACAATAAAGCTGGCGAACTGCAGACTGCACTCCACGCTGGCCGCCCTTCGGATTCCCTAAATAGGAACAGGATGAAGGCCAGGCTTAAGAGGTTACCATAGCTCTGCTCTCACACTTTGAGGAATTGGTCACTCCACTTCCCAGTATAACTTGTTTCAATTACCCTCTACAATCTATTTAGAGGAGAGCAGCTTGCAAAGAGAGCTCATTGTCTAATCTAAATGAGGAAGCAATTATTACTTGCGCAGTCTAATGTACTTTGAGGCTGTCCGATCAAATATCAACCAGATCTCATGTAACTGTGCTTTGCACTTTGGAAGACATATCCTTTTAATGACAATTACTTATTCTTACCTTTCTGAAACTCTCCCCTTCCTAGTAAGGTTACAATATTAAGGGCTTCCCCCCCTCCCCATGCTTCTAAAATTTTCTAATTTTAGAACGTAAGTTATTGTAAGGTAAAGACCACAACCTCTCCTATACATCAGCTAATGTTAAATATTTTAAAAACTCTTTTTTGGCATCTTCTCAGACTATAGCAAAATAGAGTACCCCAAGTCTTCCCTTCTTTGTCTCATTTACCTCCCTGGGAGCCCCCTGCAAGTTTTCCTTTTATGCAACATGTTGCAAACTATAAATAACAGTACCACTTTCTTCGAACATATGGAAACTGTCCCCTGCCATGTATACTAACTGTACTTGCTTTCCACTTAAAAGATTGAATGACGTTCATCTCCTATGTAAAGAGGCATTTGGCTTTATTTATTTATTTTTTTTTTTTGGTGTGTTTTATTGGTTAAAACCCAATATGGAACAATGCACAAAAATTCTTGCAAACAGAGCACATAAAAGGGTTTACAAGGTGTGGTTTGAAGAGAGGAAGCCACAAGAGCAAGTACTGGAGGGGAGAGGAAGGAAGGAAGGAAAGCACTTCCTGAGAGGATACTCCTCCTGTTGAAGCTACATCCTCTCTTCAGATCGCTTCCTGTTTGTCTTAGCCAATAATTGGTAATAAATTATTTGTCTTTTTTTTCTCCATTTGAAAAGCATCCTCTCTCTCCTTACTGAAGCTGCTCCTTCAGTAAATAAGAGTGAAATCTCATCTTAACATCAAATGACTCAAAAACTTCACTACATTTAGTTTTCTGAGAAATAATCTGAAAATTTTGCTTTAATACAGATATGCTAAGAATCATCTCTATGTGAGCTGTTTAAATATTCTGTGATCACCAAGATAACCAAGTGTAATGGAGTTAACAAGAGTCTGAAGTCACAAATATTGTGGTTGGGTCGTAGGTTGGTCAATATTGAGTCCTGGTTTCTCTATCTGCAAAACAGGGATGATACCTCTTCCCAAAATCTGAAAACAAACTGATACACAAGTGTTACTTATCACAGCTGAATACAAGAGACGTTATAAGCCTTACAAGGTACTATTCTTCCTCTTCCAAACCAACCATGTGCTGCAACAGTCCTCTTCTTTGTAAGATAAATAAAACCCAGGACGTGTAATTTTTACATGTAACTTTATATTTCCAGGTAAATATTTTTCTTTGGAACTTAATTAAGAATACTGTGATGGTTAATTTTATGTGTTAACTATGTAGGGCAGAGTATTCAGACGTTTGGTCAACGGTTTGTCTAGATGTTACTATGAAGGTATTTTTCAGATGAGGTTAATATTCAGTTTATCTGTAGACTTTGAATAAAGAGTATTACTCTTCATAATGTGGGTGGTCCGCATCCACGTAGTTGAAGGCCTTAAGAGGAATTTACTTATGGTAGACCTTGGGACTGGAGCTGTAATGTCAACTCTTCCTTTGGTCTCCAGTAAGCCATCTGCCCTGCAGATTTTGGACTTGACAACCTCCACAGTTGCATGAGCCAACTCCTTAAAATGAGTCAGTCTCCCTTCCTTCCTTTTTCTCTTCACACCCATGTACATGCATGCATGGGTGCACATGCACCTGTGAGCACCTTCGTGTGCACGCACACACACAAACATGCACATCTATTGGTTTCATGTTTCCGGAGAACACTAATACAGACACCTAGTATTGATTCCTGCCACTACCATGATCTGTAGTAGCACTCAAATTTAGAGTAACGAGGCCTCACATTCTGAAGGGGGGAAAAATCACCTATTATCCCATATTCTTTTTTAACACTTGGGGATAGCCTCATATCAAAACACATTATAATTCAGCCAGATACTCTAACCTGGCTTCACCAACTCTTCTCACTCACTTCTTCCAAATTTAGCATTGAACAATGCTTGGAAGAGAAACACTTCTCTCCCAAGGCTGATGTGCAAGACCATCTGCCCCTGCTGAAATTCTGCCTTGATTAAACGGTATGCCCTGAGTATTGCAGGTGAGAGATGATGGCTCAAACTAGGTTAGTAGGTTAGTAAATTGAATTTGAGTTTAACAACTTCAGGATACAGGCACACCTCATTTTATTGTGCTTCACTCTACTGAGCTGTGTATACTTTACATTTTTTTTTACAAATTAAAGGTGGTGGTAACCCTGCATTGAGCAAGTCTATCAGCACCATTTTTCCAACAGCATTTGCTCACTTTGTTGGGTTTTTGTGTCACCTTTGGGTAATTCCTGCAATATTTCAAACTCTTCCACTATTATTATATTTGTTATGGAGGTCTGTGGTGAGTGATTGACAAGCATTTTAAAGCAATATTTTAAAATTAAAGGATGTACATTGTCTTTTTAGACATAATGCTATTATTGCACATTTAGTGGACTACAGTAAAATGTAAACCTAACTTCTATATACATTGGGAAACCAAAACATTTATTTGCCATGTTTTATTTTGATACCTGCTTTATTGCAGTGATCTAGAAACAAACTGGCAATTTCTCCATGGTATGCCTGTATATTTTGGACAGAATCAAAAGAGTTTACTAATGTACTGGATGTAAGAGGTAAGGAAAACAGGGAATCAAGGATTGAAAACAAAACAAATAAGCAAACAAACAAAAAACTGCAATGAGAGAAACCAAATAAATTATTTGATAACCTAGAAGAAATCCCAGCATAAATCATACTCAAATAATCCAAACATTTGGTAATAATGAATTTGGTTTTTTGAAAAGCAAGAATTATTTCCCTTAAATTAATTGTTATGCTATCCTACTTGGATATAGGCATTGTTTCTTTTTTAAATGTTTATTTTGCGAGAGCGCACACACACAGGGGTGAGAGGGTGGGTGAAAAGTTGTGTGTGGGGTGACAGGGGCAGAGAGAGATGAGAGAATCCCAAGCATGCTCCATGCTCACAGCAGGGCTCCATCCCCTGCCCAACTGTGAGATCATGACCTGAGCCCAAACCCAGAGCTGGACACTTAACCAGCTGGGCCACCCATGTGCTCCTGGAATATAGGCAGTGTTCAGAAACACAACAGGAGCTACTCGAGTAGTATTTCTGAATGAAAAAAATTAATGCTAATTTGATTTGCACATAATGCCAAAATGCCATGCTTTCCTTTTTCTCCCTTTCTCTTTGATCTGGGATTGCCAGATAAACTAAGGCTAAACTTGGTGATTTTCCTGCTTCTGCTGAGCAGGTCTTTTAGTATCTTATACTGACAATTACCAATCTCGTGCTTTAAAATTTCAGTACAGGGGCACTTGGGTGGCTCAGTTGGTTAAGCGTCCAACTCTTGGTTTCGGCTCAGGTCATGATCTCAAGATTCCTGAGTTTGAGCCCCACGTCGGCTGTCAGCACAGAGCCTGCTTGGGATTCTCTCTCTCTCTCTCTCTCTCTCTCTCTCTCTCTCTCCCTCCCTCACTCTGCCCCTTCCCCACTAGGTGCACTCTTTGTCTCCCTTACAAAATAAATAGATAAAAAATAAAATTTCAGTTTAAAGCATTATTTTATTATCTTATAAAACGCAAAACCAGACCATGAGGAGAGTGTTTCAAGGCTAGAATATTGATGCGCAGGTAAGAGGGAGGAGTTTTCCAGGGAACAATCAATCAGTTTCTGACATGATTTTTGTTCCATGAATCTCTTTCTCAAGAACAGTGAACCATTTAAAGGGAGAATAAAATGGGGAAAATGCCACGGTTCATATATTCATTGTGTTCTTTTGAATTTTTATTTAAATGTCTAACTTCTTTGGATCATCACAAGGATGTACCTCCTAATAAAGATGAAAACATAACTCCATTTGGAAATACTTTAACACATTATATATCATAATGAAGTAACACAAAGAAACTTTCTTAAACATGGGATTTCTCTGAAGCTTAAATGTGAGGCAGACAGACGTCTGACTTTAAAACAGATGGAACTTCAGAACATTTCCAGGATACATAAAACTGAATTCTGTGTTATATTTTATGTCTGAGGAAGCTAACCAATACAAATTGATGGCTAGGGTTTCTGTACTTTTTTTTTTATCTTCTCATTCCAACATCCAATTTAACAATTCAGTGTTTCTTTTGTAATCCTGTGATCGTTCCAGTATGTATATGATTTTTTATAATTTTTTCTGTGATTTGGAATCTTCAGTGTGTGCATATGTCATCTGTTATATAATATATATATACACATACTCAATAGTAAATTATATAAATTTATGGAACCCAACACAGGTATTCTGACACACACACACACACAAATGCAAGTTGTCACTAATAAAATGAGTTTATTTTATATTAAATTTTTCAAAAAACACATCTGTAAAATTACCCCCATACTAGGCCTAAAGATAGCCTTTACAAAGAGTTTAAAAAATTATAAAACTGCTTTCTCTTAACTATTAAAGTACACAGATTTAAGAAGTGTTAGAGGTGAAAATATTAATTCATGGTTAATTTTTAGAAAGTTAATATACAATAAATCTGTAGGACACTACTAGTAGATGAAGTCTTAAACATTTAGAGGAAAAAGCCGTATTTTTCCTTCAGAAAGTTTTACTCAGTAAAACTTAGTAAACTTAAGTAAACGTAAATGATGTTTACTAAGAAATATACACTGCCTTCCATGGTAACAATGATCGCCTCAAAATTACCTAATTGCTTTGCCAATGAATCAGCTTATATAGGATAACATGTAGGAAAATTGCTTATCAATACATATTAACTCCTTAATTTTCCTGTTAAGAGACAATCAAAATAAAAATTTAGTCCATTCCAATTAAACATACACATTACTAATATTTCATAGAAGATAACATTGGATTATTTTTAACAAAAGTTCAAGTATTACAGAAGCTCAAACTGTGTTATTTCAAAAAAAGAAATGAAAGAAAACGTATTTATCTAACCAGTGTTTTACTGAAATTTGGAATATTTACATATTTTATAACACTGTAGAAATCTTTGGTGGTGACATATGGATTTAGTTCCCTGAAAACACTTTAATAATTTTGTTCCATCAATCTGTGTAGTCAAGTATTTATAATTAGCAATGCTGACATTTACCACGTTCTAGCCAAATCCACATACATATATGGACTAGTGAATTGTGTGGAGGGAATCTTGTGCAGGGCCTGGGTGGGCTTACATAATTAATTACTTAGCAATAAGACATAATTCTGGCTCATTTTTTTTATCCCAGAAAAAGCATGGTAAGCTGAAAAATAGTTCAATTGTCACTTCCAAAACCTCTGGAAATCGTTAATATTAATGTACGAGTTGAAGGAATATGTAATCAAATACCAGCTACAATTTCTGCATAAACAGCTTCAAACAGCTTCTTCAACTGCTACCAAAACAGCGCCCTAAATAGGCTTGTGCAGCGTTTGATGCCCATTCACCAAATGGTGGTGGTGGGAAAGCAAGGCACAGTGGTCTAGAGATAGATTTCCCTCTTTTAAAAGCAGTGGACTCAAAAGCAGAGAAACAAAAAATGGCCTGCTCCACCTTAGAAAAGGCTAAGATTTGTGAGCTTATCATACAAAGTTCAAAGGAAAGGGCATGCTAAAACACACACAAGAGAAAAGCAGCAAAATCTCAGAAATGTAAGAAAGGAGAAAAAGGAAATGATAGAACAGCAAAATGGCATCCACTGCATATAACAATGTAACAGGAGAAATAGATCAGGTGGAGCACTGTGTGGAGAAAGAGATTTAAAAAGGACAGGCATTATTACCTCTCTGTGACTGGTGTTGTCTTTGATTAAACGTTTTGTTTGTAGGAGTGTAGAGGGATAAATAATTCCTCCGATTTAGAGCAGTATTTATGAGTTTACTATAATTACAGAATAGGTTTAATACTCAGATTAGTCTTGGAAAACATAAAATGGCACAGAGCAGCCCCAGAGGTAATGTTTTTATAAAGTCACTTACATGACTTTGTCAGGCAACTTGAGATGACACTGCCTTTGGGTAGGAAAGACAAACATGGTGTCGCATTTACATCGATAAGTCTAGAACTAGGCAATGTAAATAAAAACTTTCTTCCAAGAGTTTATAATGAGGATTCCTAGGAATTTTGAACACAAATTAAAGAGTCTTTTTAGAAAACGAAAAGGCTAAAAATTAGTCACAGTAAAGTAGATGAAGATACTCAGTGAATTAAACTTTCAGAGAAAAGAAGTTGAGGGAAGTTTTTCTTGGTGTTCTATATCAAGAATGTGAGCAAGTCTAGAAAATGTTGTAAGAGAATATATCAAGAAAAATGTATGAATTAAACTAAGTTACTCCTAAGTAAACATTCTGTCCTCTGCCAACCCTCTGAGGAGGTCCTGAATATACACTGCCAGCTGGTTTCATTTCTTAAAAGGTAGAAAGGTCAAAGACCTCACAAATCTTGCTCATTGTTTTCTCTTTTGGACAAACAGAACAGTCAAGTAAATTATCTGAATGGTTATAACTGTACCCATTTGATTAGTGATCGCTAAAACCACCACCGGAAACAGAGTTAATGCATAGTTATCAATGCAACGTAAAAAGCCTCCACGTTTAGTAACTCAAAATCTCTTGGATTAAAACATATTTTTCTGATATCTAGTCTAATAGTTTCTAATAGGTAAGATTAACATCTGTATTTTGCATTGGCACCTATCTTCAGGAAATGATCTCAGCCAGAAAGATGATTTAAATGTAGTCAATGCAGATTTATAAATCAGCAGCACAGAGCGTGCCAACCTTGTGAATGGACTGACTGCTGGATAATTTTGTGACTCTGTTTCACAAAAGCTGCAACTTCTAAATGCTGAAAATGTCACCAGTGTTAACAAAAACATGCTAAGTTTGACTACCAATGTAGGGCTAAGTGTGGAAAACTGGCTGATGTCTAAAACAGCTTCTTACCTATAGAGAGAATTAAAAATAGTTAAAGTTGAACAATTAGGTAAAGTTTCATATTCTTACAACCTAACATATTTAACAAATGAAACCCACAGGAAAAGAGATGATGAAATTCAAGGCATAAATGTGACATGTCAGGATATGACAAATAACAATAAAGTGTCAATAAAGCTTAAAATAAATGTACAGTTGTAAATAAGTAAACAGTTTTCAAGTGTGCAAAACTAGTCAGGAATAAAAGTGCTATGTGGAGACCTGGCTTTCAAATATTTGTTTCAAAAACGTTCAGCTGATGGTGGAAAAACCAGCAAGTATTTAAAAAGTAAAAATTTGAAGAATATATAAAACACATTGTATCTTACATTATGCCCTTGTCCTATCACTGCTGGATGAGAGGCCTATTAATTACTATCCTCATGTGATAGACATAATATAAATGGAGGTAAACACAATACAATACCACAAAGGCTGATGTATCTTAAACCATAAAAAGACTCCTTTCAAGTATACTGTGGGTTTGTGTTTCATCTTAATGTCCCAGGTACTCAATGTTGTTGAGGAATTTGAAAACAGGTAACACAATTTTCTATTATTTCTGAGAGAGAGATATATACATATATATAAACAAACTTTGTATAACTACCTGCAGTAGTCAGAATATGAATGTAATGGTTAAAGAAATGCTACGTAAATTGATGAAAATAAACCCTACCACCGCCACAATTTATAGTATTATTTTAATGTGTGAATCCTGAATAGTGTTAGAAGAAAAGTCGATGGATTAATACAACTTCTCTTGGGATTCTTGAGGTGCAGGTGACTAAAAATACACCTGTGGTCTCTTCTTCACTTTATATTTTAGTGACCCATATCGCACCTGAAGAGAGAAATGTGTCATTATTACAAATTAGATTACTTTTGAACTTAGATAGAACTTAATAGCTCATGATCATAGTAATATTTTTTAAAACTTTTCTAATATAAAGAATCAACTATCCTGTAAGTGTGTATTCAAAAGACATGGCTACTTATGTAACATGATAAAAACATTAACTGTTCTTATTTGTGCTTTGCCTGGTAGGTCAATGAACATTGCTCACAATGATCTGAGGCCATTCACTGGAATCCTCCTTTCTGGACACAAAGACAGTAATCATTATGGATAAACTTCTAGTTAATCCTCATACTGGGTTGGTTCAAAGAAAACTATGTCGTTATTTTTGTCAGTTGCTTTCTTTGCTTAGGCGTAGGGCTGGCACTGGGTGCTTATGACAATCATATGATTTGCTATATAAGAACACCATCTTCTGCTTACAGGGGAAGACTAGGAAGTCATCATTTTGTAAATTTCCAGAGATCCTACTATATCCTATCTGAATAAAGAATTTTTTTAATTAAAAACATTTTTAAATGCTTTTTATTTATTTATGTTGAGAGAGAGAGCAGGAGCAGGGGAGGGGCAGAGAGACAGGGAGACAGACTCCCAAGCAGGCTCCACACTGTCAGTACAGAGCCCAACACGGGGCTTGAACTCCCCAATGGCAAGATCATGACCTGAGCCGAAATCAAGAGTCTGACACTTAACCAGCTGAGCCACCCTGGAACCCCGTAATAAAGAATTTTTTTTTTAACTTTATTTATTTATTTTGAGGGAGAAATAGAGAGCAGGGGGAGGGGCAGAGGCAGAGAGAGAGAGGGAGAGAGAAAGAATCCCAATCGGGGTCCACACTGCCAGTGCAGAGCCTGACTTGGGGCTTGAACTCACAAACTGTGAGATCATGACCTGAGCTGAAACCAGGAGTTAAGCACTTAACCTACTGAGCCACCCAGGCGCCCGCTGAATAAAGAATTTTAAATGTAACTGCTGATCTACCACTCGGTTCCTTCATTTATGGATCGCTAATATCCTGAATGATAATGCAGCTGGGAAACCCTTTAACACCAATCATTAGGAAAACAGCTCTGTACATGACTAACCTCTTTGCGGCCTTTCACGGTTTTCACGGATTTCATGCTTTGCGATCTTCGAAGCCCTTTGTGCGTTAACATCTCATCATCTGAATATGGCCCTTCGGCTTCTTCATCTGTTTTCTCATCTCCGTCTCTCAGTGGAATTCCATAACCTAAACAGGTCAAAACCAGCGTGTTTTGGTGAAAGGACACCCCTCCATCCGAGCACACTTTTGTGCATGGTCTGCATTCGCCCCCTTTACTCCTCTCCCTTTCTCCTCTGGAATGCGCTCCCGGCCCTTTATCATTAATCATTGCCCCGTGCACTATTCTAGATGAGGCTCATAACTCATTTCTTCCCCTGACTCTTCCTATTTTTACTATGCATTTTCCAGAATAACTCAAAATAATTGGCTTTTGAGGAGGTAACACTTTGTTCAAAACTTAAAGAATATAAGCGGATCTCTTCCCTGCCCTTTCTCCTTTCCCTGAACTCTAAACAATCTAAGCAATTTTGTGTTTTAGTTAGTTTGTCATTTGTGCCTTTGCCTTTAATTAGAAATTAAGGGTTTCCTCCCACCATGGGTCAAAACTTTTGTCAAGACCAGGAATGGGAGGGTGAATTTAAGGAGTCAAATAAGACCCAAAGGGGCTAGAACTTTGGGCAAGATAAGTTCACTGGGGGCAGTTGGTGGAGATGGTAAAGCAATGCTGTTGCAGCTGTGGAGATGAAAGCCAGCCAGGCAGGCTCCAGCAATTACAAACACCACAGGCTACGGTGACAGATGTTAGTCCAAGAAAATAGCCGGCTTCAGGAAGGTCAGTAAGAGATCCTGCGGGTGTGCTAACAGGCTCCTGTGTGTTGCCACAAAAGAGGGATCACTGGTCAACATGTAAGCTTGTAGGTAGTCAGGCTGGTTATTGTCAGGAAGTCTGTCAGCATCCTGACGCCCAAGATTCAGAGACAGGAACACTCCTATTCCTGAAGCAATGGTTATCAAGCTTAGTGGAGTTTATTAATAAAGGCTTATTAGCACATACTAAGAGTCCCCTGGGGAACTTACTAATACAAAGTTTGCTGGACCTACAGTGGGGCTGAGAATCTGCATTTCTACCAAGTTCCTAGGTGATGGTTATCCTAGGGTCCAGGGCTCCAACAATTTGAGAACCATTGCCTGGATGGAGCAAGAGAGGGGCCCAAGTCTACGGCAACGAGAGTGCTAGGTAAGTTATAAAGACAAGCAAGGGTGAGGTTACAAGGCCCCATTAAGTTTCAAATTCTCCTTTTACTAAAGATAAGGAGCATAAATACCTAAATCTTCAGGCGAGAAAAAAGTAGATTTTCCAGGCTTAGGAGGGGGCAGTGGATGGACTTCTTGCATGCGAAGAAAAAAGATCCTGAACAAACTTTTATCAATCTGCTCTCCCAGGCCATGAATAACTTGAGACTCACTGAGCAAACCATGAAGAGTTGTTAGTAAGCTTCTTCGTCTCATAATAAGAGATATACCTTTAATTGTATATTATGCAAGCACAATTTTATGCTGCCAGACTACCAGGCTAAAAATTAGGAAGGATTTGGGAGTACAATCGGTCATGATTTAGGCCAAGATCCATTGTCCACGACCCGCCCTGTCCCCCCAGTCCAAGGAATTGTGTTCTAGGTAGAAGAGAGAGAGAGAGAGAGAGAGAGAGAGAGCACTTGCCCGGAGCGAGGGCGGGGGTGGATGACTGCTGAGAAGAGCTGCAAGCAGGCCAGTGTGGCCAGGGGAGGGGAAGGGTCAGTGGTCCTGGGAAGACGCTCCTGATAGAATAATAAAATGTACACATAGAAACAAAGGAGAAACATAAACATGAAACCATTACATCTATCTTAGAAGTGGGCTTCTAGGTGATTTTAAATTTCATTAAAAAAATTTTTTTTCAAATGTTTATTTTCGGGGGAGAGAGAGAGAGATTGCAAGTTGGGGAGCGGCAGAGAGAGAGGGAGACACAGAATCTGAAGCAGGCTCCAGGCTCTGAGCTGTCAGCACAGAGCCCCACACGGGACTCAGACTCACGAACTACAAGATCATGACCTGAGCCGAAGTCAGACGCTTAACCGACTGAGCCACCTATGCGTCCCTTAAATTTCATTTTTTAAAAATTTTGCCCATTTTTAGTTAAAAATCGCATTATTTTTATAATTGGGGAAAGTAACCAGAAAAAAACTGGTTTTAGGTTGTCATTTCTAGATTTTTCTCTATGGCTGTTGCTTACACAATATTCCTGATCCCAATAAAACTAAGGTAAAACACAGAACGAGGAATCAAGGAGAGTAAGAAAGGAAGCAACTGTGACCAGAAAGTTCTCTAAGGTCATGGATGAAGCAGAAGACTACAGGTCAACAAACATGTTTGGGCTATTTTAACTGCCCCTCATTTTATGAATATGATTAGGAATTGGAGCCTTATTCAGAAGATGATTATATATATATATACCTTATTCTTTCTTTGTTTCCTAATTTAAGGTTAACAAATCTTACTAGCTTTCTAATTATGGTTTCAGAGAAGGTGATGGATTGATTTATTATTTCACAAATATGCAAAAAATTCTGTGTTTGGCAGAATTTATGGGGATATTATGGGGATACAATAATGAAAAAGACACAACTGTCCTCTTTTACCCTAAGAAACTTACAGTCCAAAAAGGGGAACAGACTTTAATGGGCATGACAGTACTATAATAGATGCTGTAAACTGAAGATAAGGATGGGTTGGGTACTATGGTAAGATAATTAACTCAGCCTGGGGGTGAGGGAAAGTAGGCTGTGAGAGAGGACTTCTTGTAGGAGGTGGTGGCTAACTTCTGGAAGGCTCATGATTCAGTATGGCCAGCACATGAGGGAGTGGGAGAACGAGGCAGGGGAGTGAATACACCACATGCTACTGAGTCTGGACTTCATCAGAGAGCAATGTGGGGGGCCACCGAGACATTTTAAGCAGAAGGGTGACATGATTACATCTGGGTTCTTTCAGAGATTCCTTTTGCATGTTGGGGAATGAAGCAGATGACACTGGACACAGGGACGTTACTGCAGTATGGCAGGTCAGAAATGACGGGGTCCAAGGAGCAAAGACAGAGACAGGAGCCAAATGTGGGATCTATTAGGAGATGAAATTGACAAGTTTATCTTAGCAATTTATTAAACGAAACTATGCGTCAAAAAGTGAGGAGTCAAGTCAAATATCTTCACTAGAATATGCATTTTTCTATTCCACTTAAAACCTGGCAATGATTATGTATGAACATTCTGCTGTGAGTGCTGAAAATAGTGTTAATCAAAGTTGTCCAAGGATTTAAAAGTGTTCGGAGTAGGAGGGAGACCAGAGACTACGAGGGAAGCCCAGATCTGGGTGTTCTATCACAGCAGGCACTCCGTGAGTTGGCTGAGTGGTTTATAGGTCTGCCAAGCCCAGGGAAAGTGAAACTGGAAGGGTACTGCTGGGGCCACACAAAGGCGATGCTAAGGCTGGCTGGTTTACATTATTGATCTACACTGGACGGATCTGTTCCACGCACATTCCTGAGAAGCAATGACTAGGGACCCAGGGCTGAGGAGCCTGTATTGCCCTGGACCCTGTAGCTGTCTAGCCAGCTTCAGCCCAGAGCTGTTACCATTTTAGGAAACCAGCAGATGCTTTTGCAAACTGACCTGGTATTCACAGCTCATACATCTTACAGTTGGTATATTTTAAGTTTTCCCATTTTATAATAATAATAGCCAATATTAACCCAGTACTTAGCAACCCAGTGCTTTAAGCAGCTTCTAGGTATTAATATAAGTGTATAATCACAGAGGAAGGCACCCTGGACCTGTTAGAGAAAATGAGTACTTCACTGCCTATTAGCTGTGAGAGTTAGAGTCCATCTTGCCTCTCTTCTGGTCTTTCTTTTCTTTTTTTAGTGTTATTTTTTATTTTTTGAGAAAGAGAGAGAAAGAGTGAGCAAGTAGGGGAGGGGCAGAGACAGAGGGAGAGAAGAATCCCAAGCAGGCTCTGTGTTGCCAGCGCAGAGCCTAATGTGGGGCTTGAACCCACAAACCATGAGACCATGACCTGAGCTGAAGTTGGATGCTTAATTAACTGAGCCACCCAGGCACCCCAGGCCTTTGTTTTCTTAAATGGTAAGGTAGTGAGACAGATGAGAGATGATGGATAGGTTTCTATCCAACTCTGACCCAGCTGAGCTGCTGGGAGCATTATGTTGAGGGGGACTGTGATCCAGCATCGGAAGGTGCCACAGTCCTTCAGCAACGTCTGCTATCATGGGCACGGGAGCAGGGAGCAGGTATGTCACCATCTGCCATCTTTGACTAAAGCATCTCTAAGGTTGCTACCTGTTCAAATCATTTGAATTCACAGCTCCAGCCCAAGTGTCTCCCTAAGTGTAGCCTTTTTATAAAATAAAAAGAGAATGAGTAAGAATTAGCTTAGGAACCTTGGATACCTCATTTATGTCATTGACTAGGTCAAGGGCTATCTTGACAGGTTATTCAATAGCCTTATGTCTCAGTTTAATTATCTAAAACATAAGTACAAAATAACCTGTATAGTCATCTTAAGGATTCAATAAATACATAAAGCACCTAAAACAAAGCAAAAAATACGTGCTTTATTTATGTACTGGTACTGAAACTGAATATTCAGCCACTTTTAACTAATATGGGAGCAGCAGTTTCTTTGCAGAAAAAACATTCCCACTTATCACAACGTGGTGCTCCTTCAAGGGATGTGAACATCATGTTCAAGGAGTCCGTTTTCTTACAGAAATGCATCTGGAGGGAGCTCTTTTTGCCATGGTGATAACATGCAGATTTGAACAGCTTCATCAAAGCAGGACTTTTCTTGACTAGCCAACCTCAAACCACTCAGAGCAGGCCATGATGAGTTTTCAAAATGGATCCACTTTTCCAGATAATTTGAGTTTGCTTGTGTGAACAAGCAAAGCATCTGGGGTAAATATATTAATCAGACGAACCAGGAAACAGATTTTGCATTGTGAATGTAATTATCACACTGAAAAACTTATTTTTTTTTTGAAATTCTGGAAGTAAATGAAATAAAAAATAATTCACGACCTAAAAAAATGAGTACCTGAATTACTTTTCAAAAGGAAGAGTATGGTTCTTTCTGATTTTGAAAATAGGTTGATTAAAAAAAAAAAAATCACTGAAGTCCCATACTCAGAACTGAACACTGTTAACATTTCAGCAATACCCTTCCAGACTCTTCCCTATATATACACATTTGAAAAATAACTTACATATATTAATTCATTTCATCTCTTTATTGTGTTTCTACAGTATGGGATTATAACACACAGATTGTTTTGTTGTTGTTTATTTACCCACAATCTGGATATGGTTTTACGTAAGTAGAGAATGACATAAACAATTTTCACGGCTAATAAACCATGCTTTTGCTTAACCATTTCTCTTAGGCATTTAGTTTGTTCCAATTTTTGTTACTATAAATGAGATGAACGTTCTTGTAACTACATCTTTGAACACTTGTCTGATTATTTCTTTATGACTTAGTCTTAGAAGTTTCTTGCTGAGTTAGAGGGAATGCATTTTGATAATTATTGCCAGATTGTCCTCAAAAAGGATTATTCCACTTTAACCTCTCATAAAAAGTGTATGAGAGTGTTTGTTTCCCAACATGCTTGCTGTGGTGATTTTAAAACATGTCCACAAATTCTGACACTTTTCTCCTCCTCTCTTAAATCTTTTTTATACTTTTTTTTTTTTTTTTAAAGGTAATCTCTGTGCCCAATGCGGGGCTCGAGCTCATGACCCTGAGATCAAGGTTTGCATGCTCCACCAACTAAGCCAGCCAGGCGCCCCTCCTCTCTTAGGTACTGGTCTCAACAAACTGCCATAAGGCGGAAATGAGGTTGCATGACTTCTGCCACTTGTCTTGGAACACCTGCTATGGAAGCTTTTAGCTGCCAGGTAAGAAGCCCCAAAACTCTCAGGGATCATGTAGAGAGACCGAGAGAAGGGGAGGCCAGAGAAGCCCCAACTGTTTTAGCCATCACCTGTTTGACTCGTTACAGCTAAAAGAGCAGATATGTGAAGAAGCATTTGAGGATCTGACTCCAGCCCCAGGTGCTGTTTGTAGCTGGCCGAAGGCCTTGGGCAAGGTCTGCCTTCCTGAGCCCAGTCACCCCCAGATTCAGGAGCAAAAAAATGACTGTGACTTTTTCAGGCCACTGTTTATAGCTCGTTACACAGAAATAGATAACTAGAATAGTTACCAACAGATAGTACCGTTGTTTAAAAAAATATTTTTGCCAATCTGGTGAGCAAAAATTACTGTTATTATTATTTTAACTTACTCTTTCTTTGTGAGGCTAAATATCTTTTTCATGTATTAATTGGTCAGCTGTATTCTTTGGTAGAATTAACAATGATTGGCTTGTAAGAATTCTTTGTATTGTTAAAATCTGAACCCTTTGTATCACATGAGAATATTTCTTCTAGTTTGTTTTGTATGGAGTATTTTTCCCTTATATGTTATATATATATATATATATTTTATATAGAAAAACCTCTCAAGTTTTTCCTTTATGTCTTCTAGTTTTGATGTTATGCTTAAGAAGTCTGGTTTAAATATATACTCAGGAATTTCCTACTATATTATAGCTTAGTATCTTATATTTAAGTCTCAGGTGTGGACATGGGTGTTCACAGAGGTAGACTACACCGTCCACCAGGGGTTTGCTGCAGGTTTAGATTAAAGGTGAGCAATGACTGACCCTGAGGTGTCTGGGTAAGCTATGTTACAGGCTGGATTTTAATGGAGCTCTTGAGTAACCAACTCTGTAGCTCCACGTATTATCAATATCCTCAAGGCTTAAAGAAAGGCCAAGTACTGTACACACTCTCTGAGGGCTCCCAACACTTCAAAAGTTATTATCACCTCAAAAAATTGGGTTTTCCGTGATATATGTTCTTATGGGTTCAGAATAGAACTAATGTGGGAAGAGAGAATTAATGCAGTATTGTGAACTTCAGAAACAAGACATAAATTATAAATATCCAACGTGATCACTTTAAAGAAGTGTAATTATAAAATATTCACATTTAGAGGCAGACCTATTCCCTCCAATTTTTATGTCTTCAGCACAAAAAAGTTCACTAACAAAGAAATTATGTTTATAATAAAATGTTAAGTGGATAACTGTTCCAAATTAAGCAAAATATATATAATAGACTCCATAATCAAAATCAGTATATCTAATTTTTAAATATATATTAAGAAAATGCCTATATTAGAAACTACTTTTACACTGTTAACGTATTAAGGATTATGGTTCAACGTTCACTGGTTCTCATACTTAAAAATATTACTACTTTAATCAATGGCTAATGCTAATTAACTAATTAATTAACTACCTTTTAGGCAACAACCACCAACTTGGTAAAGTTATTCATTCTACAGAGAACTCAGAAAAAGTTCACTATTTTTTGTCTATAAGGAGGGACTGTTATTTTATTTCTCAAATTGGTTTCAATGTAAAGGATTTTTAACCTCCCTCAAAAGAAAACTACTTAAACACACACACACACACACACACACACACACACACACTAAAAAAGCCTTGTACCTTAAGGAGTTAATAATATATTAATAAGAAATGTCATAAAGATCTTAAGTTTCAGCTAGGCCTTGAACGAAAATTTTCTTATATGTGACAAAATAACTAAGGAGGTATGTCTTTTTATTTATGTGTGTATTTCTAAGATCAGAATACTTTATTAAAGCTTTAAAACATATCAACTATGCCATGCTCATAACTTATGTTAGAAATACCTACAAGTTAGTTCTTGAACTAGACTATGTAACTTCAACATATTTTCCATCGTAGTAATCCTATTTACAAACTGAGTCACCCTTTGTCACCCACTTAAAACGTTTTATCTTGTGAGTCAATATCCTTATTTGTTCATGGCATTTACAGTAAAGAGTGTTTAACTATAAAACTCCTTAGATGTCACCACATGATTTGAGTAGAAAGAGCACTGATCACAAGTCAGAACTGGTGCTGGTGGCAGGGAGGTGGTAATAATCACACCCAAGGCTTCTAAAAATTCCTGGCAGCAAAGAGACTACTGTTACTTTCTTAGTTGGATTATCTCTGGAGTCAACAATAGGCAAGCACCAACTTTATTCAGAGAAAACTTAGAGAAAGAGAACTACAGTTAAGTGTAAATTTGCAACATAAGCTTAAAAGTAAATTTCCTTCTGCTCAAATTCAGATAGTTACCATGCATTATTTTAGTACCCACCTGGACTCAAAATTCCAATAGTGAAAGGAAAATATATTAAAACAAACAAGCACACCTGCTGATTCACCAGAGGCTGATTTACTTTTCTTCTTTGCTTCTTGTAGAGGTTGGAATGGTCTTTGTCCCACAGGCTCATCCCCTTGGATAGCTGTTAGATCGTGCATACTAAAACTTCGTAAACGTTCCGTTATTGCTCCTTGGCTCTATTTAACAAAGAAGTGATAGATCCGAGAAAAAAAAATACACTTTAAAATATTTAGTATGCTTACATTTAAATTTCTCCCAACACTTTATCATGAAGCTTACTGATTATGAAACTTTCAGAAAAGTTTAAAGAATTGCAGAGTGAACACCCATATATTGTTTACATTTTCCTGTATTTTATCACATATCTACTATCAATCCATCCATCGATCCATTAAAAAAATTTTTTTTAATGTTTCTTTTTGAAAGAGAGACAGAGTGTAAGTGGGGGAGGGGCAGAGAGAGAGGGAGACACAGAATCAAAGCAGGCTCCAGGCTCTGAGCTGTCAGCACAGAGCCTAACACAGGGCTCGAACTCAGACCGTGCGATCATGGCCGGAGCCGAAGACGGATGCTTAACTGACTGAGCCACCCAGGCACCCCTCAATCCATTTTTTTAAGTTTATTTATTTTGAGAGAGACAGTGACAGAGAGAGTGGGGGCGGGTCAGAAAGGGAGAAAGAGAGAAACCCAAGCAGGCTCTGAGCTGCTAACGCAGAGCCTGATGTGGGGCTTGAACTCATGAAACCGTGAGATCGTGACCTGGGCAGAAAACAAGAGTCAGAAAGTTAACCAACTGAGCCACCCAGGAGCCTCCATCAATCCATTTTGAAAATGCATTTCAAAGTAAGTTGTAGACATCAGTATATTGCACTCCCAAACATTTCGGTTTTGTAATTTACTTTAAATGTGAAAAAAATGTATGATGAGATTACTCTCAGAGTAGACAGCATCCATTATTTTGCTCTCTCCTAAAACTGGCACTTTGGGGTTTATGATTTAGAAGAACTTTTTAAAGTAAAAGACATACTGTTTTAAAGATAAGCTAAGTCAGCAGTGGTAATGGCTCCACTTAGAACAAAGTAAAAAATAATTAAAAGCCAAAGAATCTTGGATACAAAATGATAGTTAATGAATTCACTATCTGGCAAGGAATATGTACTACTATGCAATTTGACTTTAAGTCATTTTAAATCCTTAACAATATGATAGACACTGGGCACATGTGGGTATTTAACTTAAATTAACTAAAATTAAGTAAACTTAAAAATGTAGTTCCTTAATTGCACACTTCAAATGCTCAGTATTTGAGTATTTCAAAGGCTCGGTAGCCACATGAGGCTACTGTATTGGATAGAGCAGATACAGAACATTTCCATCACTGCAGACAGATCAATGATTTTCATTATGCATAGCTCTGAAAGAGACACTTCTGAACTTTACAGACCTAATTACATTTCTTTCCCAAATATGAAGATTATTTCTAAATTTACCCACTTTGAAAATTTGCATAGCATACAGATGACTCATTTATAGCTGCTTTAAAAATATTCTTCTAAAGGTTTTTTTTTTACTCTTATTATTTCTTCTCACACATGTAAATTTATGATTGCCTCTAGTTATGATGTTACTATAGAAACTCATCCATAATGGTTCATCTCTAAATTTCCAGATTTCAAAACCTGAGGCACTATAAACATTTGGATGTTACTGTATTTTACACTGAAGAAAGATCTTGATTCAACTACTCTCAGTGATATCGTATTATGTCAAAACCAAAGACCGTTCCTATACCCCACTTGGACTTTGTATTTCTATTATATTTTTTTAAATTTATGAAAAGAAACGATTAAAGGGTCTGCATACTCAATAAAAATAATTGAGTTCCATACATCTGTCAATTCTTGTCATGCCGTATGTCCATCAACTGACAAACAGATAAAGATGATGTGGTATATATGTACAATGGAATACTACTCAGCCATCAAAAGGAACAAAATCTCGTCATTCACAACAATGTGGGTAGAATTAGACTGTATTATGCTAAGTGAAATGTCAGTCAGAGAAAGAAAAATACTGTATGATTTCCCTCTTAAGTGGAATTTAAGAAACAAAACAGATGATGAACAAAGGGGAAAGGAAAAAAAAAACAGAGAGGGAGGCAAACCATAAAACCCACTCTTACCAATAGAGACAAACTGAGGGCTGCTGGAAGGGTGGTAGGCAGGAGATGGGCTAAATGGGTGATGGGCATTAAGGAGGGCACTTGTGATAAGCACTGGGTGTTATATGTAAATGATGAATCACTAAATTCTACTCCTGAAACTAATATTACACTATATGTTAACTAAAATTTAAATAAAAACTCGAAATATCATAAACAAATAAATAAATGCTCTTGTCATGGTTTAATCCATTGTGGTTTCTTTGTCTTTATCAGATATCACTTTAAAGATAGGTGATAGAAGACATCAGAGACACACTAAAAGGAAGTGACCAGCGCGCATCTAAAACAGACCCTTTTGTTTTCTCACAATTGTCATTTTCTCTACCCCACCTTTGCATTTCTGTGTCCCCTCACAGCAATTCTTGACTTTTACCTACTGCCAAACAGATGTTAACTGGTGTGCACATCGAGGACACCCTCCATCTGACTCAGGTGCTATTTCCAAGTCTGGTCATAACCGCCAAAACCCTCTCACTCAAGAAAGAACATCTCAGAATGCAATTAAGTCAAACTGCCACTGAATCAGTCTAACATTATATCATCTACAAACTTTGGTATCTTTAACGAGTATAATCAACGAATTACTTAGAGCACACCTCACAAATGAACTCACACATGATTGTTAGTTCCACTGCTGTGCTGTATATATCTTGTTTTCAGAGGAGGAATTTCAGAAACTAAAAGAGAGTGACTAATTTTAGATTTCTTCCATTCTCCTAGCACACTGGTATGGTACTGATGGTGAGCATATAATAAGCAAACTAAATATTCTTTTCATGCCTCTTCTTTGTCATTGCTCTTGATTGTTAGAGGGTTGTCCATCAAGAGCAGTGTGTTTTAACATACCCACTAGACTGTATAAACAGAGGTTCAGCAGTGAATCGCAGGTGTGGACATGGGTGTTCACAGAGGTAGACTACACCGTCCACCAGGGGTTTGCTGCAGGTTTAGATTAAAGGTGAGCAATGACTGACCCTGAGGTGTCTGGGTAAGCTATGTTACAGGCTGGGTTTTAATGGAGCTCTTGAGTAACCAACTCTGTAGCTCCACGTATTATCAATATCCTCAAGGCTTAAAGAAAGGCCAAGTACTGTACACACTCTCTGAGGGCTCCCAACACTTCAAAAATTATTATCACCTCAAAAAATTGGGTTTTCCATGATATATGTTCTTATGGGTTCAGAATAGAACTAATGTGGGAAGAAAGAATTAATGCAGTATTGTGAACTTCAGAAACAAGACATAAATTATAAATATCCAACGTGATCACTTTAAAGAAGTGTAATTATAAAATATTCACATTTAGAGACAGACCTATTCCCTCCAATTTTTATGTCTTCAGCACAAAAAAGTTCACTAACAAAGAAATTATGTTTATAATAAAATGTTAAGTGGAAATCCCTCCCCCTGACCTCCGAATTCTAAATCACTTCCATAATATGGTTACAAGTATGTAGTATGGTTTAATGAGGCAGCAAAAATATGCAAAAATAGAAACAGTATGATGTTTAGGCAGATGGGATGGGCGATTTTATTCTTTTTCTCAACAGTTTCTGTAATATTACAAAATTAGTCATAGATAGATGGTAGAGTGAAGTTTTTGTTTGTTGTTTTAGATTTGAATACTGTTTATTATAAACTGGATGAGATCCTGATTTCCTTTCATTTTCTCCAATGCCTGGCTACAACTCTTCAAATGAATGAACATCTTCTATTCTTACAGTGAAGTTTTAATTGTATTGTGTCCATTGTATGAATTTCTAATCTATTTCCTGCTCATCTGCTCTGTATCCAATCCCTTATTCCCATCATTAAGAAAAACACTGTTCTCTATTTTGAGAGCACAAGTAGGTTTTATAGTCGCTTGTCAGTAACAATGCTAAGAAGTACTGAGGTTTTGTTCAAATTAATAATGTTTTATTTATTTTCTTCTATTTGGTTTATATTGTATTAAAAAAGAAGTATAAGAAAAATGAACAAAGGCTCTAGTTCGAGGAGCAAAAGATGTGTGGAAACAGTAGTCTTAGTCATTAGTCAGTAAGGAGGAAGGGAGTTACCATCCACAAAGTCAATATCCCAGATTTTAGGTCCTATTCTCTACAGAATTGCATGTACACTGCTTGTATTAAAATGGATCCTAAAAATCGAAGAGAAAGGAACAGAATGATTACTTTGAGAACACAAAAATCAAAGTAATTAAGAACAATTTTGCAGAATATTTTACCTTAAAACTGATCAGCAGCAGCAGCAGTGTTCCTAAAACCTTCAGGTGACTCAAACTTCTCAGGGTTTGAATTTGGATGGGCCCAGAACATCCGTTTAAAATGAGAACACTTGTGGGGCACCTGGGTGGCTCAGTCGTTTAGTTTGACTCTTGATTTTGGCTCAGGTCAAGACCTCTCTGTTTGTGAGTTTGAGTCCCGCATGGGGCTCTGTGGTGACAGTGAGGAGCCTAATAGGGATTCTCTCTCTCTCCCCTGCTCTCTGCCCCTCCCATGCATACTCTCTCTCTCTCCCTCTCTCAAAATAAAATAAAAATAAAATGAGAACACTTGTAAGGGGTTGAATGGGTTGGGGCCCTGGGTTCAGATCTAACACATTCATGCTCTGGGAAGTATTCTTCAGCTGAGAAGTAGTAAAAGGGGACCCTGTATGCATGACTAATTCTAACTTTGCTACTCCCAAACAATTCTTTAGTTTATTATTTATTAACTTTTTAAAAAATTCTGCCTTTGTTTAAATGCTTCATTTCCTGGTTAAACATTGTGTTAAGATTATTATTATATTTTGTGTTAAATAAGGAGAATTTACCATGCTTATCAGTAGGTTTTGTATAAAACCTTCAACTTATTCTTTTATTTTCTTCATTAAGAACTTAAAAACAAGGGCGCCTGGGTGGCTAAGTCAGTTAAGCGTCTGACTTCGGCTCTGGTCATTATCTGACAGTTCGTGGGTTTGAGCCCTGCATCGGGCTCTGTACTGACAGCTCAGAGCCTGGAGCCTGCTTTGGATTCTGTGTCTCCCTCTCTCTCTGACCCTCCCCTGCTCACGCTGTCTCTCTCTCTCTCAAAAATAAAATAAAAAACTTAAAAAAAATAAAGAACTTAACAATCTTTGTAATCCTACAAGCAATCTTTTACAGAATAATTCTTACTATTCAATAATGAATAGCCATTAAGCTCTATTTCTTGTTGATCTTTGACATATTACATTAAAATGCAGATAGGGTTACTTCCAAGTTTTTAGGGAAATATCCTTTTCCCCAAAGGACATTCGAGAATTAATCTGATTAAGCCTAGAATGGAATTGATTAGATTCCTGTTAAGTGAATAATAAATTTTAGTGGTTTTAAGATTAAAGTAATAAAGGGCTGCCTGGGTGGCTCAGTCAGTTAAGCGTCCAACTTCGGCTCAGGTCACGATCTTGCGGTTCGTGGGTTCAAGCCCCGTGTTGGGCTCTGTGCTAACAGCCTAGAGCCTGCTTCAGATTCTGTGTCTCCCTCTCTCTCTGCCCCTACCCTGCTCATGCTCTGTCTGTCTCTCTCTCAAAAATAAACATTAAAGATTATATATATTTATCAATATATATTTATCAAAGAACATCTGTTAACAGAGAAAAACATAAAAAAGGAAGTATAATTGTTTGCAACCCACACCAAAACTATCTAAACATATTTGTATAGCCTTTTAGTTTTTTCTGTCTCATTATACTTTTAGAGCAGGCTTTCTCAGTCTCAGCACTGCTGCTGTTCTGGGGCTGGATAATTTGGGGCTGGATCATAGGGAATTAAGCAGCATTCCTGACCTCTACCCCCTAGACACAAGTAGCAGCACAGTTGTTGACAACCTCAAATGTCTCCAGACATTGCCAAATGTTCCTTTGGGGGCAAAATCTTCTTCTAGGGAGAACCAACCACTGTTTTGGAACTGTAAGAGGTTTCAGAAGTCAGGTATCACCTCTTTGTTTTATAGGTAAGAAAATTAAAACTTAGATCAGTGCAGATGGTCTACCCCAAATCTCATGACTAATTAGGGCAGAATCAGGGCTAGAAAACACAGACAACCAGATTATTAGTGAATTAAATATTCATTATAATATTCTGCTTCCCTAGATTGCAGGGAAAATAGTATGACCCTTCTTTCCATTGTCTGGACAAATGCTCTCTTTTTAAATGGATTGTACTAAGCCCCTGAATATCCCCAAATCCTTTCACAAACAGAAAGCCATTAAAGCAGACTGCAAGATGTCAGGATTTTGACCTAATCATCATCATTTAAAGTCTATTAGATTTTAGCAATTTTACCTAGAAGGCTCTAATTTCTGTGATAATTGATTTTTTAAAAATAATATCTGCTGAAGAGTTCACCAAGAAAGGCTGCCAGCGAAAAGTCAGAGATGGTTAATATGGCTAACTGTACTTTTCTCCACCGGTCCTTTATCTCGCAGTAATGTTGCTCATCTGTACAAAAGCTACCTGCATTTCTCATGTGAAAGCTATGGAATGCTGAACATCCTCAGCAAAATCCTTGAAGGTCCTTCATATGTCTCTGCTTTGCTCAGCCAAAATAAACTTGTACACTGACCTTGTGAACAGATGCCTGGTAATGAGGTCACAGAACTGAGTAACATTTTCAGAAAATTGCTTTATGGTGTAATAAATGTTCTGATTAGATTCCTATTTTCATCTTTAACATGCTCAGGTGGTTCAACCTGGGAATCCTAGTCAGGGAGTATTACTGATCTTTAAAGGTCACACCAAGAGTCCAATCATTTTTAGCCTGAAAGATATTTTTAACAAACTATATATTGTAAAAATTGTAAATTAATTCTCAAGCCTTACTACTGGCTTTCTTGGAGTTTCTCCTTAAACTTGACCTATTTCCTATTTCAGTTTCAATTTACTCTTCACTATGAAGTGTCTGGTTCAGTGATTTTTTCCATCATAGTGCCTTTCTTTGACATCTCCAGAGATGAAACTAATTCCACTTACATGAAAATAGGCACAGTACAAACTGAGGCAAACAGTGTTAACAATGCTAGTTTGGCATATTTAATGACTATTTCTAATGAATAAAATCCAGGCTGAAGCCAACATTCATTGTGTTCATGCTGAGAATGGTGAGGGCTACCTCACATATAGTGATCTTGAAACAAAAGGACCACAAACAAGATGTGATCACAAACAAGAAGGGAGAGTTCCAAAATGAATTCAAATTATGGGACATGCGTTTGATTTGCAGTGGTACCTTAGATGATTCTTATGCTATTTCCTGCCTTTGAATGGTGAGGTGGTTTTATGATGCTAAACATATAGATAAAAACAAACAATGAATCACAAAGAAGAAAGCAGAGAAATACAGGTATAGGATTGCTTTTAAAGCCTTTCTAAAGGAAAGTATTTCTGTGAGTTAATGCTTATTTTAATAATGGAGGGCAAGGGGAAAGCTCTCAGCAACCAAGATGAGATCAGATTTTCAGTTAATGAAAACAGACATTCAGCAAGACAGCAGCCAGTGAGAGTAGGACCACATGTATCGTGTTCACGGCTGCATCCTTGGCACTGACCATATAGTAGGCATTAAATCAACAGATATTGAGTAAATGTGCAGGATGCTAAACATGGATGGCAGCAAAGTATAAAATAAAAACAAATGAGGAGGGAATGGGGATAAGATAATACAGTGGGGATTTCTTTCTTTCTTTCTTTTTTTGTTTTTTTGAAAGAGAGCATGCCTTCAGGGAAAGGTATGGAGGGAAAGGCAAGAATCTTAAGCAGGCACCATGCCCAGTACGGAGCCCCACATGGGGCTCCATCCCACAATGTGTGGGATCATGACCTGAGCCAAAATCAAGGGTTGGACCTTAACTGACTGAGCCACCCAGGTGGCTCTAGTGGGGATTTTTGTGATCCCCCACATAGAGGGTTTGGAAGCAATAAACCTAAGTGAAATTAAAACACATAGCTCATGAACTAGTCACAAGATGTAGGAAGGTGTCTCATAAAGTAGCAGGACTAGAAACTATATTTAAGTGTTAAAGTGAAGAGGAAAAATGGGACTTGTATACTTCTATGTTTCCCAAAACAATGTTCTAAAATGTCCATATTTTCTAAGCAATTTTTTTTTTTTTTTTTTGAGAGACAGCGCAAGCAGGGGAGGGTCAGAGAGAGAGGGAGATACAGAATCTGAAGCAGGCTCCAGGCTCTGAGCTAGCTGTCAGCCCAGATCCCGATGCGGGGCTTGAACCCATGAACCGTGAGACCATGACTTGAGCCGAAGCCGGACGCTTAACCAACTGAGCCACCCAGGTGCCCCTCTAAGCAATTTTTCAAGTTGAAATTTAATGTTTAGGTTTTTGCCATAGAATCATGAGGTGTGATGCTTTTTTAAATATGGAAAACAGAAAGCATCTTCGTGGGGGGTATAATACATGTATCATTTGACCCATGAACAACGTAGGGGTTATGGGCATCAACCACCAGGCAGTGAAAAATCTGCCTATAAGTTTTGACTGCCTTGAATGGAAGCCTCACTGGTAAGAGCTGATTAACATGTATTTTGTATGTTATATGTATTATATACTATACTCTTACAATAAAGTAAGCTGGGGAAAAGAAAATGCTGAGAAAATCTTAAGGAAAAGAAAATACATATACAGGACTGTACTGAATTTATGGAAAAACAAAACCAAACCAAACAACAAAAAAAAACCTGACATGTAAGTGGACCCAGGCAGTCGAAACCCTTATTGTTCAGGGATCAACTGTACTTCATTTGTAAAGTCAAATAAAAGTACATTTTATAACAAAGCAATATGCTTTCTTGTTTTGTCCCTGGTCCCCTTCTCCTCTGTGTCCTCCTCAATGCACCACTTTAAACCATCTACCTCTCCTAGCTGGCAGGTGAGGATTTTCTTTCTCTTCCACTTACTTGTCTCCTTTCCCCACCTTCCTGATAGAGCAAAATCACAGTTGTTCAATCCCCAGTCTGTGTTCTCATGACTATGATGTAAATGCTGCTTGCTGCTGGGCCTAGTCATGCTCCATTATTACACTTCCTTTCTTATATAATTTTTGTTATTTTCAAGAGTCAACAATTATCCCATTTTTAAAATACTCCTTGAATGAGTCATCCTATGCCTCCCTCTTCACATTGCCTCCAGTACATTTTTCATGGTGTTCAGTGTGTCTTCTGACTAGCTGTAGCATGTGCTAATTTAGATATCATCCCTGCATAGGGTTAAACCTATTAGATACTCTCGTCCCCATATGTTCCCCTGAGACACCTCTCCTGGCACCCTGCACCCATCACATCCAATTTTGGCCAATTGCACTCGACTTGCTATGTAGGTGTTCATTCTGGAAAGTGCTGTCCCTTCCCTTCTGTGCTAGATACCCTGTCTCCTGACCCCATGTGTTTCCTTTTCCATGGATTATTCCCTAATTTTGGCAGAGCATATCTACCCTGACAAAGAATGAATAGGAGGTAAATTTTGTGACTTTGCATGCCTTAAAAAAATTAGATTCTAAGCTCACACATGACTGTTTCAGAATGTGAGGGTGAAAATCATTATGGTATCACAGATGGTATTACTCTTTGGTCTTCAAGCTTCCATTGTTACTATTCAGAAATGTAATGCCATTCTGATTCTTGATCATTTGGATGTGACATACTTTTTATCTTTGGAATCTTTAAATACTTTTTCTTTGTCTCTGGTGTCTCTGGACTATTCCAATAACCTTGCTTACAGTCAGACTTTTTTCATTCATTGTGCTGGGTACTTTGTGGGCTCTTCCTATTTTTTTTTTTAAGTAAGGTTCACACCCAGTGCGGAGCCCAGTGCACAGCTTGAACTCCCAAGGTGAGATCAAGACCTGAGATGAGATCTAGAGGGATGCTTAACTGACTGAGCCACCCAGAGGCCTTGTGGGTTCTTTCAATCTAGAAATTCATGTCCTTCAGTTCTGGGAAATATTATTGTATTATTTCTTCGATAACTGTATTTGTGATCTTGTGGTAGAATTTCTAGTTGTTGAGTATTAGGTCTCTTGGATGATCTTTTTTAGTATATATGGAAATCAGGAATGTATTTTCATTAAGCAAGAAATAAAAAAGCAAATGAACTTCTTTTACACTGAAAAACAGTCCTTCAATAAGATTAAAATTTTGCTATTTTAGTATTTGTTTATATCTATACTAATAAAAGAAAAAGTCTTTAAAAGCCAGGTAACAGGCAAACTATTCTTTATTAAAGTGCTGATAGTTAATAATCATTAATAATACAGTTTTCTTATATATCTAGAGCTGCAGAGTTAATAAGTTTCCACTTAATTCTTAATGCAACACATTTGGGTATATAATTTGAATATAATTTTGATTTTTAATTTTGTTTATCATATTAATTGTACTTGAGCCAAAAATCACTCTGAAAAATTAAGGATCATTCTGGAAAGCCCACTGACATTTTGCATCCCTTCACCATTGCTATTATACAGAATCACCACTTAGAATATTTATTTTGATAGCATTGTTATTTTAGTTCAAGACAAAGAAGTTGAAAATGTCTAACTCAGAAGCTGGAATACAATTTTATCTCAATTTAACTTCATAGCAACTCAAATTTTCACTTGAAAGAGAGACACACACATATGATATTAATGTTTATTGGACTCCTACTATGTTTTGGCAAGCACTGTACTTTTGTATATGCTCTCGCAGATGGGTATATTACCCCTATTTTTTTTTTTTAAGAAACTCACTTCTTTTTCTTTCTTTTTTTTAAAATAGTTTTTCTATTTTTTATTTTTGAGACAGAAAGAGACAGAGCACGAGTGGGGGAGGGGCAGAGAGAGAGGGAGACACAGAATCTGAAACAGGCTCCAGGCTCTGACTGTCAGCACAGAACTTGATGTGGGGCTCGAATCCATGAACCGTGAGATCATGACCTGAGCCGAAGTCGGATGCTTAACCCACTGAGCCACCCAGGTGCCCCCATTACCCCTATTTTATACATGAAGCAACCAGTGAACACAGAGGTTAAGTAAATCACCAGCAGTTATTGAAAAAGTCACACTCAGCATTTTTGGGATCTGAAGCCTGTTTTCTTTCCGTATACTACACACCAAAATCAATTATGCTATGGTATTTAGAATAAACCACACTAATTACTACATGCAAAGAAATCCAAAAGTCATAATGCAAGTTTTCACAGAAGGCATACATTTGATAACTTCACTTGCAAAAAAACACAACACATGACATTAGTAACTGGCTAAGTAAAATCTCAAGTTTTAAGAACAAAATTTTTTCATGCCTTATTTTGAATAATCAGTTACCTCAAACTGGTTGAAGTAGGAGTGCAGGAGTAAGCCAGAAATCCTACCAAGATATTGCCATCGAGAGAGAGAGAGAGAGAGAGAGAGAGAGAGAGAGAGAGAGAAATACCAGAGACAGGGAAAGAAAGAATGATCATCTTTACTATAGGTGATTTACTCAACCTTATTTTAAGGTTATAAAATAGGAAAATTATGACAAAATGACATCTTCAGGTATGGTGTTATATATTAATTAGCTCTCATTTTGTGATCAATTAAGACTTTCAAAATACTGAGTAGTTATCAAACACATGCATTACAATGTTTTTTAAATTATCATTTACATTTACGTTACAAAAATAAGCAGAAAGCAAAATTCTGCCAAAATTTTACAATGATCTGGAACAAAAAGCCACCCTACTTTGTCCATTGACTTAATGTGACATTGGATAAAAGAACCTAAATAAACAATTACCTTCACCGCTGCAGTGACAGCAGCAGTGGCTGCGTAAGCCAACCCTTGCCGCCCGAAGTTTACCACGGTCTCATAGCCCCGCTCCTTCGCTTGTACTATATAGTCGTCAATCTCCTGGGGGAAAAACAAACAAACTCATGGGTATAAATTTTATTTAACAATAGTGTCAACAGGCCAAAACCAAGGACTTTCAACCCACGATATAATAGTTTCACTTGTTTAATAGCATAAAACATGTGATGATATACATTTCTAACAAATAATTTGTGGATTTATAGATCTTACCCTTTCCTTTGAAGAAAGAAGTGGATGAAGGAATTTTCTATATATTAGACTTGCTCCTTTGGTGTAGGGAGACAACAGCCATATGACAAAAGCAATCTTAAGCTCATAGTACAGAGGGAACCTAACAAGAAAAAATTTGAAAAAACTGCTGGTGAAAATAAACTACAATGAGGAAATCGATCTTTCTCTCTCTACCCACCCCCCACCTTTAAGAAAGTTCCGTAGTTGTGTTTTCACATGTAAAAGTGAGTGATTAAGGAAATAACCATGTTTGAATTGATGAATTAATTTCACTAACTATAGATCAGGTAACCAAAGAGTGACCTGATCCCTGCAGATTCAGAAACTTCTAGTACAACTGTTTAAGCAACCATAGGCAAGCTGCCCGCTGACTGTAGCAGTCCATAGAGAACATCAATAGCCTCTGCCCAGGGCAGGAAGGTACACCAGCCACCATTCCGCGGAGCCCGACCGCGGCATCGGTACCGGACATCTCTCCAAGCGCCAGGACGCAGCTTAATAACGCTCCAAGGGTACAAAGTTACCCCACGAACACATCTGCTTCTTTCTCGGCACTCCCCCAGAACTCCCCTTCCGATCTCATTTGACTGGAATTGTGGCACTTGGCAAACAATCGCTCACTTGTAAGGGGAATGGAATTACCACTGTGGTAGACTGGGAATTAGTGTTAGCTACCCATGCCCCTTTCCATGTGACTTCACAGTGCTTTCCCTGTGGGCTGAGTGCACTTCCTCGAGGAACAACTGCGGGATTAGCCATGTGACTTACTCTGGCCAACATAATGTGAGTGTGACATATCACATGCACGCAGAAGCTTTAAGTGCCCTTTTACTTCCTCACCCCAACACCCCCAACCTCTTGCTTTAAATTTTTGCTTTCTGCCATGAGAACAGCTGCTCCTTCAGCCTTGGGCCTGAAACGAGAAGACACTTAGAACTGAACTGAGCCCCGCAGAGCTGCAGCCACCCTTTTGCCCTTACATAAATGGAGCAAGAAATAAATGTTTGTTTTTCTAACCCTTTATGCTTTTAGGGTTGTTTGCTGCCACAGCAGAAGTGAGCTAATATACCAGAGGGGGGCTAGCAACCTATGGGTCACAAATTATTAAGATACACAGTAACTGAGCAAATCTGGGCTCTTTTGATGAGGCAGAGGGGGGGTCCAGGGCAGTAAGGAAAGGCTGTTGTGTAGGCAACAAAGGGTCTTTGCCACGGCACAGTTACAGAGGAGTTTCTGGGCTTTCATTATTCACAGTAAACTTTTTGTACACCACTCGTTTTTTAATAATATATATAGGGGACATTTGCAATCAGGAAAAAATGAGAAGTCTTGAAAAAGAACTGTGAAACTTAAGAGACCTAGCATGGTTTGAAATCTGTGTTCTGCCATTTAAAACCAAACAAAAAAAACCTCCTCCAAACCTCTCCCCCAAGCACTTAACAGGTAAATGAATGAGATATGGGACAGAGGAAGGACAACTTACATTTCAAATCAGAAGAGAAAGATGGTTGCAGACACAGAGACGTTCATAAATAAGGGCAAGTTGTGAAGAATGTTGAAGTCTGATGACTTCTTTATTTTTTCCTAGCAATCCAATGTGACCTAATGTGCTGTGAGAATATGACGAGAATAGCAAAGCCAGAAAGACAGTTTAAAGGAGAGAATACCAGATGTCTGAAACAGATACAGGAGGGCAAGGAAGCAGAAAGTAAAGGGAATGGGGAGGGTCAAGCTGGTACCTACATGAGAGCAGCTGACGGATGTTCAGGGTGGGGGGGCTGCATTTGGTAGCCCAGGAAAGTAAACAAAGAAGGGCTAATTTAGGCTGAAAGTTTGTGCAGCGAGGGCAGTTTAAGATACTGCCAAGATATGAAGTTTAAAGATTTTGAAAGGAGGACTTCTCCAGTAATGGTAAGGTTTACATGGAAGCACAGCAGTGAAATATGGCACAAGGAGATTCAAGTGGTTCCATTTGGTATTACTTCTTGGTAAAATGTTAAATCCTTGAGGGCATAAACATGCTTTAATTTTGTCTCAGCTATTTGGAACAGAGCAGCCAAGGAGCTGGTGGTGAGTGGGCGTCCACGTGGATGCTGACGTCATCTAGCTTGACTGTTTGTGGTTGAGAGTTTTAAGGATGGGGAGGGAGTTCTAGAAGCAGATGCTGTGGGCTTCAAAGGGGGAGTCATTTAGGAAGTGATAAGGAAAAATATCCTCAAATCATCCTGTGAAAAAAGGATAATGACAACCAAGTTTTTATATTCCAAGATCCAACCTGTGTGGGAGGCGGGCAGGGAGCGACACATGGGGAGAAATGAGCTGCCTTTATTGGAGGGGGGACTGTAAGGAAAGTAATGTTCTTATGGGGAAACCAGATAAAGAAAGTGAAACACTTGGATAAGTAGGTAACTTGATCAAAGTCCCCTGGTTACCAGTCAAGAGCAGGCTAAGAACTCAGGACACCTGATGAGGTGTGTATAGTCTGGCCCTTTCTCAGTGCTAGAACTTACCACGCAACTGTTTGATCTGTTATTGTTTCAATCACAGTATAGAGGGCAAAAACGATCCAGTACATCATCCATCGAACCTGGAAATAATAAAAATACTTATGAAATAACAGATGAAAATTATTGCAGCTCTGAATAATTCTATATAGTTGGATCAAATGCAGAAGTTGATGGTTTAATTCTCAATAGGTTTATGGCTGAATTCCTCATATCACAACATTAATAATCTTGGGATACAAAACAAGAATCAAAGAATAACAAATTTCCAGTCCTGTCACAATATAATGTAGGAATCTGAATGAAAGAATCAGAACAATCGGATATATTTTTGTTACCTGGAGGAAAGTTCTTTGAAAGACCTTACTATTATCGACATGCTTCTTTACGATGATGATTAGCTATTTATTTATTATATAAATAACAGCATAAAAAGATATGACCACATTTAATCTTTACTAGTCTTTTAAATTTTACATTCCTTAACTCTCAATATATAGAAACTGTTCAGAAACCAAAGAATGATCCCGAGTTTATTATAATCATAATGCTAGTTACCCAGTTTGAAAGTCAGGTACTGTATTCTCTTTCTCTTTTTTTAATGTTTAACCCTTTATTTTTTTTAAGTTTATTTATTTAAGAGAGAGAAACAGACCGTGAGTGGGGGAGGGGCAGAGAGCGAGAGAAGGAGTGCAGAGCCCGGATGAGGGGCTCAAACCCACAAACTGTGAGATCATGACCTGAGCTGAAATCAAGAGCTTATTCAACTGAGCCTCCCAGGTGTCCCAAGTTAGTGTATTCTTTTTCCCCTACATGTAAGCCTGTAACTTCTCACACACCATTTTCCATCTTCTACCAATACCACAATGATAGTTGCAATAGGCTGAATGTTTGTGTCCTCCTCCCCCTCAAATTCATATGTTGAAATCCTAATCCCAAATGTGTATTATTAGGGGGTGGGGCCTTCAGGAACTGATAAGGTCGTGATGGTGGGGCTCTCATAAATGGAGTTACTGTTCTTCTTAGAGGGCCTCCGAAAAAATCTCTCATGTCTTCCACCATGTGGGAACACAGTGAGAAAACGGCCATCTATGAACCAAGAAGCAGGTCTCACCAGAAACCAGACCTGCCTTGATCTTGGACTTCCCAACCTCCAGAACAGTGAGAAATATGTTTCTGTTGTTTATAAACCACCCAGTCTGTGGTATTTTTGTTACAGAAATATGAATGGACTGAGACAGTAGTTCAAGACATTTTTACCTCCTTCCCGGAAGAGAGCATCCTAACTGGTCCCTGAGACTCTGGTGTCTCTTTATACCAATCCTTTTCATCGAATGCTGCCAGATTAATTTTCTTGAACTAATTTCCCCAACTACACCTTTCTACCTATTTGAGTACACAAACTCTCATCACTCAAGTAGGTTGGATTTTCCTTAAGAATTAAAATCTCTGCTCTTCTGCTCGATATTATAATAATAGCTAATACATAAAACCATGCCAACTATGGGCTTGGGACTATACTAACTGCATCACATATAGTAAATCATTTACTCTCCACAGCAGTATTACAAGGTAGGGGACATAATTATTTCCATTAGAGATACAGAAACAGTGACAGAGAGGTGAAATGACTTGCTCAAGGTCATTTAGCCAGAATTTGAATCCAGGGTCTCTGACCCTGGATTTGGTGCTATTAATCAATTATACTATGTAGAGAAAGGATTTGAGGATTGGCTAAATGTGAAATCTAAGAATAACCACAACTTCCCTTGTTCTCTTCCCAATGAGATGACAAAAAAATTTAGGTCTCTATAAATAGCTAGAAAATTGACCTACTATTTAGTTTTAATATAGAAGCTTGTTTGGGTATTCCATAGACAATAGACATGAAATATAATTCAAGTGGCTTTTATGGTTTTCTATTTACATGGACAAATCAATTAAAAATAGCCACGAATAATTTTGAAGCAATGTATTATGAAATAGAAATCATACCAATTTACTCTAATTTAGAGACTCCTAAAAGCTTAAAAAAACTGCCCAAAGCAAATAATAGGGTATATTATCTGTATCTGAAAAGCAATAGATTTACAATTATCATCTCAAATTAGAAAAAACAAACAAAATAAAAGAGCCCAAATGGACTCTTTAGTTTTTCACTTTTCATGAGTTCTCTAAAATCTCTCACTGCCGCCAATTCCAAGCTTTTGTCCAAATATGGGGATTTTCTTCCAGGGCTAATATCCTGTGTATATTTCCTCCTGCCCCTCCCTTTTTTAAGGAAAGTGATACTCTTACAAGAGCTGATTCACCGGGCCCCTCCAGAGCCAAACACTAACTCAGCACTTTTACCTTTCAACTGTATTCAGAGGGTCAGCTTGTACCCTGATTAACTATATGCCTCTCCCGAAAACAAAATGAAGAAAAAAGGCTGCAAACAGAAGGATCAGCTTTTATACAGCTAGAAGGAATCTTAGAGGTGATTACAGTTTTTAAAACTATACAGTCCTTTACTGAAAAAATAAAAAAACAAAAAAAACCCCGAGACAATCACAAAAGAAACTGCTCCCGCTGGGCCCCACCGGTCCACTCATGGTGGAACTCTGGAGGAGACTGGAGCACTCGATGGGCCAGAGTTTGAAACAATATGGTAAACTCCTCTTACTTTCCTGAGGGCAGAAATAAATAAGGCGCATCAGGCTGGCGAGCTACGAAATGTTTGGAGTAGGAACAAGTCTATCCTGAAGCGAAGGAGGCCACTTCTCAAAGAGTGGTGGCCTACAGACCAGATCTTTTCAGTCCCCTGTCCCCTTCTTTGCACTCAATGCGGGGATTTCAAGGTAAACTATTCCCTTCTTTCCCAGGAAAGAGGAGGCTTAAATTGACTCTCCTGGAGAAAGCTTGGGAAACTTTTAGCAACATAAAATTATTTAAGTCAGTGCTTGTTACTTTTCGTTATTTCACTATTTCCCACTGTTGTTACGCTTGTGAGTTTCCAATGGATAACAACTCCCCAAGTAGTCATAATTTACTGGTTAAAAGAGGAGAAGAGACAGGAAAAACGGACTGCATGGAGTGGCTGGTGATACCCCATGAATGACTAGTCTCGAATGAATGAGAAACGCTACACATCTCACAGATTTTAAGCACACACTTGCTTCAGTTAAGTCAACTGCTTAACTCAGTTTCCAAATGAAGTTATTAATTTTAAAACCCACAAAACAAAAGTGCTTCAAAGGATGTAATGTTTATCTCTTTAAAAAAAACCCACATGTTTATTTAGGTTGTGAGAATATTTGGTAATGTCAAAAATAAAAAAAGGAGAAAAAGGTCATGCCTTTTAAAAATAGATTTTTCTTTTTTTTTTCTTTTAGAGAGAAGGTGAGCAGGGGAGAGGGGCAGAGGGAGAGAGGGAGAATCTTAAGCAGTCTTTATGCTCAGTGCAGAGCCTGATACGGGGTTTGATCTCACGACTCTGGAATTATGACCTGAGCTGAAATCAAGAGTTAGACGCTCAACCAACTGAGCCACCCAAGCATCCCAAGCCATGTCTTTTTAGTTAAAACACAACAAACTATCCAATCAAGAGGGTATTCCTGGACATTTTCCTAGAGTATTAACAACAGTTTTATATAAGCAAAACTCCATGGTATATTAATTTGTCTTTAATGAACAAATTATTTGATAATCTCTTAAATTTAAGGATTTTTTGGTTGTCCTTACCAGAAATATGGATCTTAAATTATAATAGGGAGGCAATAATTAAATGAATGTAATGAGTGTGCATTATTCGTGGGAGCAACCACAAAGGAAGTTAACCTTGAAAAGATATTGCTTCCCTTTTTCTATTAATGGATTTGGTTGGGATTTTATACCAAATGATTACTCAGCACAACTTTTATTAAAACTACACCTCAAGGCCATGCAGCTTACTGTTTAAGGTTTTGCTCCAAGGAAATAGCAAGAAAGAAGTCAAGGTAAAAAAAAAAAAGGCACTATCAACTATAGTTTATAAAACTATAAAAGTATAAGTAAATATGTGAAGATTAAAGATAAAACATTATTTAGATCAACAGAAAACCTCAATAACGAAGTGCAATACTAAAACCAAAAATTAGTAGGAAAGTGATCACATGATAATCTTTTTTTTTAAAGCTTATTTATTTTGTGGGGGGGAGAGAGAGAGAGAAAGAGAGAGAGAGAGAGAGAGAGAGAGAGAACACAGGGGCAGGGCAGAAAGAGAGGGGGAGAGAGAGAATCCCAAGCAGGCTCTGTACACCTAGTGCAGAGCCTGACACGGGGCTTGAACTGACAAACCAGGAGTTCATGACCTGAGCCAAAACCAAGAGTCAGATGCTTAACCGACTGAGCCACCAAGAAGCTCCTCACACTGATAATGTTATGAATGTATATAACCAAATATAATCACCATTAAAATGTTATGCAAATGTAAGTTATAACTTAACTGGTAACCTTAACAAATCACACACCTTTTAAATTGCTGGGGAAAAAAGGTTACTGGCATCATCTTTATTTGGTAAAAATTTACGTTCTTGGGAAAAGCAGGAACAAATAGCATATGTTCTTTCTAGTTCAGAAACAACTGGCAAAATCAACAAACCATTGTCTAAATATCTCCATGAGGATGAGTAATAAGAAAGTTGTACCCAACTTTTTCTTTAAAGTCTCTTTGGTCCCAGAGAATTGAATTATCCAACAAGGTGAAGATTATAACTATAAGCACTAAGATGGATACACACACCATACTTTTGATAAACCTTTCATATCAAACATAATTTAGACAATTCTTAAGGACTCAGGTGGCATCATTACATATTACACTGATACGACTCTAGTAAACCCTACTTTATGTTATGAGAAGAGAAACATGAGTATGATAGTTCCTGTCCTCGAGATTTAACATTTTATGGAGAGAAAAACAAGTAAAACACTGTGATTTAAAAAAATGATCTGGAGTGCCTGGGTGGCTCAGTTGGTTAAGCTCAGTGGGTTAAGTCAGTTAAGCTCTTCCTGGTTTTGGCTCAGGTCATGATCTCACCCTTTGTGAGATAGAGCCTGGAGTTGGTCTCTGCACTGATGGTTTACAGCCTGTTTGGGATTTGCCCCTCCCCTGCTCATTCTCTCTCCCTCTTTCTCAAAATGGACAAATAAACTAAAAAAAAATGTTCTGTTTTTACTACATTAGATGTCCTAGCCTCCAGTATGAGTCATAAGAATCTGAGGAAAGCTTAGTAAAGGGACTATTTATAAAGTTGTGGGCAAGGTTCAGGAAACCCAGTGAAAGGATACTGAAGCACCCTGGAGCTAGCAACAGTAGGAATTGGCATTACCCCTGGATGTGAAGGAGGGAGGACAGGGGAAAGCTTCCTGGAATCCAGAAAGGGCAACTGTAGGGAGAGCTGTAGCCTCAGGTGGACAGTCACAGCCAACCCGTGGTGGCAGGGAGGAAGGGAGGATGCTGGGAGAACAATACTTTGCCCTCATGCTCATCTTGCCTTCTGATCTTCTGCAGAAGCCTGAGGCACCGAACCAAAGGGAAGCCAGATATCATGGAGTCTGTATGGATCAGCCTCCTGGGCTATTAAGCAAGGTGGAGAAATGTGGAACGTGGAGGGGAAATTCCACTGCAGGGGCGAATGAACGGTGCCCGCACTACTTAGCCTGTCATCTCTTTGATCTACCCAGAATGGATCTCTCACTGCTTCCACAGATACCTCCCCCGCCCAGATGACCATCGTCTCCTGTCTGGATTGTTCCCATAGCAACTTAACTGATCACTCTGACTTTTTGGGGTCTATTCTGGATATAGCAGTGAGAGTCCCTTTTTAAAACAAAAACAAGGGGCACCTGGGTGGCTCAGTTGGTTAAGCACCTGGTTCTTGATTTCAGCTCAGGTCATGATCTCATGGTTCCTGAGTTCCAGCCCTGTGTCAGGCTCTGTGCTGAGAGTGCAGAGCCTGCTTGGGATTCTTTCTCTCTCTCCCTCTCTCTCTGACCCTCCCCCTCCCCCCCTCCCCAATAAATAAGTAAACTAAAGAAAACCAAAAACAAAACCAGAAGCATGTCATTCCACTGCTCAAGCTCCTCTTATGGCTCCCGTCAAAATTCTTACCCTAGTAATAGAAGACCCTGTGGATCTGGCACCAGCTACGTCTCCGGCCTCATCTGCTACTCCTTCCTGCTCTGTTCTGCTCTAGTCATTGGCCCTTTTACTGTCCCTGTATATGCAGATATGCTCCTGTCTCAGGGCCTTAGTACATGTGAGTTTTTGTTCTGTTTTGTTTTTTGCCTGAAATGTTCTCTCTCCGGTTATCCACATGGATTGCTTTCTCACTTGCTTCAGGTCTCTGCTCAAATATTTACCGGAGAGGTCTTTAAAAATATCGATGTCCTCTAGCCCCCTTATCCTCAGTTTTCTCTTTAGAACATTCCACAGATCATTGACACACCTAACAAATGTTACCTTTTTTTTTTTTTTTTTTTTTTGCCTTTCCCTACTAGCATGTAAACTCCAGGAGGACAAAGACTTATTTTGTTCACTCTTATTTTGTTCACTGCTGAATTCCCCATGCTTGGCACAGATAGAGATCAGAAGAACATGTTGATGAGTTGCTGAATGAACATGGGCTGCGCACAGCTCAGTGTGCTCCTTTTCTGTAAGGACTGCAAAAGACTGGACACTAGACAGGAGATGCAGACAGCTCAGGTGAACATAAACTAAACTTTGAGGAGATCTGGTTTAAAAAGGAAAAAGAGGGGGAATAAAAAAAAACAGCATGAAGCAAAAGAAAACATGTTTATTCTCTCAAAGATTAAAAAATTTACCAGCAAGATAAGAAGATAAGAAGATTCTCTTCAGAGAAAGCAGGAATATTTAATGGAAAAGATCCCACAGGAGACAGACAAGAATTAGATTAGGAAGGAGAGTGGGCTTGAGACAGCAACAGAGATGTGTCCTCTGCTGGGATTGAAGGAAGAGTGGCTTTGTTGGGGAGAGGACCACAGCCAGGGCCCCCCATTTGGGGGGCAGGTCAGCCTTTCAGGCTGGTGTGAGTGGCAAGGAAGGTGGATCTGAGGACAACAGTAAAGGTTTAGACAAGCTGTTGATCTGAATAGGAAAGGGAGCAGCCTCGGGTAGAGATGCTGCAGATTATGTGATGAAGGATGTCCTCAGCTGCTCTGGAGGTTAGATCCAGGAGGCTGCCAGCAGTCTAGGTCTAGGACAGTGAACAAGAGAGAGACGGAGGTGACAGCTTGCTATCTGTAAAGAGGCCTAATAGCAGAAATGTGACTGGGAAGTGGCACTTTGCAGAGAGGTGGGGCCAATTTTCTCCAACAGAATGTGAGCTGAGGCTTTTGAGAAGTGGGGGTATCTCCCCCACAGGCTCTTCCCCTTTCCTGTGGGCCAGAAGGGCAGGGAGCAGGGCTATGTGTTGAAGATGAGCAGAGCCCCGGTTCTTGAATGACGGCACAAGAATTTGTTGCTAAAATGAACATCTAAGGGGGACCATTATATGAGAAAGAAATAAACTTCTATATTCCTTCAGCTGTTGCATTTTTGTTACATATTATAATTACAGCAGCTTAGCCTACACTAACATGAAAGGTTAAACTCTAATCTCTGTGGACACTGAGAAAGCAAGGCCTGAGTAGCATGAGGATAGCACTGGTCACATCACTGTCGGCTGCCATGTGTGGCATGGTTAATGCCCTGTGGTGGTGATGGGCGATACCTCCACAGTGACCTGAAAATGGAGAAGAGGACTGCTGTGCTAAGAAATTCTGGTTGAGACACCTTCAGGGGACTCTCAGAAGGATTTGGAGGATAGGAAAGATTGATGTTCTCATGCAGCAGACTGGAGCAGGGCCAGAGAAATACTATTTGAAAATATCTTTGTGATCCCTTATCAAATGTGGCTCTGTCTGTGTGAATTTGGTCATTATCACCTGCACTGTCACTATGGATAGCTTCAGCAGCAATCCCCTTCTACTTCCAGTAGACCAATAAGTCAGATACAGAAGCTTGTTAGAGATATGTGCAAAGTTTGAAGTGGATATATTCTGAGTGGGAGGCCAAGATAGCCAAAGAATAAAGTGCATAAACGTCAGTGGGAATACTACATGAGTAACGTTGTTTGATGGTCTGTTTTGCAAACTTTGTTTTGTTTCCCAAGAATATACTTGATGGCTACTATGGTACCTGGAACAGAAATGATGCTCAAACATACTTATTGTAAGAATTAACAAACTGGGCTAACTATAAGCAAGACTGTAACTTCCATTTTTCCTAACTGTTTGGTAATCAACTTCTTTTGAAAGTGGTCACAATGAAATGGCAGTCATATTTAAATCTTGGAACACTTTATATACTATATTTTTTATGACTAGAGAAATGTGGTGAATATTTTAATTTAAAATACAATATTTATAAGTAAAAGATTCCTCAAATGGAACCTTAAAATCATTTAAATATCAAAATGAATTTATATTCCAAGAAAATATACTCTTATAATTAGACAAGTTCTTTTGGAGATTACAGAATCATCTGTGATATAAAACCATAGTATCTAAAATAACATTCTGGTTTATATAGTGCATGGATCAGATTATCTTATTTAACAAGCCAGCACTTGCTTTATTATTACTCAAAATCCATAAGGCTTTTACAAAGCCTTAGCATTTCAGAAACCCAGACAGTCACGTGATGGTGTTCTTAGCTTTATTCTCTCAAAGGCATTAGAGGATATTTTAAGCCCGAGTGAACACTGTAAAATGAATATACCCATAGGCTAAATTTACTATCAAAAGACCATGCTCCATTTAATAGGTATGCATTTTATCTATCCTTGATGCCAAAAGAAAAGTAGGCCTCATTTCATAATCTTTTAACATTTTTAAAGAAAACACGTTTTTATGATTTACATTCTTAGACAATGAAATTAATTTAAATGCCCAAACAAATAAAGCAAACAAAAAGTGAACAGCAACTGTAAAACAATCCTCATGATTTCCATCACAGAAACTGAGAGCAATGCACAGGCCCCAAATATATAGTGGGATGTCATGTTCTGGTGGAAGGCATCTTGCTGTAGATTTAGGAGTCATGGTAATAGCAGTAAATGGCATATTAATTAAAGAAATGTAATAGCAGTAAAATGGCATATTTTTAAAGAAAAAATATTTTTTAATGTTGTTTATTTTTGGGGGGGGGCAGAGAAAGTGGAGACACAGAATCCAGAAGCAGACTCCAGGCTCTGAGCTGCCAGCACAGAGCCCGAGCTGGGGGCCAAACTCACGAACCACAAGATCATGAACTGAGCCGAAGTTGGACACCCAACCAACTGAGCCACCCAGGCACCCCCAAAATATTTTTCCTAAATTGTATCTTTATATAAATTATTCTTCCTATGCTAGGACCCGTGTGATATTATAACAACAGTGATATTAACAGTAATTTACATTAAATGATATAACTACTAAATACACTAGCATGATGAAAAGAAAAATTATGTGATATATTAATATGAGAAATATTACTCAGGGCCTTTTATAAACAAAGCACTCTGACATGAAATAGGCATAAACTCTGAGGTCAAGGTGTTCCTGCTGCCAAGAAGCTTTCAGAGGAGGGATTAGTTAAAGAAGACAAGAAGGGTAAGAATAGGTGATTACCAGCATAATGTTTGATCTACAACTACTATTTTATGCTATATTATATATTATATATTGGCTTTGTATGAATGGGATTTCTTCAGTTCTAAAGGAAAGCCTTTCCTAACTCCTCCCCCTCTAAAGGTCACATACAATCTTTGTGCACCATACTTTTTCTTTGTAGCATATCTGAGCAATGGTTTGTATAACATCTGCCCCTGTCATCTGACTGTAACAACCAACAGGGACAGAAACCATCCTGTTCGTCTTCATGTTCCCAGTACCCATGGTGAAGCAAGTACAGAGGAAGACTTCTACTTAAAAGTCTCTGAATTGATGCAAGACTCAAACAAGTAACTCTGGACTGCAAAGAGCAGTTTATAACCATCTAAAATAGTCTGTTTTGTCAAAGTTGTTCTCAAAGTTATCAGAGATTACACAATTTTCCAATGTTTCTTAATTTCAGATTCTTTGAATCATAAAGCAATTAATGCTGGTCTTTAAGAAAAAATGAAAAATTATATATGCCTAATGATTTCAATTATAACCACACTAAGTAAATCCAGATCATCAAATGCTAAAATATGCTTCCCTGGGTGGGGGTGGGGGGAATCTTTGCTGAATCTGAAAAGAAATAAACACTGCTGAATTTCAGACCACCCAAAGAGAACTTTATTTTCTGACCATTATTATTCACTCAAGTCAGTTCACCCAAAACATTCATTCTACACCACATTTCAGAGACAACAGAGAGATCTTCCAATATAGAATTCTTTAGAAATAGTATAGAGTTGAAAAGATTTCTCTCCTTTCATTAATATTATGCAATAATTTGGTTATTTCATAATGATTTTCCCCCATTAAAAACAAAAAGGAACAAAATGTGAGAAATCAATAGAAAAACTCCCTCTTTTATCCAACCCAGATGGCTCAGTTATGGGATTTTTCCCACAGCTGTGCCAAGTTAGAAGCATGCTTGAAAATAAACTAGTTGAAGTTCAATCCAAAGTGCATAGAGACCATGACTGAAAAGAGTTCTTTTGAAAAAGAAGAGGCATGTGTTCGGGGTAAATACATTAGGCTGGAATTGATTTGAGCTTCCTCAACTCTGGAATACTTCTTCCCTCCTTGCCCTGTTTAAGACCATCTTAACTTTGTACAGCTTCCCCAAACTCAGATGTTTGGAGGTTATACTTTCAGACGCTGAGGTCGCAACAACATGGTTTACCTGCAGATTCCAGGCATCACGCTCAAAGAGCTCACAGATCATTCTTCAAGTTTGAAGGATTGTAACTAGAAAGGAAAACCTCTGTTAACGACACTACTTTGTTCCTCCCCAGTGGTTTAAAAAAATTTTTTTTAATGTTTATTTATTTTTGAGAGAGAAAGAGAGTATGAACGGAGGAGGGGTAGAGAGAGAAGGAGGCATAGAATCCAAAGCAGGCTCTAGGGCCTGAACTGTCAGCACAGAGCCCGACACGGGGCTTGACCTCATGATCCATGAGATCATGACCGAGCAGAAGTTGGATGCTAACCAACTGAGCCACCCAGGTGCCCCCTCCCAGTGATTCTGAATCACAGAAGCCCTGGTGTAATCCATCCCTGAGGGATATATCCCTTAGCAGTTTGAGGAACTTGAGAGAAAGCAAAAGTGCAAAAATGTTCCAAAACTAACTGATAATTAATTTAAAAGGAGCGTTGGAAAGAAGATGTAAAAAGCAGGATCTGCTTATGGGAACTGTTCCCGGGAGCAGACTTTAGGAAGGAATGACCTCTCAGTCCAAAATAACTCTCTCCATCCACACAGGCTGAGAATTTAGAATTCACTGTTTTTGTTTAAAGTATTATTGATTTATTTGGAATAATAAATATTTTTGAGAAAGACAGTTCCCTTCCCACAGAACCACACAGAATTTCTCTGGATTGTAGCATGGGAAAGAGCATATCCAGAGAGAGAGGAGTGAAATGTGCTCATCTTAACACTAATTTGTCACTCTCCCTTCTTCTTTCCCTTGGTGTTCCCAAAGTCTTGGCCCATCATGTTTCCCAAGGACTGGCACCATTTCTTAGGCACCTAGGTACCCGCATTCCATCTATCTTCACATAGACAATTCCACCGTACTATTTCTACAAGTGAGCTAATCGAGCTACTAAATGGTATACTCCTTTGTCCCGGTGACAGGTAGGACTACGACTGACCTAGCCATTCTCTAGGTAAGATATGCTCTTTTGTATACAACGTATAGCTTTACAGTCTAGCTAAAAGCATACTTTATTTATTTTTAAAGTTTATTAAAAGTTTATTGAGAGAGAGAAAGAGAGTGTGAGCAGGGGAGGGAAAGAGAGGGTCCCAAGCAGGCTCCATGCTGTCAGTGCAGAGCTGGGTGCGAGGCTAGAGCTCACAAACTGTGAGATCATGACCTAAGCCGAAATCAAGAGTCAGACACTCAACCGACTGAGCCACTCAGGCGCCCCACTGACAGTACACTTCACATGTGCAATAATCATTCAAACCAGGCTTTATACTGCATGGGATAACACAGTGCTCTTGAGAACCGAAGACCAGTAGGGAAAAACTCCAGGAAGAATAAATCTTTGTCATGACTGAAAATGAACCTACAATATCAAATTACTTTCCTTCAAAAACATGTGCAATCAACCTCACCTAGAGAACTGAGGTTCACATTTGGATGAGTGCAGAGAGACAAGTGACAGGTCACAGAATACTTGGGGTAAGAAAGGGCTGGCTCAGTGCCAGAGTGCAGGACAGCATGAAGGACCTGGATAAACACAGTGGGAGGAACAAAGAGGCTGGAGTAAGGTGCAGAAATTTCACTGACGTAGAAAATTTTGTTTATGGCCAACCCTACAACGCGGAAACTAGGAGAAAGTCTAACTCAATATCCTTACCCCAATAATTGTATCATATGGTTAATTTTGTTAAAATATTATTTTTCTATAGTATGTTCCAAGTTGTTAATTAGCCAGTGTACATACAGATGTTTCTAAAACAAACTATTTGCTATTTAGTGTCCATTTGCATACATAAAGTTATAGTAAAAAGTGCAATGTGGTTCACTTTTCACAATAACATAAGATACCTCTAAATCAATTGTTTTCACCTTGGTTGTAGATAAAAATTCCTTGGGAATTAAAAAATATTTATTTAGATTCTAGGCCTCACCATTACCATGTCCAGATAGTAATTTAAAAGACAAGCATGTTTTTGGGGTGCCTGGGTGGCTCAGTTGGTAGAGCAGCCAACTCTTGATTTTGGCTCAGGTCATGATCCCAGGGTTATGAGATCAAGCCCTGCATCAGGCTCCATGCTGAGTGTAGAGCCTGCTTAAGATTCTCTCTCTTTCTCTCTCTCTCTCTCTCTCTCTCTCTCTCTCTCTCTCACCCCTACTTCCCCTCTCTCCTGCTCACACTCTCTAAAAATTTTTTTAAATTAAATTAAAAAAATAAATAAAATAAAAGACAAGAGTGTTTCTGATATGTAATCAGAGTTGAGAATGTGCCCAAAAATTTTGAAATGCAGAATTTCAAGCCCAGGCCAGACCTACTAAATCAGAATCTGCATTCCAACAAGATCCCAGGGGGTTCCTATGCGTCTTAAAGTTTGGGAAGCACTGTAACAGGAGAATGCTCAGACAACATCACCTAGGGGAAGGTGGGTATCATTCTTGAGAATGTAAGAAGAGCCTTGGGTTCGGAGAAAAGATGATGAACTCAGTTTTCTGTGATAATTTATTCAATGTGAACAGTTAAAATGTACCCCTATTTTCATAACACTGTTTAATAAGCACGCCATCATTTAAAGAAAAAGCTCAAAAAATGAAGAAGCTGGACCTTTAGCCCACTTCTCAGAGGCACTGTTCATAAAACTTTGAGTAAATTCTCCTGGAAGAGCAGCCTACAGCCTCTTCTATGCTGAAGAGATTCCACGAGGAATGTCCCTGTTGTCTACCCATCACCAGACCCCAGAGTTATCTGGACACAGACCACTTGGTGCAGACTCCTTCCTCTCCCAAAGAGAAAGTGCCCTTAGATTCTCCTTCTTAGAGTAAATCTAAATCTGCCTCTTATACAGAAAAGGTAAGAATGTAGGCTGAAATTATATTCAAACATCATATCAATGGCAGAAACTTCTCTGGGTGGTTCCAATAATTGATTTTGACAATCATTGTAAGAAGGATATACCATAATAAAGCTGGAATGTTAGAACTTCATTTAAAAGAATGGATGGCTCAGTTGGTTAAGTGTCTAACTCTTGGTTTTGGCTCAGGTCATGATCTCACAGTTCATGATCTCATGGTTCATGGATTCAAGTGCTGCGTCAGGCTCTGTGCTAATGGTGCACAGCCTGCCTGGGATTCACTCTCTCTGTCCCTCCCCTGCTCTCTCTCTTTCCAAAAATAAATAAACTTAAAAAAAAACTAAAAAATAAATAAATAAGAGATGTCTTTTGGAAACCTTTCAAAGTTAATATAGTATTTTAAAATAAAACTATTCAACTCTACCTATTTTTGTGACTTCTCAAGAACTTTTGAAGATTTTTTCCATTTTTTAAAATAATTTTTAATGCTTATTTATTTATTTATTTTGAGAGAGAGAGACAGAAAGAGAGAGAGAGAGAGAGAGAGAGAGAGAGAGAGAGAGCATGAGCAGGAAAAGGGGAGAGAGAGAAAGAATCCCAAGCAGGCTCCACGCTGCCAGTGTAGAGCCCACTGTGGGGCTCAAACTCACAAACTGTGAGATCATGATGTGAGCCAAAACCAAGAGCCAGATGCTTAACTGACTGAGCCACCCAGGCTCACAAACATTTTTTCCCCTTTTACCTAGAGTTTGGATCTGTGGTTAAGAAAAAAAAAAAGGAATCAGTCTATATTTATTCTGATAGCCAAGACACACCTCTCAGAATGGCTAAAATCAATAATACAAGAACAACAGGCATTGACGAGGATGTGGAGAAACAGGAACCCTCCTGCACTGTTGGTGGGAATGCAAACTGGTGCAGCCACACTGGAAAACAGTATGTAGGTTCTTCAAAAAGTTAAAAACAGAACCACCCCATGATCTAGCAATCACACTACTAGGTATTTACCCAAAGAATAAAAAGATACTAATTCAAAGGGATATATATACCCTAAGGTTTATAGCAGCATTATCTACAATAGCCAAATTATGGAAAGAGCCCAAGTGTCCATCCATTGGTGAATGGATAAAGATGATATGGTATATATAAATATTTCATGATGGAATATTACTCAGTCATAAAAAAGAATGACATCTTGCCATTTCCCCAGTGACAGGGATGGATTTAGACAGTATTATGCTAAGTGAAATAAGTGAGGCAGAAAAAGACAGATACCATACGATTTCACAACATATGTGGAATTTAAGAAACAAAACAAAAGAGCATAGGGGAAAAAAGAGAGGCAAACCAAGAAACAGATTCTTAACTACAGAGAAGAAACTGATAACTACCAGAGGGGAGGTGGATTGGGGGATGGGTTAAATAGGTGATGGATTAAGGAGGCCACTTGTGATAAGCACTGGATGATGTATGGAGGTGTGGAAACACTGTATTGTATACCTGCAACTAATAGTACACTGCATATTAACTGGAATTTTAATAAAAACATTTTAAAAAGATGCCTATTGGAAACCTTTGTAAGTTAATACAATACTTTAAAATAAAATTACTCAACTCAGTCTATTTTTGTGACTTTTCAAGACCTTTTGAAGACTGCTTTCCCATGTTACCTACAGAGTTTGGATCTGTGGTTTAAGAAAATAAAGGAATCAGTTTACATTCATTCTGATAGCCAAAAGATAGACAAAATTTCATATATTTGAACTTTTAAAAATTTTATTTATTTTTGAGAGAGAGAGACAGGGCATGAGCAGGGGAGGGATTAGAGACAGAGGGAGACACAGAATCTGAAGCAGCCTCCAGGCTCTGAGCTGTCAGCACAGAGCCTGATGCAGGGCTTGAACTCACAAACAGTGAGATCATGACCTGAGCCGAAGTCAGATGCTTAACCGACTGAGCCAATGAGGTGTCCCAAAATTTCATATATTTGAATAATTCGATATATTTAAGATTTTTTGTAATCTGTCAAAAGAACGTCATGTTTTTACAATTCTATAATATTTCTGAAGTAACATTCTTCATGAGGTTTTAAGATTACATGAGGTTTGGGGAAAGACTTTTTTTTGCTTACTTAGCTAAAATCTTAAGAAACAGTTCTAGCTTTTAAATTTTTAGGAGGACCTTTCACAGTGTGGTGGTGATATGGCTGACAATCTCATTATTACACCTGTGGTTGGGAAAGCGCTGTATTTCTAAAATTACACTACAAAAAGATGAAGTCCGTATCTGAATATATCAAAGGTAGATTCTGGTATTGTGTAAAAGGGAAAATTTCTCTGCAAAAATATTGTCAACTGTGGCCTGAAAAGGAAAGCGTTTAGGGGTATATTATCAGAAAAGATTCCATTTTCTAAAAATAAAAAAATTTTAATAAAAATATAAAATTTAATAAAATTTTTAAACATTTATTTTTTTTCTTTTAGAGAGAGAAAGTGTGTGCACATGCATACATGAGCAGGGGAGGGTCAGAGAGAGAGGAAGAGAGAATCTTAAGCAGGCTCCACACCCATAACAGAGCCCAAAGTGGGGCTTGATCTCATGACCATGAGAAGAAATCAAGAGTTGGACTCTTACCCACCCAAATGAGCCACCCAGGTGCCCCAATGAAAAATATTAAATAAGAATTCTTAGTAGTTTAATATTTTGTAATTTTAATTTAGCATTGCTTGCTTAAATCTTTTCTGATCTCTCATTGTGTCACTCCTTTTTCTATTCCTTTCCCTACCTTAACTATTTCAAGTGTTTATCTTATTAGACTTACTTAAGGGAACAACTCTTTAATTCCCTCAATTTTGCTTTTTGTTTTTATTTCTGCTTTTTTATTTCTTTGTTTATCCTACTTCCTTTACAGATTCTTTTATTTTGGTATTTTTTCTTGCTTTGTGAGTTCAGTGCTTCGTTTTCTTCCTTTTTAAAATACAGGCTTTCTTTCCTTTTTAAAAAATGTTTATTTATTTTTAAAAGAGAAAGAGAGCGGGGGAGGGGCAGAGAGTGGGGGTGGGGTGGGGACAGAGGATCTAAAATGGGCTGTGAGCCCCACATGGGGCTTGAACTCAACCATGAGATCATGACCTGAGCCGAAGTTGGACGCTTAACTAACTGAGCCCCCCATGCGCCCCTAAAATACAGGCTTTCAAAGTGATTCAGAATATCAATTGTAATATGAATTACTGTCATATTTATTTTTGAATTCATTTAGTACTGCACTTCTGATTTTCTCTTGTACTCAGTTGTCATTTCTCTTTTTTGGAGCTTATTGGGGGTTTCTTCACAGCAGAGAGGTTATGGTTTGTGAGCAGATAAGGGGGGCATGCAGAGCACTGGCCGCCTCTGAACACGCTCCCCCACACTGAGAGTGGTGGCAGTCCTTCCGGGTTGCTGTAGCTGTTCGGATTTTAAGCTGTTCCATCACGGGATTAGGGTGGAGGTGGCTAGGCCTCCCTCCAATTTACTACTTAGCAACATTTCCTTTAATGGAAACAACGGTTTCTGTCCCTGTTTTTAAAAAGTCTATTTCCATTGGCATTACAGTTGGTAAAATTCTTCCTAGACATTAGCAAAACCCGAGTTAGCTTCTTAGGTTTAAATGTTAACTGTGTGAATTTTTTTCTCCCTTTGTGTATGTTTTCCAAAGCATTTGCACGGGAAACTAGTAAAGGATAAGACTGCTACAGTCCGGCTGGCTACATTTTAGTGTGAAAACTTGGGGATGCTTTCGAATTACTTCATAAAGGTCAAGGGTGCTCTTATTCACATTTTAAAGTTTTATTTTATTTTATTTTACTTTTCTTTATTTTCTTTAATTTTTATTTTAAAGTTTATTTATTTATTTTTGAGAGAGAGAGATAGAGACCCACGCAACACACAATCGGGGGAGGGGCAGAGACAGAGGGAGACACAGAATCTGAAGCAGGCCCCAGGCTCTGAGCCCTCAGCGCAGAGCCTGACACAGGGCTCAGACTCACTAACTGTGAGATCATGACCTGAGCCGAAGTTGGAACTTAACTGACTAAGCCACACAGGCGCCCCTCACATTCTAAAATTTTAGAAAAAACTGCTAGGCATTCGTTAAACATCCTCCCTGATTAAATAACCTTAAATTTAATAGTGGATCCACTGTTATGGTCATGAGATGATCATGAAGAAATCGTTTCTAGAAAACATAAGGAAGAGTATAAGTCACTTAATTATAACAGCATCAATTCCCTCAGCAGTGAAGTTACATACTGATATGTTTTATATACATATTATATATATTTATATATATATATAATATGTAAACTTGACACATCAAGAATTAGGTTAATAAAAGAATATTTGTCACCTGCTTTACTTCAAGTAAATGTAAGTAGATTTAGTTCATTAAAGGATAATGGATTGTCCCAAACAACTTTATTCAACTGTCCTAAGTGAAAATTGTGATTTTTATTTATCAATACTTGATTTACAAACCATATTAACTCAAGACATGATACACATGTATTCATTGTATGTCAGTTAAAATTAAACTTCAAAATTATTGCCAAAGATCTAAAAAACAGGTATCTATTACTACTTTAAATCTGTCTTCTATGTGAGCACATTTTAAAAACCAACGATAATGGTTTATTTCATGATAAAATAAGTTTTATTTGGTATCACTGTATATTTCAACCAGAAGTATTCCACTCACAAAGTCAATTTGGGAATCTGGGTAAAGATGATAAACTGCACATACACATTTAATTGCATCCTCACCACAAATCTCATTAAAACAACAATAAAAATGATTTTTTTTTTTAAAAAGACAAGTCCAGAAGAATAAGAAAAGAAGACAGCAATCCGAATTTTGGGGAGGTAGGAAGGAAGTGGAAGAGGAGCAACTGACTTAGGAGGCCTGAGAAAATTGGATATTAAGCCGACAGCAGGAAAACTGAGAAGCAATCCACCTTTACACTGCAGAGCTCCCAAAAGGCTCAAGAAATAGTGACACTCACCAGAAGTTTCTTCACAAAGGCACCCAGAAAAGGCCACATGAAGACACAGAGAGAAGGTGGTTGTCTATAAGCCAGGAAGTGACTTCACCCAAACCAACCCTGATGGCTCCTAATCTTGGACTTTCAGCCTCCACAACTATCAGAAAATAAATTTGTGTTGTTTAAGCTACTCACTGTATGGTGTTTTGCTGTGGCAGCCTGAGCTAATACAAAGTTCTCACCCTCAGTGCCTCAAAATGTGACATCATTTGGAAATAGGGTCACTGCAGATTTAATTGGTTAAGATGAGGTCATACTGAGGTATGGTGGGTCCTGAATCTAACATGCCTGGTTCCTTGTAAGAAGGAGAGAAGAAACTCTGAGACACAGACACAAGGGGAGAACACCATGTGACAACACAAAGACCAAAGCGCTGCAGCTGGAAGATAAGGCACGCTGAGGACTGCTGGCAACCACCAGGAGCTACCAACAGGCAAGAAAGGATTCTCTTCAGAAAGGGGCTCTGTTGGTTAAACGTTCAACTCTTGGTTTCAGCCCAAGTCATGATCTCATGGTTTGTGAGTTTGAGCCCCGAGTTGGGCTCTGTGCTGACAGAGAGCCTGCTTGGGATTCTCTCTCTCTCCCTCTCTCTATCACTTCCTCCCCAAAATAAATAAATAAACTTAAAAAAAGAAAGGATGCTCCTTAACAGGTTTCAGAGGGAATATGGTCCTGTCCACATCTTGATTGTGCACATCTAGCCAGAGCTGTGAGACGATATATTTCTGTTTTTTAAAGCCACTTGGTTTGTGGTACAACCGGGAACACTGGGAACAAATACAGCTGCCTTGTCAGATTACCCTACAGTGAAGATGACATTTAGCAAGCGTCTTGATGGGCACAGGCCTTCTAACTGGCTTTTGATGATCATACTCAAATGTGAGTGGAGGACCAAGGATTACCCAACATTTGAGAAAATCATGCATGAGAGAAAGAGGCTCAAACAAACAAAAATCAGAAGTCAAAGGAGACACTATGTAGAAAGAAGAACATGTCTAAAAAAAACCCCATCATTCATATATATAGACAAAAAGGAAGCTATTTTAAACAACATAAGGATAGAACACTATAGGAAAAGGAATATTTAGACAATAATAAGAGTTCTTAGAAGTTAAACACACAGGAGCAGAAATTAAAGATTAACTAAAGGGTTAAAAGATGACATTGAGAAACTCATCATAAAATAGAGCAAAAAGAAAAAGTGACAGGAAAGAGAAGAAAAAAGATCATAAAATTAGATAATCAGTCCAAAGTAGCTTTATAACTGAATAAATGGAATCCCAGACAGAACAAACAGTGAAAATGAAGTGGAGAAAATCGATAAAGAAATAAATTTTAACCAAATTTCCCAGAGCTGAAGGACAAAGGATTTCCCAGGTTAAAAGGGAGTAATGAGGATTTAGCAAAATCTATCACAATTGACTCACACCAAGGCATGTAATTATAAAATTTTAAACATAAATTTTCCACACATGGAAAAGATTCCACAAGCTGGCATGAATCAGAATGGCTTCAGACTTCTCCACAATAACACTACAGGCTAAAAGGCAATGGAGAAATGCCTTCAAAATTCTGAAGGAAAATTATTTCCAATTTGGCATCTCAAAAAATTTGCCTTTTATACAGCCTCCTCTGGTAGGATGTATTTCATTAAAATGAGGAAGTAAACTAAAAAGGAGGAAAACAGGAGGTTAAGAAATCTAAGGATCTAAAACAAGAGCCAGTCCGGAATATCCATTGGATGATAACACACTGAGAAGAAATCCACACAACTGCAGCAGAGTTAAGGTGTAAATGTGAAATAATAGAGAATGCCACATAAGTGAAAAACCAACCAAACAAAAACAAACCAGAAAACAAGACAATGAATAACAGCAGGGAAAACATATCATTGTGCAGGAAAAAAATGGTAATGGTAGGATACTGTAGAGACCAAATGCAAATATTGTTTGTATCATGAAAAATACTATAAAACAGGTACTATTATATGTCAGGTACTGATTTAAATGCTTTATGTTCATTAACTCATACAATTCTCACCATCACCTGAGGAAGTAAGTACTATAATAGTTCTCATTTTACAGATAAGGAAACTGAGCCACAGGAAGGTCAGATAACTTGTACAAAGACATAGCTAGTAACAGAGAGGGCTGGGATGTTAACCCAGGCAGCCTGGTTCTAGATGCTGTGTACTTTATTTGTTTAGTCTACTGCTTCTTTCTTTCTAACTCAGCCTACATAATGCAAATATTGAATACTGATCCAAACAAATTACACTGTAATGACCCTGGGAGGCTATAATGGACAGGGAAATACGCATGTGTGTAGTGATAGGGGTAACTACTATTAATCATCTTTAATAATAGAAAGAAGTCAACTGATAATGTCCATCTGAAAAATTAAGAAATAGCAATATAAGCATGTTATTTAGATATGGAAATAAATACTAAAGGATTCAGCTAAAAGAGCTGAGAATAGTTGCCTCTAGAGAGAAACAGGGATGGGGAAGGTGGGGAATTATTTTTCTTTTCAAAATAAGCTTTAGAAAACTATTTGATTTTTAAAATTACAAATAATTACAGCTTTGATAGAAATAAAAACTAAATTAAAAGCGTATCAGTGTGGAAAATACACAGATAAACATGTGGTCTAACAAGACTAATTTTCAAAAATTCCATCTTAATCAGTGGGTTAACCTTTACACTTCCGAAATTAAAACCCTTGAATCAAATGAGTATTTTTAATCCAAAATATGAAAAGATGCCTGGGAACACTTCTTGACAATAAAAAAAGTACTTTATTGCATTTCCCCCCTTCTATATCCACTGCAAAACTAGTAAATAACTTCAGATTTTACCAATTCACAAGAACTGTAAAGCTAGTATGTGGTATATTTATTCATTTTCATATCACCCGAGTATTTAGGAAAAATTACGTCACTTTCAAAACCAAGTCAATAGGGTTTTAGAGAGCTGTTTCCTTTTTTTTTTTTTTAAGTTTGTTTATTTATTTTGAGAGAAAATTCATGTGTGAGCGTGGGAGGAGCAGAGAGAGAAGAAGACAGAGAGAATCCCAAGTAGGCTCTGCACTGTCAGTGCAGAGCTGGATGTGGGGCTTGAACCCCGAACCATGAGATCATGACCTGTGTTGAAGTCAGACTCTTAGCTGGTTGAGCCATCCAGTGGCTCAGGCTCAGGCTTAGGTGACTGAGCACCCCTAGAGGGCTATTTCTAAGCCTTTAAAAGAGTAATCTCCCAGAATTTTCCCTGTTCTTTATTCTTGCTCACAGTAAATCTCGGGACCAAATGTCTGATTTTGATTTTTAAGTGCTGTTAGCCAATCTTTTCATTGCCACATTCTCCAACATTCTTAGAATAAGAACACGGTTTCCTAGAAAAGCTACAGCAATTACACACGACTTGGAAATAAACGCTCTATTTTCAAGTCACGAGATGGTAAAAGCCTAAAAAAATTTGCAAAACCATACTAATTCTTCAGTGAGTTTACATTTCAATTACTGCAAGGCTGAAAGACTTTAAGTAGGCCATATCAGCCACACTATACAGGAAATTATATCCTAGGAAAGCTCTGTTTTAAAAATAGGCAAAGGAAGAAAGGAAGGTTGCCAAAATACACAGCACTTTCCATTTGTTTTGATTTGAGCACAGCATCTGTTTTATCAGGTGCAATCTCCTGTTTGTAGGCTTAAGGGGACTGGTAGTAGTTAGGGTGGAAAGAAGTAAATTAATCTAAAATGTTTGCTTTCTGAAAACAATTTTGAAGTAGATATCAGTGGAATTTACCACAAAGACACTGAGTTTTGGGATAAGTCAGACTGGACTGTGTACTCCTTAACCCAGCAGAATCAAAGCTGAGAAACTAGACCAATCTACTTAAGAAATGTACATGCTCTTCAACTCTTGTTTTCTTATCATTCATTCACTCATTCATGTAAACAATATTGAGTACCTATTATATATACCATGTACTGTTCTAGGTCGGAAAACGTATCATTAACAAAACAACAAAACTCTATGGAGCTGTTCCTGGTGGGGAAGACAAACACACGTACAAATAATATATCAGATTACATAAAAGGCTATTAAAAATATAACAGGGAAATATGAAGAAGGTTAACTTTGCTAAGAAACTACCATATGTAAAACCTAAGAAATTAGGATGGGATCACTATATAGGAAAACTTTATGAGAACAGAGTTCTAGTAAAACTGTCATAATCAGACTTTCAATTAAGGTTAGGTGAGACTCAGCAAGAAAATAATATTCAAACATTTTGTCAAAAGTAAATTTAGGTTTGGGCACCTGGGTGGCTCACGGGGTTAAGTTTCCAGCTCCTGATTTTGGCTCGGGTTTGTGAGACTGAGCTCTGCAATGGGCTCAGCACAGAGCGTGGAGCCTGCCTGGGATTCTCTCTCTCTCTGCCTTATCCCCTCCCCCCCCCGCCTTGTGGGTGCATGCACTCGTGCTCTCTCAAAAAATAAATTCATAAACTAAAAAAAGTAAATTTAGGTTGGAAATACTTACTTGCCAACACTTTCAAAACCTTCTAATTTCATCTTCAGCCATTGTGACCATAGTTGATTTTGATGCTTAGGAGTCCTGCCCTAGTACTGGTTAAACAGCCTCACTGCCCTTTGAAAATATCCTTATTTTTGTGGCCCCTGACGGTCTACTTTGGAAGCACATCCACTGGCTGCTTGTGGAAACTGTTTTACAAGCTAGAATCCTCACCTACTTTTCTAAAAGTAGTATGGTAGAAGAGAAAGAATTAAATATTTGTAACAACATATCCAATCTGGTACCATTCCTGCCTTAATGTTTCATGTTACCCTGGGCAAGTCAGTTTATTTCTCTGAGACTGTAATGTTGAAATATTATTTATTTATTTATTTATTTATTTATTTATTTATTTATTTATATTTTAAGTGAGCACCAGTGAGATACTATGGTGTGCAGAAAAATGTCTCCCTCCCCCAAAGATGTCCATGTCCTACCTAATTCCTAAAACCTGTGAGTATGTTCGGTTACATGGTAAAGGAGTAATCAGGCTGCAGATGGAATTCAGGTTGCTAATCAGCTGACCTTAAAATGGGGAGAGGATCCTGGGTCATTCAGGTGGACCCAGTGTAATCACAAGCATCCTTACAAGTGGAAGTGGGAGGCAGAAGAGAGAACCAGAGGGATGGAAATGGGACAGGTTTCAGCTCAACATTTCTGGCTTTGAGGCTGATTAATAGAACCATAAGTCAAGGATGCAGGCAGCCTGTAGAAGCTAGAAAAGGCAAGGAAAAAGATTTTCCCTTAGAGACTCCAGAAAGGGTAGAGCCCTGTAGACCCACTTCAGATTTCTGATCCCCAGGACAGTAAGAGAATAAATACATTCAGGTTGGTTTAAGCTGGTAAGTATTTGGCAACTTGTTATAGTAGCAATTGCAAACAGTAATATTTAAAAGTATTTTTGAAACTGGTAGGAAATCATAGAAGTGCAAATGTTCTAATATGATATCTCAGCTTGGTCTCTCTAGCAGCCTTGATGGCAGACAACTTGGTCACCACATCTTCTGAGTTGTAGCACATTTCCTTGTGAAAAGCAAATGCCCTGCCTTTTGATTTAATGCCTTACCATTTTTGCTTTAAGCTTTCATTTCATTTGTGGAGAGTTGATTTCCATGTAATTATCAAACCAACTGCCTTTCTACTTCCCTAGTTTTTCCGTCAGTTTGAATAAGAATGTTACTGGATTCTCTTCCATAGAGATTCATCTTCCATAAAGATAAAGTTATCTTTAACTTGTGAAGCAGAATTAAAATTTCAGGGTTCGACCATTCTTATTCATCCCCATTTTTTTTTTAAATTTTTAATGTTTATTTATTTTTGAGAGAGAGACAGAGTGTGAGTGGGGGAGGGGCAGAGAGAGAGGGAGACACAGAATCTGAAGCAGGCTCCAGGCTCTGAGCTGTCAGCACAGAGCCCGACACGGGGCTCGAACTCATGAACCGCGAGATCATGACCTGATCGGACACTTAACCGACTGAGCCACCCAGGAGCCCCTTATTCATCCCAAATTTATAGAATAATATAGTAATAAAAATTTGAGTGTTTATTAAGGATTCATGTTTTTAAGTCTCTAAAAGTTAACACTAACAAAGTTAAACTGATGCATAGTAAGAAATAGACTAATATTTTATAATGGCTCTTAGGCTAATCCCTAAATAACACCATCTTTTCTGCTCTTTTAGTATTAGTTTATAAGTGACAGGCCTATTTCATTTTATTATAATTTATTATACCTTCATATTTCTTACTGTTATCCCCTTTTTATTTTAGGGCATGGTATCTGTGTGTCCACTGATTATCTCTAACACTAGAGCTTCTCATATAAACTTCACTTTCAATTGGTACTTAATTTTTTTCCCAAAAAAATCACCCAGATTTGGAGGGAAGATAGGAGAATACCATAAGCACAGAAATATACACAAAGACACACAGAGGCACATGAGTTATTACATATCCTGGGTTTATAATACTTTGTAGATGAAAGAATGGCCACAAAGTTGAGAAACTTCATCCTGTATTTCAACTGTACAGTTAATCAGATTTAGAAAAAAGATCTCCTTTAATAACAGTATGACAAACATTCCAAATGAGGAATGTATTGGCTAGTACAACCGACCCTCGAACAACACGGATTTGAACTGTGCAGGTCCACTTACACATAAATTTGTTTTACAGTCCATTAACGTATCTTTTCTTCTCAATGATTTTTCTTAACCTCTTTTCTCTTATTTTTTTCTTTTCAATGTGTTTTTTTTGAGAGAGAGAAAGAGAGAGAGAAAAGAGAGGCAAAGAAAGAGGGAGACACAGAATCCGAAGCAGGCTTTAGGCTTCCAGCTGTCAGCACAGAGCCCAATGCAGGGCTTGAACACATAGACCGTGATCATGACCTGAGATGAAGTCAGACACTTAACTGACTGAGTGACCCAGGAGCCCCTCTAGCTTACTTTTAACAGAGTATATAACACACATACATGGGCTTACCTTATGGGTAAGGCTTCTGATCAACAGTAGGCAATTAATAGTTAAGTTTTTGGGGAGTTAAAAATTATACTGCTGTCAGCACAGAGCCCGCTTGGATCCTCTGTCACCCTCTCTCTCTGTCCCAATCCTGCTCACACTCTCCCTCTCCCTTTCTCTCAAAAAATAAGTAAACATTAAAAAAAATTTTTTTTTAAATTATACTCAGGTTTTCCACTGCAGGGGAGGGAGAGGTTGATGGCTCTAACGCCCATGCTGTTCAAGGGTCAACTTCTGATTTAAGAAGAAAAAAGACTGCTATGTCAGTAGGGATGAGGCATCTGTATACTTAAATCAATTAAAAGGTGACAAATGAGCTATGAAAAAAGGAAAAGGTTTGGAGTAAGAAAGAACTATGTTCTCAGTGTACCTCTAAATTCACAAGGCTAAAAAACAGCCCCCTAACTTCTTATACTGGAACTTAAGACAAAATGAGTAAGAGATCCAATTACTCACTGGATCATACACTTATTTAAATATCAACTGACAGTGAACTTTTTTTGTAACTGCACTTTAGAATTGTATTCAAAATTATTTTAAAAAGACTAACTTCATATTTATATAACATTTTCAACCAAAAACTTTATCCCAGCTATTTCTAAACTAATGATTTTCTGGTCTTATATATCACAGATACATTAAGCTAGAATTAATCACTCATAAAACTATACTTACATATTCCTTCACGTTTTTTGTTTTCACAGCTTTGTATGAATAATATGCAGGATAAAGCATTCCAAACACCAACCTAAAAATAAAAAGAATGTGAGACTAATCAAATACAACAATGCTTTTAACACCTCATAAAAATTTTACCTAATAGAAAAGTAGAAACTACATGGGAAACATGCAATAATATAAATTTGTATAAATGCATATTTGTACACAGACTAAGTCCACTCAGAAAGCAAAGTAAAAATACTTTTGTAACAAAAAGAGGATTTCAATATTCTAGGTAAAGTATCATGGGAAAAATATTTTTAAAATCACCTTTAAAAAAATCTTTCTCCTTGTACACCTGAAACTAACGACACTGTTAGTAGATCTGAATTTTAAAATAAAACCCCTTTTCATCCCCCAAAATATTCTATGATTCTTTGAACATTTGGAAAATGTAGAAAACCACCAAAAATAAAAAACTGTCCCAACTCTACCAGAGATACCTGCAGGCAACATTTTACTGTATGCAAATCCTACTTTTTATTCACACGTAACATTCACAAAACCTAAATATAACATGTATGTACATGCACAACTTGTAATACAAAAGTGGTCCTTTACTCCATTATTTTGAGAAGCACTGGCTTCTAATTATGATGATGGTGCTGTCAATACTTCATATGTTACAACATGCATTAAAATAGCTCTCTTTAAACATTTATAAAATGCCTAAATCATTAACAGGACTTAATTTAATGCCATCTGTTAAGATTATTTTGCCAAATCCCAGACGCAGCAGATATGTACAATCACACATAAAATGAAAGGATAGACTCAGAAATGGCATGACACAGTATATATATGGTTTACAGTTGGCATTTTCATGTAATACATCATAGCATTTTTTTGTCCCCGAACATTCTACAGTGTGTGTTCTTAGTATCTTCATTACATTCCACACTGAGATTCCCTTAGTTCATTCCTGAATAGCAGTGCAGATGATTTTCTTTTCAAGTGTTTACTGGCCTTTTGATGCATAGGGTGTATGATATCTTGTTGTCTATTTTTCTGGTCTATTTATCAAAGAATCTTTTGGAATAGTTTTAATTTTACAGGAAAGTTGGGAATATACTATAGTTACTGTAAGCTGTATATCATGTTTCCCCTAGTATCTAGTCTTGCATTAGCATGGTACGTTTGTCACGATTAACAAACCAATACTGATATATTATTAACTAAAGTCCATCCTCTGTTCATATTTCTTTAGATTTTACCTACTACCCTTTTTCTGTCCCAAGATCTCATCCAGGATAGCACCTATGTTTACCTGTCATGTCTCCTTAGCTCCTCTTGGTTGTAAAAGAAAAACAATTTCTCAGACTTTTCTTCAGAAATAACCTTGACAGTTTTGAGGAGTATTACTCAAGAATATTGGAGGAGGTCCCTTTACTGGAATTTGTCTGATGTTTTTCTCATGATTAAACCGAGGTACAGGCTTTTGGGAGGAAGACCACAAGAGGTAAACTACCATTTCATCCTTATTATATCAAGGACACACTACTAACATGACTCACCGCTACTGATGTTAACGTTGACCACCTGGCTGAGGTAGTGTTTATCAGACTTAATTGTAAGGTTACTCTCCACCTCACCCCTGTCCATTCTTTGAAAGAAAGCCACTATGCACAGGCCACACGTAAGCAGGGAGTTAGGTTCCATCTTGACAGTGTGGAGTATCTACATGAATTATTTGGAATTTTTCTGCAAAGGAGATTAGTCTATTCTTCATTTATTCGATGATTTATTAATATCAATATGGACTCCTGTATTTTTATTTTACATGTTGGGTTCTAATCACCAATAGTACTTCATTTTGTTGCTCAAGGCTTTGAACACTAAAGTCTTTCAGTTTGCACCTGTGTCCCTCTGACAGACCTAGAACTGTGAGGGTTTTTGAGCAGTTTGTTACTTTCTGGCACTACATGATGCCTGGGCTCATCTTGTGTATTTCCTGCCTCATTCTTAGAATCAGTCCTTTCTCCAAGGAGCCTTGGTTTTTTTCATTGGAGGATGGTATTTAAGACCAAGTTCTGGGGACTACATATGCTCACTGTTACTGGAGTGCTGTAGGTTCTAGGCCCTTCTTTGCCTATTTTGCATATTAACCAATATTTGTCTAAGTTGTTACCTTTTGATTCTAAACTTTGCTAAAATATGTGTTAAATTATGTTTGTTGGGCTGTCATTAATGGCCACTTTCTCACTGTGTCCTCACAAGGTATTCCCTTGGACTGTGTAAACGTAGCTTATAAGAACACCAGTCATATTGGATTGAAACACTCTAACGGCCTCATTTTAACTTAATCACTTTGTTTAACTTTTTATCTCCAATTAGTCACATTCTGAGGTACTGTGGTTAGGACTTCAATAAATGCATTTGGAAAGGGGACACAATTCAGTCCTTAACATATATTTATTGGCTTAACATATATATTTATGAGCTTTTATATTAAATAGGTGTTTGCATTTATATTAAATAAGCTTTTCTTACACTGAGAATGAGTATCTAAATTTCTATAATTTTAGTTCATTTATAGTTTATTTTTTGGTGGGGGAGGGATAGTAAATCCCTGATGACTTTATTATCCCTCAAAAAAATGAACCCTGGGTTTGGGGCTGACGTCACCAGTTCAGAGGAATACAAAGTCTTCTGATGGGGATTTCACCTTCACCAACTGGAAGCCACGTCATTAACAATCTCTGTCTTACCTAACACTACCCTGTGAAGGCTACTTCAGCAGAAGCCAATCCAGACTCTAGATATGGGATTTTTAGCTGTGTCACAGAACCTAGGGCTTTACAATTTATCACAGGGCTTTACAATTTATCACAGGGCATCCCGCAAAGGCACAGAGGCTATCTAGCCTAGTGACTTCTGAGAAAGCAATCAACATTAAGAAGTGAAGAACAAGAACACAATTTCCAGGTCTGTTGTGTGTTCATCCCCACTGCTGACACAAGGTACTATCCCACAGTTAGTCATGATATTTCTAGTTTACATATTCAAGTTAATTTTAGTCCAGTTTGTATTTCCCTTTAGACTGGATACAATCACTTATCTGCCATAGTCCCATGTCATCTTGTACCACTGGATTTAAATTCAACATGAGACTCTTCATTTCTGTCACCATATGGATTTTGGGCTCCTCCTTCCCCTGTTATAATATCCATCCAATCTCTAACCCAGTCCTGTTGGTTTTCCCTTGGTGAGAGTCCAAGCATCCATCTTCCTGTTTTATTTTCAAACCCATGGCCAATGATACATTTAGGCTCATGCCATCTCCTCTGACTTACTGAAAAATTTCCCAACACATGCCTCTGGCTCCAGTGTCATCAATCTTTCTAATATGCCTACTGCACTGTCTTGCTTAAAGACTTCAATAGTTGGCCTCCTTACTTCCTTGTTGACCAGCCTCTATAGGGGCTCATCAGAACATACTTTGAAAACTTCTTCCTTATAAAATCCATCTGTTCTAACATGGTTTTCTCAAGATGCCTCTTTTTTTTCTCCCCTTACTCAATTAATCCTTTTTTTCTTCAAGATCTACCCACCCTTCATAGACTTCTAAATTGTTTTGAATTTTAGAATTTGTCAGGATTAATCATTTTGCCTTTAGCATATTCTAGATTGTATTTTTTAATGTCACTGACTTCCAAAACAGATAATTTCCCAGATATAGTAAGGATTTGGTGCTAGTTAATACACTGCATTTGGTGCTTTGCCTTTATTTTTTAACCTCTGTATTGAATAGAATTAGTCAAATGAATAAACACAATATCCCCTACCATCTAACTCTTGTAAGAGGAGAAAACAACATATTTCATTTGGAATATGGGAAAGGCTAAATGCCTTAGTAAACAGTGGGACAATTTTTAAGGACTACCACTATTATAATTTATTACTGCTCTAATGTGAACATCACTGAGTAATTTATTACTAACATCTGTAATATTTTCTAGGTGTTTTTTTTTTTTCTGGTTTATTTTCTTTAATATTGGGTCTTACTCTGGATGTTAGCGACCTGGGAGGTTGGGCATAAAGCCAGAGTATGAGCACAGTTTATAAAATCAAATAGTTTATTTTAAAAGGCCACCTACAAAATAAACTCATGGTTTATAAAGAAAGTGTTTGCTACAAATAAAATTCACCTATAAATTTGAATACTCTTTCAGTTCTAGAGGCAGGGAGAAATAGTTACTCATTTCCTCTTAATCTGATTTCTGCCTAAAGAGGGAAAACTTGCCAAAATACTCATCATACCCTTTCCTCCCACTAAGGTAAAGTTTCTATATGAACACTGGCTATATTGAAAGATTTGTACTATTTTTAAAAAAGGAAATTTTATGGGAATGTAGGGGTAGAGGTGGCCCTTATATCGTATTTCATATACAGAAAATACCTGAAATAGCTATTTTCTGGACAGATATTCAGACATAAATCTATCCTTCACCAAAACTGTCTTAGAGAAGAACAGCATGTTCAAAGACCAGTCTCTGAAGCAACTGGTAAGAGTACTCTTAGTACTAGAATAATGTCCTTAATTGATAAAAGTTATCTGGATTTCATTAAATATTAATTAAAGCCTTTCCTTATTAAGATTCTAAACATAGTTTACTGTAGAATTTTTAGAAGATGTAAAATAGCAAAAAAAGAAAAGATAAAAATCACTAAGTAACTCCATTAATGAATGAACCATCTTTTCTGTTAAATGCCATTCCAAATATTTATATATATGTTATAAATTTTATCAAATGTTCTCAAGTTTGACCTACCATTCTCTTAAATGCTTTAAAAACCTTCAAGCACCAATAAAAGTTTAATAACAAAACTAGCCAAGGGATTAATTTACTGCTAAACATTAAATTACAAAACACTAATTCCAAGGATTTAAACTTTTATTATTGTCATTCTTTTAAAAAATGATTATGAAAAATGAAAACCTACAGTATAGAAACAGAATAGTATTACCTATCGTCTGCTTTTAAGAATTACTAACAAGGGCGACTGGCTGGCTCAGTCGGTTGAGCATCCAACTTCGGCTCAGGTTATGATCTAGCACTCTGTGAGTTCGAGCCCCACGTTGTACTCTGGGCTGACAGCTCAGAGCCTGAAGCCTGCTTCCGATTCTGTGTCTCCCTCTTTCCCTGCCCTTCCCCTGCTCATGCTCTGTCTATCAAAAATAAATAAAAACAAAAAAAATAGACTATTCTATTAAAAAAAAAAAGAATTACTAACACTGGGGTGCCTGGGTGGCTCAGTCAGTTAAGTGTCTGACTTTGGCTCAGGTCATGATCTCACAGTTCATGGGTTCAAGCCCCGCATCAGGCTCTCTGCTGTCAGCACAGAGCCAGCTTTTGATTTTCCTTCCTCGTCTCTCTTTCTATCCTTCCCTGGCTTGCGCTCTCCCTCTCTCTCAAAAATAAACAAACATTAAAAAAATAATTAAAAAAAGAGTATCCTTAACATTTTGGTATTTTCCAGTTTTTCTATGATATTTTTAAAGAACACGTTTAAAATATAGTTAACATATTTAAAGATAATATTTTAGAAACATTATTTTATAACCTAATTAAAATATAATTTAAACATAATTAACTGACATCTTAAGAGTATATAGATTTTTATCCTGCTCTTTCAGTAAACGTGATATTACAGCGATTTTCTTACATCTTTACATATCCTTAAAGAAGGTCATTTAAAAACTGCATAGAGGGTGCCTGGGTGGCTCAGGTGGTGAAGAATCCGACTTCGACTCAGGTCATGATCTTGCGGTTTGTGAGTTCAAGCCTTGTGTTGGGCTCTGTGCTGACAGCTCAGAGCCAGAAGCCTGCTTCGGATTCTGTGACTCCCTCTCTCTCTGCCCTACACCCACTTGTGCTCTGTCTCTCTTTGTCTCTCAAAAATGAATAAACATTAAAGAAAAAATTTTTTTTAAATAAATAACGATAAAAACTGCATGGTATATATATGGGGTACTTGGGTGGCTCAGTCAGTTAAATGTCTGACTCTTGATTTTTGGCTCAGGTCAGCATGCAGAGCCTGCCTGGGGTTCTCCCCGCCCTCACCTCTCCCCTGCCCACATGTGTTCTCTCTCTCAAAATAAATATATAAACATAAAAAAAAACAACTACATGGTATAATATTCCCTCATATGGATGAAAATCATTCAAATCCTTTCCTATGTTTACTATTTTAATTAATGCTATGATGAACCATCTTTCTATGATTACTAATGACTAATAATTATTGACATTTTATACTAGGCAGGATATGAAGCAGTTTCCATATATTGCTGCACTAATTCTCACAATAATACCCAGAGATTGGTACTATTTTCATATCTATTGTACAGCTGTGAAGACTGAGGCTAATACACTGCATGATTGTTTTTGTAGGATTGTTTTAATCTATAGCTTAGAAAAACACAGTTCATCTACTGAAAAAAAAGCCTACTATTTATCTACTATTTTCCTAAGCCTATTAAAAGTGGTCCTTGAATGAGTATTTCCTCATAAGAATATAAATTTATGGTACTCTTCTAAACAGTTTGGTAATATATAATAAAACCCTTGGAATCTCAAACCCTTTGACCTAGTTATTCCACTTGTAGGATGTCATTAGGAAATAAAACACTGATTTTCGAATGTGGGTTTTGGAATGAGAGTGCATGAGAGAGCCAGCAAGTTTACAAGGTGTATGACATTAGTTTAACTTCTGTATCACTACTGAAAAAAATCCCAAAATACCATAGCTAATGATATTAACACTTCTAAACTATTTTAATTTCCCAAGATTGTCTTTAGATAACAAATTCCCTCTCTAATAATATAAAAGAATTTGTTGTAGTTCATTGAAAGTAAGTGTAACAAGTAGCTCATTGCCAATAATATAAACTCCATGATACTAATGCATAATAAGATAATGCTCGTACAGGAATTACTTGGCAAATTCTTCTTACTCCACTGCTTTTAGAATCATAGTCACAAACAAACAAACAAACAAATAGTAATGATGATGTTCTATTAGATGAAAGAACTGAAAACAACTCAATGAGACTGGAGATGAACTAAAATGGGATACCAAATATTAAATAAACAAAATAAACTACAGAATCAAAAACCAGAATGATGACAGATGCATCAGGCTGTTAGGATGAGTCAGTCGCAATTAACATAGATACCCTATATACTCACAAAAAGCAACACAAAATACAACACTCCAGGCCCTTATCAAAGACTGTAAACTTCATTTGTCTGCAATCCATTTTACACTAGAGACAGACTGTCTGAGACCAGTGAAATTTACATAAGATAGCCTGGCATACGGATGGCAAACACACAGAAGTTTCTCTGCTGTTCTCCATTCCTGTGACCCAGACAGACCGTACTCCTTTCTGCTGACCCTGCACCATAAACTCACACCTAACAAAGGACGGGAGCTGAGTAGACTTATTTGTCATGTTTTGTCAGCCTTGTTCTAAACCTTTATTCCTCTAGGGGGTGTCATTCCAAATTTGAATCAAGCGTGATGATATCAGGTTACTGTTAACCCTATATCCTTAGGGGAAGAGTCATTTCAACTGAGATGCTTTTTAATATTACGTTCTTGGGTTGCCTGGGTAGCTCAGTTGGTTAAGTATGCGACTTGGCTCAGGTCATGGTCTTGTGGTCTGTGAGTTCAAGCCCCACACAGAGCTCTGTTCTGACAGCTCAGAGCTTGGAGCCTGCTTCAGATTCTGTCTCCTTCTGTCTCTCCTCCTCCCTCTCTTGCACTGTCTCTCTCTCAAAAATAAACATTAAAAAAAATTAAGAATGTATTTTTATAGTTTAAAAAATTTTCTTTCTTCAAGTATAGGAAACAGCCATATGAAACCCATGGCTATAAATACTAGAGGCATAGTGTTAAGGGCAATGTCTATTAGTACCCCTATATATGAAATTTCATGTATGTGATTTACTTTGGAATTCAGTACAATGCAATGCTTAACATTCTTGGAGAACATGATTGTAAAAATATTATTCCTTCCCCCCCCCACCCCCCAATGATTGCCAGGAAGCTCAGAGGCAAAAGTCTGTTGTTCGACTCTTATCAACCATGGCAAACCTTAAGACTGGCATACTTGTATTTACAAATTCTGATTTTCCACTTTGCAACTTTTTTGCTAGCAATAAAACTCTTACTTTTCTTTACATTTTAACATCTACATTTGGCAAAAAATTTCTCAAATCATCTCGAAGAACACAACAGCATATAAATTAATAGAATAAGTAATCATTGTGACGAAGCACAAAATCAGCTATAAGGTGCCGGAGAACCAAGAAAAACATTTTTTGGTTTAGGAAGTGAATGGCTGAGAACCACTAGTAGTTCCTCAACTTAGACACACATCAGAATCACCCGGAGAGCTGCTGCTTTAATATTGTGTTTGTTGTTGCTCATAAATTTAACATGGGTAATTAAAGTAAAGAACATAAGAATGAAAATGCAAAGTAAAAATCTTTTCCTGTTTTGAAACCACATAGTTCCCCAAAAATAGGCATGCAAATAGTTTCCTGTATATCCTATGGTAAAACAACTTAAATATATGACATATTAAAAACCGACCATAAATACTCAAACTCCTCATTTTCCAATTATCTTACTACATTTTACTATGTGGTCTTGAAGTTATTTACATCTATTCCTCTGTATGGTGGAAATGCTCATTGTACTGTGTGTCTCTCTTCCCAGCTCCACATTCAGTGACCTCACATTGGTGGCTTGAAAAGGCTATTATTGTAGGGAGAATTCACATCAGGGAAATTAGCAAATGATATGAATCAGACCTCTTTCCCTCAGTTGGTAAGCGTTACCAGCACACCACTGAGTATGTGTTTTAGCCAAGGGAAAAACTACAGTATTTTTCCATCAGAAAACCATGAACTACTGTATGTAGAGGGAATTCACAGAATTTACTAAAGTAAATAAAAGGCAGGCTATTATGGCAAGCAAGTTTATAAAGGGCTTCATGTGAGATAGAGAAAAAGAAAAAACATTTTCTGCCCTTTACCATAATTCACTTCAATTCCGTTTGAATATTAGATCTATAATATCAACAAAGACTCTTGTGAATTTTCAAAATAGAATCTTAACTGATACGGTATCCTAGAAACAGTATCTTTTTAAAAAATTTATTTTGAGGGAGAGAGAAAGTGCATGCAACATGCGCACACAAGGGACAGGAGAGGGAGAGAAAATCCCAAGCAATCTTCACGCTGTCAGTGCAGAGCTGGATGCGGGGCTCAATCTCATGACCGAAAGTCATGACCTGAACCAAACCCAAGAGTCAGACGCTTAAATGACTGAGACACTCAGGTATCCCTCATTATGCCACTGTTTAAGCAGCCATCAAAGTTTGTGCATGATCACCACCAAAATAATACATAACTCTGTCTTACACAAATTTTGAGAAAGATTTATTGCTAGGAATCTCGGCTAGTAAAGAATTCCCATTCAGTAAAACACAGTTAAGTGGCCATCAGGTAACTACAGCACTGAAGAGAATTATGAAAATTACATAGGGAAAACAAAAGTCAAACCCATGAGGAGAAAACCCCAAATCCTGAATTCTGTAACCAATGATACAAGTTTAAAACTGCCAAGGAGAGATAAAGACAGTAAAAATTCCTCTGAAAGACCTTATACATGTTTTAATTATAGTCATCAAGTACTAGGAAGCTTGGAATTTTCATGTTGTCAGAGCTAAACTTCTAATTTTACTCCAGAGCTTCTCATTTCTACTTTAAAAGGAAAGCTAAAGATAAAACTAGGGGACAGAAATCAGTCCACAGCAAATCAGACGTGTACTTCATCCTATCACGGTCTTCCTTAGCCACCTCCACCCCTTCCCGCCACTAGGGCCTATTATGTGGTAGACCCAAACCAAAGAAAAGGGTTTAAAAAGAAAGCTGAACTCAGTAGAGTATACTATAGAACCAAGGGCTGAAAACCCTTGAAGCACTCACGTAACCTTGCGTCCAGTGGGCAGAGTTCCACAGAATGTGGGGACTGTCATCTTCTAGCTAAGTGAGCCAATCTCCAGCATTCCTCGGTTTACCAAGTGTAATTTTTCTGAGTGTCACTACAAATAAACTCCTAGGTGGTGTAAGTATTATTCTATTTCTACAGATGATAAACATAAGGCTTGGAGATATTAAGGAACTTCTGAATTAAGCATCCAGCAAGTGTCGAAGCCAAAACATAATTAAAACACAAAACTTCTAATTTTAAGAGTTATGCTCTTCCTTCTACAGCAAAAAAACAAAACAACAAAACACCAAAAATCAAAAAGCTTTGTACTTCATGTAATCTATAATCCAAAGCAAGCAGATCCCCAACATAAGTTGAATGAAGTCAACATTCAGAAGTTACGTAAGTAATTGTGACTCACCAATACACTACTGTCATGTGTAGAAAGATCTTAGAGACCCATTTAAAAGAAATAAAATAAAACTAAATTAAAAAATAAAATGGTGGCCAAGTCATCCCATTGGACACTTATATGTAGGTTGGACTGCAAAGCAGTCAACTATAGTCACCTCACAGATGCACATGACAACTCTTCTAGGTTCCACCCACCCTACGGTGAACTTAATATTCTGCTTTAAAATAATCTTTTAATTCCTCTCCATTACACAAAAGTAGGTATCAATGATGGCATACTATGTGCTAGGCACTCTCTTCCAGCACTAAGGATACATCTGTGAACTTCCCCATTGCTTTTTAATTAAAATTAAGTTGGCAATGATTTGGAAATCAAAACATTCTATTTTTATTTATTTATTTGTTTATTTATTTATTTAGTTTTAAGTAGGCTCAACACAGGCCTTGAACCCACGATCCTGAGATCAAGACCTAAGCTAGGATCAAGCGTTGGATACTTAACCAACTAAGCCACCCAGGTGCCCAAAACATTCTATTTTTATATTTCTTAAACCACTTCATTTCATTCATTCAAATCTTTCTAGTACCTCCAGTATCTCCAACTCAGTGATTTTTTTTTTCTCATGCCTTTCCCTAGAGCTAAAATACTTCCTTTTTCATAGGCATCCTGCATGTTACTATTTCACATTAATGAGGTTGCAAGGTTTGGTATCTTTATTTTGTATAGTGAATGAATAACAGAACTTTTTATGTTCTGGTCATTTTTGTAATTTAAACATGAAAGAATTAAATAGTCTTTATATTCTCTTCTCTTGAGGTAGTCAACTGATTAGAGGATGTCTAAGTACTTTCTTTGTATAAGATAATTAGAGGGGGAACTTTATAGTATCTTGGACACTCACTAGGAGAAAAAGCAAGCAGACATGTGCTGCAAGAACTACACCACCACCTAATTTAATTCTGACGTCAGTAATGACAGCACAAAACCAGCATGCTGGCTGGTTGGTACTACCAAGCCCTCTGCCTCTTATGAAACATCATTCATTGTTTCATGAGAAGTAGTTTTAGATAACCCTACTCCCATTTTTGAGAAATGGTACAGTCTCTACCAATTGTGACTTTGCTGCTTTTTGCTCCTTAAATACAAATAAAAAACATATGTATGTACATATATATGTATACATATATATGTGTACACACATACACATATATACACATAAATGATTAAACCAAGGGCAATTGATCTATCAATTCTAAAGAAAACAGTGTTAAAATTCCTCTTCATCAGAGGACTATTGTATGTTAAAGAGACTAAAGAGAAATGACAATTAAGTGCAATGTGTAATCTTTTATTGGATTCTGGATTAAGAACAACAGTGTAGGGACACCTGGGTGGCTCAGTCAGTTAAGAGTCTGACTCTTGATCTCAGTTCTGGTCTTGATCTCAGGGTCATGAGTTCAAGCTCTGCATTTTTTTTCAAACAAACACACAAACAAAAAACAGCTGTGCAGCTACATAAGGCATTATCAGGACAACGTCAACAATATGTACTTTTAGCGTTAATATCTTATCAGTGTTACATTTTTGGGAGGCTATTAGTCTTGTGGCTATATAAGAATGCCCTTGTTTAGGAGACATAATAATTAGGGCTGAATATCACAATGTCATTTACAGAAAAATTGTGATGATAGTACAGACAGTTCCCAAGTATCACACATGTGATATCCCCTATTAAAATCTTACCTTAGAATGGAACATTTGCACAACTCATGAACCATTAACAATACATTAGTATTAATTAAAGTCCATACTTTATTCAGATTTGCATAGTTTCTACATATATCTATTCTAGGATTCCATCTGGGATCCCACCCATTTACCACATTACATTTGATCATTGTCTCCCTGGGCTCCTTAGAAAGTTTCTCAAGCTTTTCTTATTTTTTATGCCATCTTCATCACGTATCAGGAGTATGTACAATAAGCATGACTTAATCATTCATGATGTTAACCTTGATCACTTGACTGCAGCAGTATTTTTCACTGCCCTCCCACCCCCCAAAATCCTGCCCCACTTCCCATACTATACTTTTTGGAAGAAAGTCACTATATAAAACCTGTGCTCACTGAGTGGCAAGTTATGTTCCACCACCTTGAGGGCAGAGCATCCACATACAATCTGTGGAATTCCCCTGTGTGGGAGATTTTTCTATTTTCCTCCATTCATTTATTCAATCATTATTTATATCACTATGAACTCATGAATTTATTGTACACTTTGGGTTCTATTACACTAGTGCTTTATTGTGTCGCTCAAATTGTTCTAGATTTGGTCTTTGGGATCTCTTTCAGTTGGCTCCTATGTCCCTTTGACATACCATCATTGTTCTTATTTTTATCTTTTTTGAGCACTTTGTTACTTTCCAGCACTACAAGATGGTCCAGGCTCATCTTGGATATTTTTTGCCACATTCCTAGAATCAGCTATTTTGCCAAGGAGCCCTGGTTCCTTTTATTGGAAAATGTATTTGAAACCAAGACCTGAGTGGTGGGTGTGCTCACTACTATTAGAGTATTCCTGATTCTAGACCCTCGTTTGTCTATTTTATATCTTAGCCAATATTTTTCTAGTATGTTATCTTTTGATTTTGTTTACAAATTTTGCTAATATGAACGTGGGTATTTGTGAACACTGATACAAGTTTGCACTTGTGTTAGACTAGCTTTTCTTATATTTTTAGTTCATTCATAGTTTAATTTCTTGTGGCAGGAGGAATGGGCAGTAAATCCCTGGTGACTTCATTATTCCCCACAAAACTGAACCCTGGGATTGGGGCTGATGTCACCAGCTTAGAGGAATACCAAATCTTCTGCTGGGGATTTCACCTTCACCAACTGGAAGCCACGTCCTTAACAATCTCTGTCTTACCTAACAACACTACCCTGTGAAGGCTACTTCAGGAGAAGCCAATCCAGACTCTGGATATGGGATTTTTAGCTGTGCCACAGAACCTAGGGCTTTATGATTTAACACAGGGCACCCCCCAAAAGGCATAGAGGCTATCTAGCCTTGTGACTTCTGAGAAAGCGACTAACCTTAAGAACTGAAGCTTAACAAGAACACAATTTTCAATCTGCTGTGTGTTCATCCTCACTGCAGACACGAGGTACTATCCCACAGTTAGTCAACATATTTCAAGTTTACATATTCAAGTTAATTTCCGTCCACTTTGTATTTCCCTCTGGAATATGGATAAAATCAATGTATTATCTTTTATATGCCTATATAACCCAGTACCACTGGATTTAATTCCACATGAAATTCTTCAGAAAAAAACAAAAACCTTTTAAAAGACTTTTTACTCCATAAATCACAATAATGGTGATATTCTTTAGTAAAGCTGAAGACCTTAAAAGATATTTTATATTAAGCTGCTATGAAAAATTCCCTCTATATTGCTAGTCTGGAGTGGTTCAGCTCACTTGGTCTGTCCAGGTTTGGTAGCAAGATAGTATTTTTTTTAATGCTTAACTCCCCCCCCCCCGCTTTTTTTCTTAAACTGAGGAGTAATTTACCTATAACATAATGGTTTCAGATGTACAATATAACAATTAGATACCTGTATATATTGCATAATGATCACAGTAAGTCTAATTAATGCCATTCAGAGTTATAAAATTTTTTTTCGTGTGATTAAAATTTTTAAGATTTACTCTCAGCAACTTTCAAATCTGCAATCCAGTATTATTAACTATTGGCAGCATGCTGTACCTTATATCCTCATGGCTTACTTATTTTATAACTGGAAGACTGTACCTTTTGACCCCCTTTACCCATTTCTATCATGGATCTTTGACTCCTCCTTCCTCTCCATCCAATCTGTAACCCAGTCCTGTTGGTTTTTTCTTGGTGAGAGTCCAAGCATGCATCTTCCTCTCATTTTTCAAACTAGGAGGGGTCAGTGATACCTTTAGGCTCATGCATCTCTGACTTATTGGATAATTTCCCAAAACATGCCTCTGGCTCCACTGTCAGATCAGTCTTCCTAATAAACCTGCTGCACTTCCTTGCTTGAAGACTTCAATAGCTGGCCTCCTTATCCCCCTACCCACCAGCCTCTGAGGGGCCTCATCAGAACATAATTTGAAAACCACTGCCTTATATAAACCACATATTCCGACACGGTTTCCTAAATATGCCTCTTGTATTTCTACTTCAACCTGGGGGAGTGTGTGCATGCCTCCCTCCTTCATCTTTCTTCTCCACAAGGTCTTCCCCTCTCTTACCCGTCACCATTCATTCCAAGAGTGAGAAACACTTAGTTAATTCCAGTATGCACGTGTAATGGTTTCAAAATTGTTAACCCATACTTTGATGGGATATAACTGTATCAACTAGAGTACAGTACCATTTACAGTTATTTTTTTTTACTAGAGTCTTAATAGCCCTCATTATTTCCAAAGTTACTCAGGTCAGCACCTTTTTCCTCTACTCCCTTCAACAAAGCTGTTTTAATACATTTATATAGTTCAATTCTTTTGTCACATTTAGCTTCCCATCCTGATTCCTCAGTCTCCTAAAATGACATTTTAAAATTTGTATATATAAGGTTTACTCTTTGTACTTTTGACAAATGTATAATGTCATATATGCACCATTACAGTATCCTGTGTAACAGTTTTGCTGCCCTATTAAAACGCTTGGGAATCCTCTGTTTAACATTCCCCCCAATTCCTGACAACCACTGCTGTCTAAAATCTCCATAGTTTTGCTTTTTCCAGAATGTCATACAAATGAAATCATACAGTAGTTAGCCTTTTCAGACTTGCCTCCTTCACTTAGCAATAGTCATTTAAGATTCATCCATGTCTTTGTGTGGCTGGGATAAGCTCATATCTTTTTTTATCACTGTACTGTTCTGTTGTATGGATGTACCAGTTTGTTTTTCCATTCACTAGGTGATAGCAGAGGACATCTTGGTTGCTTCCAGTGTTTAGTCTGTTATGAACATTCTTCTATGAACATTTGCATATAGGTTTTTGTGTGGACCTAAGTTTTCAGTTCAGTTGGATTATTATGTATGAGTATTATTGAGAGATTCTATGGTGAGATTATGTTCACCTTTTTAATAGCCAAACTGTCTTCCAAAGTGGATGTACCACCTTGCATTCCCACCAGCAATGAATAGGAGTTTTCATTTTGCATCCTTGCCAGCAATTGGTGCTGTTAACTTTTATGATTTTAGATATTCTAATAGGTGTATAGTGGTATCTCACTGTTTCAATTTCCATTTCCCTAATGACATATGGGATGTAGTGCGACTTTTCATATGTGCAATTGCCATCTGTATCTCTTCTTCTGGTGAGGTGTCTGTTCAGTTCTTTTGCCCATTTTTAATTTAGGTTATTTTATTTCCTTGTTAAGTTTTAAGTGTTCCTTGCATACATTTTCTCTCAGTCTGTGGCTTATCTTTTTATTCTTTTAACAGTGTCCTCAGCAGAGCAGGTTTTTAGTCCAATATATTTTTTTTCTTTCATGGACCATGCTTTTGGCTTTGAATCTAAAAATTCATCAAACCCAAGGTCACCTAGATTTTCTCTTATAGTTTCTTTTGGAGGTTTTATAAAAGTTTTGCATTTTACATTCAGGTCTGTGATCCATTGTGAAGCCATTTTTGTGTAAGGCACAAGGTCTTTCTTTAGCTATATATATATATATATATATATATATATATAAAACAAACCTTATATATATATATATATATATTGCACAAGGACATCTAATTGGTACAGCACCATTTGTTGAAGCAACTTTGAAAGGTTCAGTAAAACCAAGTAGTAACAAAAACCTGTTGCTATTGCAGAATTGCAGTGAGAGAAGGGGAGGAGGGAAGGGAAGGAAGAGGAAGAGATAAAGTAGCTATGACAAACTGTTAACAATAAATGATTCTAGATGAAGCGTGAATGGGTATTCCTTATACTGGTTCACATTTTCTGTAGCTTTAACATTTTTCTATAAAACTAGTGAAATAATTTTACAAAGAAGGTAGAGAAGAATGAAATGCATTTTAGAAGAATTTTCATTAAGTTCGTTGTTTCTCAAAGGGTTAAGTTTCAGTTATATAAAAGATTGTAATTATGTGCAAAACTGCATAGCCTAAAACTGAATTAACAAACTACCATATTGCTAGAAAGGAATATAAAAGAGGAACAGCAGCCACCAAAGACAGAAATATTTAAAATATTTCTTTATATTGAAAAATTCCTAACTGTAGATTCATCTATTCCTGTAGTTTAGTCAATTTTTGCTTAAATACATTCTCTTGTAAATATGTAACTAGATTTGTTACGCGGTCTAAAATCTTTCAACTAGAATTATTAGTTTATATATGTTTATTGAAATTTTGAAATATTTATGCTTAAATCTAACATCTTATTCTGTACTATTTGTTCTACTTGTGTTCTCTCTTTCTTTTTCTTCTTTCTATGGAATGATTGAGACCTAGTCCTCTAGTCCTTGGTTTCTAGCTTTATGGTATTAGACTGCTTACACTGGGTATTGTTTCCGGTAAATGTTAGCTCCTTAGTGCTCTTCGTCTTGCTGGGCTACTGGCCTGTAAGCAGTGTATACTTCCTAGTCACCTCAGTGGTGTATTTTTTTTTTTTCTTTTCAACAACTCCAAAGGCATTTGTTTTGATTGTTAGAGGAGATCACCATCAGACGTTTCTAATTTCTAGCCATTATATAAAACAATACTATTTTCTTTACATAATATTGATTGGTTTTAAAGTTTTTGATCGATCATATTGCTAGCTAGTATTTTCATTTTATTTATAAGAATACTCAGGATTTCAATAGCTTTCATCACTGGTACATTTAAAAACATGTCATAAAATATTTCATCAAGTTTTTTTTCATGTTTTCAATTCCAGGGCCCATCACAGTTACATTTTTGTCCACCAGACTGCTTAAAATGAAACCCTAAACTGCTGTTTATATTTAAATTTTAAGAGGTTTTGCTCTGAAAAGGACAATCAGAACAATCCATAAGGAGAAAGGAAATCAGTCTTTTATCAAGCACTTCTGGGGCTGGAAGACCTAGCTGAGAGATGGGAGTTCCTTATATCTGATGTTAATTATGTAAACTTCTCACCTAAACTGCTTATACCTGACAGTACCTAACATTATTTGATGCTCATGGTAAAAGAGCTTAAAATAGTAATCTCATGTTCAGGGTTAGACTTTTTTTCCCCCTTGAAATGTACAACCATTCAAATTTTAGGCCAAATTTGAACAATCTTAATTTCTATTCAATCCAAAAAATTTAATAGTATTAAAAAAAAAAAAACACTTGGAAGCTCTAATTCTTTCCCCCAAGAATATATAAGGAGGATGGAAATGTGGTTCAGCATTACATAATGTTGCCACCCACTCCAGGAACAGAAATGAGTGCCTAGCAACAGTAAAGGGTCATCTCAGGAGAGTGCTGATTGCTCATTGGAGCATTCTAAACACAGATGCTTTTCTATCCTTATCACTTCCAGTCCCTGCTAAACACATGCTGGTTACCTTGGATCCCAGGGCCCTCTCATGAAAACCTTCCTCCTATGACCATCAATAACTGCCACTCAGGGCAACCTTAGAGGTTACATTCTTGAAAAAAGGACAAAATAAATTTTGGAACATTATAAAAAATATGCATTTTGTATACAGAATAGTCTCTGCATTCTTCTTCCTCAGTGATATTTCCTTTAAGATATGAAATGTTAGTGTTCACATTGGTATTTTTCTTGCCTGGCCCCTCATAGCCACAGGTCTGGACAGCAAGGCCAAAGCACCCAACTCATAATAATGAGGTTAAGCATGAGTGTGCCTAATATTGCTGGTGCTTATGGTAGGAGAACTCTTCTTAAGACAGTAATCTCATGTTCAAGAATTGGTTTTTATTTTCTTTAAATAGCCATTTAAGTTTTTGATTAAATTTGAACCTTCTCAATTCCTATTCAATCCTAAAGATTTAGTAATACAAATAAAGACCCAGGAAGCTACATTTTTATTTTTTTTCCCCAAAGATATATGAAGAGGATGGAAATGTGTTTCAGTATTACATAATTTTGCCAGTACTCCAGAAAGAGAAGGGAGGGCACTTTTACTTAGGTTTATTGCCTATCTGCCTTCCCATATCTTCCCATCTCCCTTTATGGTGTGAAGTCCCTTGTCCACTTTCCTTTATGTAGTCTGAATATGAGCCATTTGTTGCCTTTTACAAATATTTTCGCCCACTCTGTCTTTTTTTCCATTCTCTTAATGGTGCATTTTGATGAAAAGTATTTTAGTCTGTTTCAATTATCGTTCTTGGTCTTTTCCTTTATGACTAATGCTTTTTGTGCCCTGTTTGATTGCTTTTCCTTATTTCAAAGTCATAAAGATATTTTTCTATATTATCTTCTAGAAACTTTTACTTTTTACCTGTAATGAGACTGGAATTTTTGTGTGTGAGCTGAGTTTGGGGCTGTGATTATATGGACTTATGATATCCAACTGGCACAGGACTGCTCTGTGGGGCCACCTCTGTCACAAAATAAGCATCCACCTATGTATGAGACTCTTTCTAGATCCTATTGTCTTTCATTGGCCTATTTGTCTATCCTTGCCCCAGTATCACATTGTCTTAATTACTATAGCTTTATAATACTGGTATCTAATTAACTCACCCCACCAGTAATATCTGATCAAATACGTCATCCCACTAATTTTGCTCTGTGCTCTTCTAGTTCAACATTGTCTTGGCTACCTTTGGACCTTTGCATTTCCATCTACGTCTTAGAGATAAGTTGTCAATTCTTTTCTCTTCTCTAGGTCTACACACTCCTTAAGTGGACTCCATTTCATCACAACATCCACAGCCAATCTGTCAAACAGTTCCCTGGGTTGTATCCTTAAACTAAATCTAGAATCTGATTGACTGCTACCAACCTGGTCCAAGTAACCACCTATCTCTCACTGATTTATTAACATAGCCTCCTAATGATGTCTATACTTCCATCCTTGCTCCTTTACAGTCTATTTGCCATGGCAGAGCAATCTTTTAGAATAAGATCTGATAACGTCACTCCTATGCTCATAACCCCCCAATGGCTTCCCACCTCCCTGAGAGTAAATTCCAATGTCCTTAACAATGGCCTACATCTCTTGCTGCAGTACTGCTCTGACCTACCACACTGATTTCCTTTTGTGAGGACAAGTCTACCTTGGAGCTTGTACCGAGTCAATTCCCCTCCTGAGAAGCTCTTCCCCAGGATCTACAAGGCTAATGTCTTCACCTCCTTCAAGTCTTTGCTCAAATAAATGTCAACTACTCACCGAAGCCTTCCCTAACTACCCTAATTAAAAATTCCAAGTCACCCTGAGACTAAATGAAAACTCTATTCCAAACAAGATGCTTTGTCATTTAACAGAAACATAATAAAGTAGGTCCCTTAATATATGTAAGCAATTTAAAAAGGAAGGTTTTATTTTTTTTTAAGTGGCCCTTTCAATCTTCCTTGTATTCGTTGAAAATAAGACAGTCATGGAGATTAACCTAACGATGAAAACTACCACAAAGCAGCAGAGAGTACTCCCTTCCGCTGGCCATTGATCCCATAGTTCTTTTGTTACTTAGTTTTAAATTTTAATGTGTGGAGAAAGTACTAGGTAAATCAAATAGTTTCTGCTTTAGCAGCATTTGACTGAACTCTAATGCATATAAGGAGAATTGGGAAGGTTTCTCAAAACTTAAGGTATTAGAGTATTTTTTTTCTAGAGCAGTTTTCCCAAATGCTACTTTTAAAATTTATTATGTAATATCTGCTCTATACTAGAGTACATAGAATATATATGCAAGTATAAAGTCCAACAATACATGTGAACCCAATCCCCAGATTAAAATGAGAGCACTGCCCATAACATCCCATTTACCTCTACACTCTTTCCCTGTCCAGAGTGCTCTGACCAGTCTTCATTCCACACCTTGCAATTGCTGCTGCTGATGTTGCTCAAGCTTATCACTCCTTTCCCTCTCTAAACCTGTTCTGCCTCATGTTTTCTATCTCGCAAAATGGTGACGCCTCGCACTCAAATAACCCAAGCAAGACACCTGCAATTCCTTCCTCCTCGTTTTTGTCAAATTCCACCCCCAAATCTCTCTCATGTCTGCTCTCATGTCCCAAACACTTACCTCAGCCTTAATTCTGACCCTTTTTATTTTTCACGAGGACCATCTGGCCTCCTCACTTTCCCCAGGCTCCCTGTTCAAACCTTTCACTGCTTTCCCTTGCTTTCTCAATAAAGAAACAGCATCTCACCTCGCTATAAGTTAGACTGAATTGATCTCACTCTTCTGACTTCTCTAACCTCATCGCTGGCAGCTCTGTGTTCCAATACTATTGAACTACCTGCTTTGCTGTTCTCCAAGACAGTCATGTCATTTTGTTTCTAAGTCTTGGCATACTTTCCCCCTCCGACTGAGAGCTCTTCTCAAGAAGGATCACTTCAGAGAGGGGACTGAAAGGCTATTTCCTCTCAGAATATTTCCTTTCCTCCTCTAGGTGAGGAACCCTTCCTCCCTGTTCTCACAGCATCCTGTATGTAGTTGATGTGATTACTAGCAGTGTAGCTTTTGGTAAGTTATTAACTTTTCTGTTCCTGTTTGCTTTTCTGTAAGATATGATTTAACAGAGACTACCTTGTGAGTGTTAAATGCGTTATGCCATGTAACATATGTGTCAGGAATTTTAATTCTCAATTTGACACATGTGATTTATCATAATTTATTAAAACATAAATTAAAATAAAAACACAGCGATAAGTCTAATTTCCTTCAGTAGCAGAAGTCTCAATGTCGCCATACATATAAACATGGTCATATTTCCCAATATTATTATATTCATTTGGATTGCTGGTTTTCCTCATTTTTGATTCATCCTTATTTTGTGGAGAGCATCTATGCTCAACTTGTTTAAAATGTATTTGCTTCATTAAAAAATTTTTTTTCACAGAATGCTTTTGTTATTGGTTGATGGCCAAAGATTTACTATTTATTTATTTATTTATTATTTCCCTTATATGTTTTTGGTTTCCATAGAAGCACACTGCATTATACTTTAAATACCAACATAGCTTTTCCTAGGGAAAGGGATATAAAAAAGAGGATGAACAAATCCCAACAATTTTTTTTAAAGCATATACATACACATATCAGCTACAGAGAAACAAGATTCACAAAATGAATACTCCAAGTATTGTGTGCTAGAAATAGTATCGTAAATTGTGTGCCCATATTTGTCACTCAGAAATAAAAAATCACTTCTAGAAAATTATATTCTTTCCACCCAAATGTTTAAACCTGTTAAGTAAAGTTGTTTCATAAGAGATTTATTCTTTAACAATCAAAGCAACCTTTTTAGTAAGTGAAAAGTTAGCTACTTATACTAGTATGAGTCATGATCACGTAAGAATTGACAAATTACCTATTTTCCTCTTTACTTGAATCAGTATTCTTTTCTTATTGACCAAAAGAGGCAACTTAACGAATTATCCTAGAACCTGAGTCAGTTTATGAGAAAAACAAAACGCATGGTTTGCACACAGGGAAAAAATGTGAGTTAAATACTTAAAGATGACACCTGTAAACTTTGATATTCTACCACTAAATTTAAGGCATTAAGTCTACTAGTACTAGAAAAAAAATTAATGCACCAGAATCCTTCTAATACATGAAATCATTTTAAAAATTAATTCTAATCAAAAGCAATTGCCATGGGATCATGACATTAGAAAAGATTAAAGAAAGCCAATTTCCCTTTTCATGTGGAACAGAATCATGAGATAGACTTTTTTTTCCGAAGCCATTAGGTATTGGGGTGGTTTGTTATGCAGCAACAGATCACTGAAAGCAGCCAGGAACTCCAGGTGGCCCTGGTAATAGTGAGCACAGACTGCTGAGGGCATGGAAGTCTGGGTGAATCAGTACTGCCTGACAATGGCTGTGGAACAGGTGGGCATAATAAAGCACAGAGAAAGGTGGCATCAATGGCACATGGAACAGCTGGAGTAAGGAGTGTGTAGGCAGGGAGCAACTATATATGTGACACCCTATACCCTCGTATGTACCCAGAGAGACAGAAGTGAAGAGCTGAGGTCTTACATAAGTTAGATGGGCTAGAATGTGTGATCTATTAGACTTAGGGTCAACTGTTAAGGTGGCCTTACTTAAGTTTACTTAAGTAAGGTTCACAGTTGGGTGTTAAGAGAATATGAAGATACAAAACAAAACTAAACTGAGTCTGTTTTTCTGCCTCTTTCATTTCTTTGCAATTCTAATGACATTTAATGGAAGAGTCCTCACAACTCTGAAACACTCATTAATGCCTTGCTGTAATGCAAACAGACTGTGTTGAGGAGCAAGGACTGATAATAGATTTCTGCATAGGCTCGTGTTGGTATAAAGGACATTCACGGCAGAATATCACATTTGTGCCTCAAGCAACCTGAGTTAATCAAGAACAGAATTATCTACACTTTAGGGATGAAGTGAAGTCATGCTACTACAATTGACCCTTGAACAACACAGGTTGGAACTGGGTGGGTCTACTTATATGTGGATTTGTTTTGATATAGTACAGTAAGTATAAATATATTTTCTTATGATTTTAATTTTCTTTTCTCTAGCCTACGTTATTGTAAGAATATAGTATGCAATAAATATAATATACAAAATATGTGTTGACTTAATATTCTTGGTAAGACTTTCAGTCAATAGTAGGCTATTAGTATTGTTTTTTTTTAATTTTTAAAAATGTGTTATTTATTTTTGAGAGAGAGAGAGAGAGAGAGAGACAGAGCATGAGTGGGGGAGGGGACAGAGACAAAGAGGGAGACACAGAATTCGAAGTAGGCTCCAGGCTCTGAGCTGTCAGCACAGAGACCGATGCAAGGCTCGAACCCATGAACAGGGAGATCATGACATGAGCCGAAGTCGGACGCTCAACCAACTGAGCCACCCAGGCGCCCTAGTATTTAAGTTTTGAGGAAGTCAAATGTTATACACAGATTTTTGACTGCGCAGTGGTCAGTGTCCCTAAGCCCTGTATTGTTCAAGAGTCAACTGTACTAAGTAGTGATATCACTTGTAGTGACTCAAAAGAATAATGATAATGTGAGGTTACATTTCATGAAACTCTAAATTCTGTAAATTGAAGTACTGACATACAAATATTGATATTTTTACCTTATGTAGAAAACCTAAAATGTGTATCCACAGAGTTATTATAATTTCATAATAATTTTAAAGCAGTTTTTATACTGCTGCCAGAGAGCAGTGCCATTTTAGCTGGCAAAAGAAATACCTATCCTTTGCTGAGACCTTATTATTAGGAAATCCCGAAGAACTTAAACATCATGTAAAATGTTACCAGCTGAACTCTAAGCATCCAATTCTGTCCCTAGTATAACTGGAGTTTCCTAACCTTTAAAAAATATTTTTCTCTATAATGTTAGAATAAAAGCCATTAGTTTCTGTTAAGTTCTGTTGGTAGGTGGTTTTCCTTTTCTAGCTAATACATACTGCTATTTGGGTTTAAATGCTACCGCTTAAAAGATTTTAGTCTTGTTTGGTATTAAAAGTTGAGACAGTAAAATAAAGGCATTCTAAAGTTAGAATGCCTTTATTTTACTGAGGAAAACTATTAAAGCTAATCCTTGATTTAAAGAATACATATTTTAAACAGCAACATATTTAAAGAATATTTTTAAACAGAAATGTTCATATTTTTAATAGAAACATTACCAAAAAGAACAAAGAAATCTAAAACTCACCCCCAGATCTGCTCCCCAGAAATAATAACATGTGATGATCCAAACATCTCTTTCAGTATTATTAGTGGAGAAAGAAGATTGATAAAAAAGTATGTAAAATGGGATCTTAAAATATATGGCATTTAAAATAACCCCAATTTTGTTTAACAGATAGATGATAAATAGAACTGAAGGAATAAATAAAATCTTATTTAAATAGCAGAAATATAAGAACCTCAAGTAATCCTTTGATTTTAAGAAAAGGAACATGAAAGGCTGGTGCTTCAGCTCCAAACAGCATCTGTCTTTCTCCTATGAATGATGAAATTTGCCTTGAGCTTCCTCCCATCTTCCTCCTGCCTCCAGATTTCCATTACCTATTATATTTTTAGCCAATTATAACACATTCTAATCTACAATATTAATTCTATGGATGCTTTTAAAGGCACAGAATGATTTTTGATGAATTTAAAAATAAACATAAATCCTCACACCAACAAATTTTAAGATGATCTTTTTAAGGCAGTATAAATTGTGTAGTGCTGCAAATGTGCTATTTAGCCAATCTGACAAATGTGATATTTGCTAGACTTTGTTTCACACGCTAGCTGGGAATATGAAATGCATTTCCAAGGTATGTTTCATGAAGTAATACTATAGAGAACATTGTAATAAAATACAGACATTCCATCCACTATATTCTTTCCTCTATACTTCTGTAATTTAATCTAAAAAGACCAAGCAAGTCTGTCTGGGACGATTACTGCTGTATAGCCTACTAATGTTGCTTATTGCTAGGCTTCAGATAAGTATTTTCTAGGTATTTAAATTTTCATGAAATCACTGAAACCAAACTAAGGATACTTTACAATTTTTCTCTCCTGATTTTAAAATGTAACAATTCATGCCTGCGTGGCTCAGTCGTTTAAGCATCTGACTTGGGCTCAGGTCATGATCTCACAGTTCATGAGTTCCAGCCCCGTGTGAGGCTCTGTGCTGACAGCTCAGAGCCTGAAGCCTGCTTCCAATTCTGTGTCTCCCCCCCATCTGCCCCTCCCCTGCTCATGCTCTATGTCTCTCAAAAATAAGTAAACATTGAAAAAAATTTTTTTAAGTGGTAACAATTCAGCAGCTTAATTCTGTGACAGTTTCTTGACACTACTATTTCTCAAAATCCTCACTACGTTTTCTATCTCATAATCTCTAGTGTAAAGATTTTCAAACTAGTACATTCTAATCACTTGAGGAGCTTTTAAAACTAAGGATGTCCAGGCCTTATTCCAGATCCATTAAGTCAGAATCTTTCAGAATGGGGTCTGGGAAAGGTGTTTTAAAAACTTTTAAATACCATATAGTGCTTGTGAGTTCTTATTCTAAATGAAGAATCCAAAGCATCTCTATGTAAATAGGTACTCTCAATTAAAACTGTCAGAAACAGTGAAAATAATTTTATTAAGATTTTTAAGAGGTGAATATTATCATTGTATCAACCATATTTCTCAGAAACAGCATTAACTTTCAACATTTGTAAAGCTATAGAATTGCTTTTCTGGTCCAAAGCCATAATTTTAAAGTACCTGGTTATACAAAACTTCTTTTTATTTTTTTAATTTTCATCTTTTTTTGGGGGGGGCGGGGTAAAGAAAAAAACATCCAAAATGTATTCTCCAACAAGACAGAGAAGACAAAACTTCTTTTTAAAGGGCAAACACGGTTAGGAAATCTTGTCTGTTCATTGGGAAGTTTTAGGATTAGTTTGAGGGATTAAATGTTAGCAAAACGTTAAGACTGACAAAACAATAAAACAAGAATCTGGCAAACAGTAAAAGGAATAAATGGTCACTGATTTCAGAGCTCATTTGTAGGCGAACTTCTCTTTTTCTTGTTTGTTTTTTAGCTTAACCCAGCTTCCAAACATTTGATTGTTTCTATTAGGAGTTCCATTTTATTTCATGAATTTCCAATCATGTTTCATATGAATAACACACTTGATTTATCCCTCTAGTACATGCTTCGGCTTTGGGCAGCATCTGGCACTTGTTACAGAAGCTGATTGATTCCTTTTCTGATTTCCTTCTTCTTATGCCATTCTCCCCAAATCCTCCCAGATTCCTCACTCAAACAGACTAAAATTCTTTCACATTAAAAAAAAAAGTATTATTTAAACTAAGTTGGCAATCCTGTTGGCATTTCTGGGAGACTGCTAGGCTAGTACAGAATTATGGATAACTTTTAAAGTTAAAGCTAGTAAATTTATTTACTTTGCAATCTCAAATTAGAAAAACCTACAGACAAATCTGCAAATCTACTAGCTAATCATCTCATAATCATGTTCCTGAGGTACTGCAGGGTTCTGAACGTCCTCCTCTACTAACCAAGTGAACACAGCACATGGAATGACAAGGAGCAAGGGGACAGGCTAACAGGCCAAATAAATCCTGGCCATGAGTGCGTGACAGATGTCTTAGCCAGATCACCCCCACAGCAATGCTGACCACATGGAAAACACACAGCTTGCTATTCCTTTCCATTTTCCTCCTTTTCTATAAATGAGGTTCAACATACAAAAGAAATCAGAGCTACACATTGGTATAAAATGTTACTGTTAGACATTATTTCCCTTGATAGGTTCAGACCCATTCTGTGTTCTAAGACACATACCCCTCCTTAGTACTAACAGGGAATGGCTCTGAAACACATAACCTAAAAGTTATTCTTCTGTAGGCATTAGGGAGTTTCAAGTAACATAACATTTCTAACCAGCTAAATTCTCACAATGGACAAGCAACATCATTAGGAATACAAAGCATACTATAGAGTTAAGACTATTCTACATTTCAACAGTAACAGTCTCTTAGGTCTGTTTTAGTCTGGAAGTAGCTATTGTGAAGGCACATTAATTTATACATTTTTAAGACATCGAGTTGCTTTTTATAGCAACATCCCACACATCAAACACGAAAACTATCATCTGAAAATAAGTGGGGGAAAAAAACCAAGAAAACTCCTAAGTTTATGTACCTACTTCTAGAACCCCCAAAATCCTTTGGGTACATAAGAAATTGGACATTCTTCATTGGACTCATACCAGCTTTGAGAAAAAGAAGGAACTAGAGACAGCCTGCCTGGCAATTTCATAGGGGTTCTGGCCTTCTGTTCACAAACTCTTCATGACAGGTGCGGCCCCTTCCCTCCCTCCATCTGGGGCCTGGCTAAGCACTAAAACTGGCCTCTACACCAGCAAGAAGCATATGGGGTGGGACAGCAAGCATTGCCTTTCTATGGTATCTGCTCCCCGTTGTCTAAGCTTGTCTCTTTAGTTATTGCATCTTCGTCCTCACTGTGTCGAGCATTTCTGAAATGTAATATTGATATGAAGAACACAGGACACATATTTCTAATTTATGAAGCGCAATGAAATGAATCAGTCATCCAAAATCAAGGCAGAATACCACCATTACCATTGCTTCTGGGCTTTTTCCTCTGCTAGGGTATGTAACCTTCTCAGGGGTTACCTCGATCCTAAAATTTGCATTTATCATTCTCTTTTTGGAAAAATAGATTTGCCATATATGTATTTATCTCATATATTGTTTAGTTTTACCTTTGTTGGGGTCTTTAACATGGTATCATACTAAATGTAATCCCATCTGGCTTTTTCTTTAAATTTTATTTTTTTTACATTTATTTATTTTTGAGAGACAGAGAGAGACAGAGCGTGAACAGGGGAAGGGCAGAGAGAGAAAGAGACACAGAATCTGAAGCAGTCTCCAAGCTTTGAGTTAGCGGTCAGCACAGAGCCCGATGCGGGGCTCGAACCCAGGAACCGTGAAATGATGACCTGAGCTGAAGTTGGATGCTCAACCGACTGAGCCACTCCAGGTGCCCTGGCTTGTTTTTGTTTTTGTTTTTTTTAACACACTATAATTTCCCAATCCACGTTGGTATTTATAAAGTTGTATCTCATTCAGTTTTACTGCTGCGTAATATTCCATTGTGTAAAAATACCAACATTTATTCACCCCGTCTCCTCTTCATGTAAACTAGTATTCTTTGTAGATTCTTGCTTTAAGAACTTTCCTAGAAATATCCTTGCAAGTGTCTCCTGGTGCAGGTATCAAGGTGTACCGAGTACTGTAATTGCTGGGTCAAAGGATATGTGAATGATGAACACTGTAAGTTTCCAGAGCTGTTACAGCTTCCTCTCCTCTCATTCCCAAAAATGTTGCTCTGCCCATCCTTGCCAACACTTGGCATTTTCAGACTTCTTAATTTTTGCGATCTAGAATGTGTGAAATGGAGTTTCAATGTGGTCTTAATTTACATTTTCTTGAAAACTAATGAGTTTTGTGATTCTTTTTATATGTTTAGTTGCCATTGGTTTCATCTTCTAGGAGATGCCTTTTACTTTCATCCATTTATTTTTTAGATTGCTTATTTTCTTATTGATTTTAAGGAATTCTTCGCATTTTCTATCCTACTTTGTCATATGTTACAAAACGGTCTGCATTCTTTACCTTCACTGGGCCATAATTCTAGTGCTGGCTTCCATTACATCTTCCTCCCCTTCCCCCAAATTACTGAGGAATAGAAAAACAGAAGTATGGGTTTCTAAATAGAGTTTTACAACACATATCCTGAAAAGGATATTTTAAATAACAGGGTATTTTTTTCCACAGAAATTAGGAAAGATAAAATCATCAGGGATGATGATTGTTGAGAATGAAAAGTGAATCTTGATCGTTAAGGATGGTGATACATGAGTATACACATTTGACAACACTCACTGAAATTATTGCATGCAAATTCTATTACACGGGGAGATGGTGCGGCATATTGGCTAAGGTCTGGTTCTAGAGCTAGACTGCCACTTAGCTCTGTCACTTGGTGAGTTATGTGACCACCCTGGGCAAGTTACTTCACTTCACTAAACCTCAGGTTTCTTGATGGCAAAATGGGGGTAATAGCAGTATCTATATCATTAGGGCTATTGTGAGACAGAAGTGCATTCGTGTGAAAGTGCTTAGAATAAGGTTTGATACAGCAGATGTATGTTAGGCTGTACCTATCAATCATTTATGGTTTCTTGTAGAGTCCGAAAAGGAAAGGGTTCTTCCTTACCCAATCATAACCATAATGATATTTTTTGACATTTTCTTCTAAAAGTGTAAATATTTTCATTTTTTCACATATAGGAAGGTAGTCCACTTATAATTTATTTTGGAGTTTGCTGTGAAATAAGGATGTATTTCATTCTTTTTTCTGAGAGATAACCAAGTTGTCACAACACTACTTATTAAGTTACCCATCGTTTCCTGCTGACTTTGAATACTACTAGTCATATCAGATTTCCACATGAGCAGGGTTAGTTTCTGGATTCTCAATTATGTTTACTGCCAATCATTGTGCCAATTCTACATTGTCTAAATTACTACAACATTATAACCAATCTGATAGGTAATAGGACAGGTCTTCCTTTCTTGTTCTTTATAACTGTCTCATTGGTTGCTGGGGTTTTGTTCTTGTGAACTTTAAATAAATAATTGGTCTGTTAGGTTTCATGAAAACAAAACCTATAAAAATCCTGTTGGAATCCCATTGAATTTATAGATCTACTTGGGAAGAACTGATAATCATCAGCTAACACTAAACCATTAACATGGTCTATCCATTTACTCAGACATTCTTTTATCTTTCAATCATGTTTTACAACTTTCTTTATAGTTTCATCCCCAGTGTTACAGACTTTTTTATTAAAAATTTTTTTGTTTATTTATTTTTGAGAGAGCGAGAGAGCAAGAGAGAGAGAGCGAGCAGGGGAGGAGCAGAGAGAGAGAGAGAGGGAGACACACAGAATCCAAAGCAGGCTCCAGGCTCCGAGCTGTCAGCACAGAGCCTGACGCAGAGCTTGAACTCATGAACCCCAAGATCATGATCTGAGCTGAAGTCGGATGCTTAACCGACTGAGCCACCCAAGTGCCCCCGCAGACTTTTTAAACAGGAGAATATAATCTGTGTACATTTACTGTCCTTTCTGACCTATGTCCTCCATCTCCTGTCCCCTTTAATTTTGGTCTTCTATACCCCTATAGCCTCCTCTTCCCTCCTCCCCCTGTTTGGAAACTACAAATTAATAACTTTTTAAGTTAGCCTATCTCTGCATGTGACAGAGACCATACCCTTCTCTCCTCACCTTTATTGAGAGTACAAGGAAAAAGATGTAGAGAGACAGGTGAGGCAAGCATAAAGGGGAGGACAAGAGATAGTGGTGACAGTGGGGAGCAGATCTGAACTCTTCAAAGAAAGGGGGCTGTGTGCTTCCTTCCTCATGCTGTTCCTTCTCTCATCACATGCTCCAAGGGCATGGAGGTGGTGGCACTTACAAGTCGCACGTTACAACATCTACAGTGTTTCCTTTATATTTCTTAGTCATTCGAGGTAACCAAGGCCTCTTTTTAATTGTAACTATTTCTGTTAAAATGGCTTACCACTTTTGTTTTTCTCATTAGTTTTAAGTGAGCTATTTTAGTTCAAACACTATAAGAACTTGTTACTAGCAAACATTTAAGGTAATGTGGTACAGATTTACCAGAAGACGGTACATTTTATTTCTTAAACTTAGGAGACCATTTGCAACAAAGTCATATTTGCATTATGTTTACCACATAAAATAGTACAAGACTTAGGATTTAGAAATTCCAAAAAAAGTATTTAATCATAATTTAAAAAGCATTAACTGTGTGTGGGGGAGGGAGTTTATATCCAATTTGCATTTCTGCCATTCAACTTGGCAAGGAAACCACCAGATATCCTTTCAGAATATTTTTCCACAAAGCTTTCAGGCCACTTTTCTCATATAATTTTATTTGGATACCTTAATGTTTTCAGGTTAAGATTTACACACTTCTAAGTGCCCTTTATATGGATCTAGAGGTGTATTTTTAAAGCGTACATTTCACCTATCCATTAATGATCCATTAAACACCTTAAAACCACCATCATTTCTATTTGCAAGATTAACATGTGTATATAAAATGAAAATGTTTCAGAAAACCAGAAATAAAAACTAAGGTTGATGAAATTAATGATTAAAAAATGCAAATAAACAAATATTGAACAAACAACGGGGAAGTTTGTTCAGCAATCCTGAGATGAGTTGGCATTCAAATAGAAAACAAAGACCATAGACACAAAGCAGCAAAGAACTGATCATGGCAATCATGATCCCCATTAGGCAAATAACACCAAATTCTCTTCTGTTCTCATATCTGCACTTTTAAAAAGTTTTATTTATTTATTTTGAGAGTGAGAGAAGGTGAGGTGGGGGAGGGACAGAGAGAGAGAGGGAGGGGGAGAGAATCCTAGGTAGGCTCTACGCTTTCAGTTGCAGAGCTTGATATGGGGCTTGATCCCATGAACCCATGAGATCAGGACCTGAGCTGAAATCAAGAGTCACTTAACCGACTAAGCCACTCAGGCACACCCCTGCACTTTGAATTCACAGTCAAGAATGTCTACTGGTTGGTGCACCTGGGAGGCTCAGTCAGTTGAGTGTCTGACTTTGGCTCTGGTCATGGTCTCCTGGTTCGTGAGTTCGAGCCCCACATTGGGCTCGCTGCTGTCAGCCTGTCAGCGCAAAGACTGCTTCTGATCTTCTGTCCTCCTCCACCCCTCCCCTGCTTGCATTCTGCCAAAAGTAAATAAATATTTAAAAAAGAAAAAAAAAAAGGATGTTTACTGCTCAATGTTTCCGTGGGCCTCTGGAAGGTTAAACATGGAAAGGAAGTTCCATTTATCCACTTTACAGTTTTGGTGAAAGTGTATTCTAAATTTTGGGAGTTCTAAAGATTGGTGATTAAAGTTTGATGATGAAAAAAATATCACATTAGCAGAATCTTAGCATATCATTCATTCAGTGCTGTACATATTCATGTTATTTTTTTAATGGCAAACAATGCCGTTTATTTTTCATCATGGATATTCACTTAATATAATGTTAATGTATTCATTTATTTAAATATTCAAGTAGTTTTTTTACACTTTAGATTTTTATTTTATTAAATTTTTAGAGTACAGTTGACACACAATGTTACATTAGTTTCAGGTATACAACATGGTGATTCAACTTCTTTATGCCTTATGTTGTACTTACCACAAGTGTAGCTACCATCTGTCACCATACAAGCCTATTACATCACCATTGACCATATTCCCTATGCTGTACCTTTTATCCCCTTGACTTTTCCATTCAATAACTGGAAGCCTGTCTCTCCCACTCCCCTTTTACCCATTTTGCCCATCCACTCCCCCACCTCCCTTCCCTCTGTCAACCATCAGTTGGTTCTTTGTAAATATCTAAGTAGTTTTATTAAATACAAAGTCCAGCACTTCACAGCTTCTCACTGAAAAGTAATCTATCTACAGTTCTCCAAAGGAAGCATACAAGTCATAAAAGGCAAGATCTTTAGCGAGGGTTCTACTTTCCCTTTCCTGCCTCTAGTGATGCACAACACACTGTTCTCATGAGGTTGTCCATCTCAGTGGTGAACAACTTTGGGTATTAGAAAGCTTTCCCTTATCTACTGAATTAAACTCTTCCCTATAACATCCACCTATTGCTCTAACCTTGCATTCACAAGAAGAAAAAAATCAGTACTCTCCCCCCCATGTGACAACTCTTAAATTAAGATAGTTATTTTGTTAGTCATTAATTTTTCTCCTTTTCTAATCTAATCCCTAAAACTTTCTTGGCTTTTTAGTTTTTCTCAGGATATGTAAAAGAGATTGTATTCACTGAATTGTGCCCCTCCAAAAAAGATACGAAGAGGTCTCAATCCCCACTACTTCAGAATGTGAACTGATTTGGAGACAGGGTCCTTACAGAGGAAATCACGTTAAAAGGAGGTAATTAGGGTGGGCTCTAACCTAATGTGACTTATGTTCCTTATAAAAAGAGAAAATTTGGACACAGAGACCTTCACAAAAATGAAGGCAGAGATGGGGGTGATGAATCTACCAGCCAGGAATGACAAAGATTGCCAGCAAACCAGCAGAAGCTGGGACAGAGTCTTGGAACAGATTCTTTCTCACAGCCCTCAGAAGGAACCAAGGTACCTACTGACACCTTCGCCTTGACTTTTAGATTCCAGAACTGTGAGAGAATAGATTTCTGTTGTTCAGGCCACAAGGTTTATGGTATTTCATTATATCAGCCCCAGCAACCTACCACATTTCTCAGAAATATGACCTGATAAAAGGTTAAGGAAACTTGCCACAGCAGAATACTTGGTTTTATTTATGGGTGAAAATAATTCATTCCTAAAATAGACTTATTATTCCTTGGAAACATAAATGCTCTCAGCATTAATATATTTGAATACTTCCTGAAATTATGTTTTGAACTGGTTAGTACAAACCTGTTATGTTTAGTTTTTTCCTATGATTTTTGCTGTCATGATTTCCTTAGTATCTATACTTTTGCAGAGCTGATGAAACTGTTAAACAGTAAGGGCAGCAAATACTGGGAACCCTCAGCTCTGTATTCAAATCCTAGTATCCGAACAACTTTTAGGACCAAGAAAACTATAACCTTTAAACTACAATTTACAAATTTAGAAAATAAGGAATAAGACCATTGATGGGCAGAATATGTGATTATATAAATTATTTTCAAAGTATACTATATCAGTGATTCTCAACAATTTTGGGAAATTCTCTGTAAATACTGAAATAGAAATTCATTTTGAGGGTCCCCTGGGTGGCTCAATCAGTTAAGTGTCTGATTTTTGATTCAGCTCACTTCATGATCTCACAAACTGTGAGTTTAAGCCCCTCATCAGGTTCTGTGCTGACAGCACAGAGTCTGCTTGGGATTCTCTCTTTCCTTCTCTCTGGCCCTCCCCCACCTGTGAGCTCTCTTTCTCTCTCTCTCAAAATAAACAAACTAACTTAAAAAAAATTAAGTTCGGCAACAGTATTTTACATAGAAAATTCTTAAGCAAGAGATATCCTGAGACACTTATGAATTTCCAAGTATCATCATAGCCTGTAATTTTTCCCACAAAGTATACAGAAGCAGCAAGCAAAGCCATTTTCAAATGGAAATGCTGAGCAGACTGTGCCTTGTAAGGGCTCACTCCAGTTGAACTTTCTGTAATGATGGAAATGTTCTATTTCTGTGCTGTCCAATAAGGTAGTTATTAAGCTCAAATGCCTACTGAACACTTGAAATGTGACTAGTGTGACTGAGGAACTTAATGTTTAATTTAACTATCTAAATAGCCACAAGGGACCAGTGGCTATCATACTGAACAGCACAATTTTCTTCCCTTTTCACTTAACACAGTGGTTCTCAGCTAGTGGCAATTCTGCCCACTAGGTGACCTACAGCAATATCTGGAGACATTTTTGGCTGTCACAATTGGGAGGTGCCAATGGCAACTAGTGGGCAGAGGCCAGCGATGCTGCTAAATATTCTATGGTGCACAGGACAGGCATCCCCAAGTAAGGATTACCCAGTCCAAAATGTGAAAAGTCCTAGGTTATAAAACCTAGCCATATTTATAAGATCTTCAAATGAAATAAAAAATACTTAGAATAGTATATAGCCATTCATAATGATATTCAAACATTAGCTAGTCTGCTGTTAAAATCTTCTGCCATGCTCAGTATTTCCAACCTAACTGCTGTCTTCTCTGTCCATAGTATCTTAGTGACTACACTACTTCATCTGATTTTTGGTCCTAGCAGGCTTTATAAATTTAACATGACTGAAGCTGGTAACTTTACTTTAGAAATAGTGATAAGTATGCATAAATGCCTAACAGCTTTGTGAACGTGAAAACATTTATAACAGAATAACTTTTACTTTTTTATTTTTTTAATGTTTATTTATATTTGAGAGTGTGTGTAAGCGGGAGAGGGGCAGGGAGAGAGGGAGACAGAATCTGAACCAGGCTCCAGGCTCTGAGCTGTCAGCACAGAGCCCAACACGGGGCTCAAACTCACGAGCCATGAGATCATGACCTGAGCAGAAGTCAGACACTTACTGACTGAGCCACCCAGATGCCCCTAGAATAACTTTTACTTTTAACCTTTCATTTAATCCCAGAAATACATGAAAGGGCTAGTTTAGCGCAAATGCATAATCAATGACCTAAAAAGCTCATGTTCTGCTAACAGAGACTCACCAGTAATCTTTTTCCACATGACAAAACAGTAATATATTTAAAATATTTAAATTACCCATTTAGGCCATCATTATTGTAATATACTCTTTATTTGAACATTATAATCTACGCCAAAAGTAGAGAATATGAAAATCTCTAACCTAAAAGGGTTCAAAAATTCAGTAGAAAAAGAAATTGTTAAAATAGCTGCAGTAACAAAAAGTGAACAGAAGCAAAGTGTTTCTCAAATGAAGGCTAATAAAGGAATCTTGTTGAAAGTTCTGGCCTAGGCAAGAAAACAAGACCTAATAGTTTAGGATGTGTTTTCTGTCTTAACGAAGGAAGACAGAAAGGATGACCTCTTGGAGGTCATTCATGACAAACTGTATTTTTAAGATTTTATCTTTTCCAATGTCCTTGAAAATGTGGCTCCTATTTACCTTATTTCTCATTGCCTACCAGCAATTTCAGTAAGCATCCTATACTTAGACATAGCTCCTAAGTATTTGAGTCATTCACATGACAAATCTCAACAAAACTGGAAAACAAAATCTACCTTAACCTAATTGAAAGATGGCATTTTAGCCATCACTGAGATTTTACAACTATTTAAAAGTCTGTAAAGTACATATAAAGGAAGAAAAATATCACCCAGAATGTGACTGCCCTCAAACTTCCACAAGGATTTAAAAAGTACTCAAGATGTTTTTCATTAATCCTATCATGATCTTAACCCACAAAGGGGAGAAACAGGATGCCATTACAATAATGCATTTACGAGATGATGCTGGCTTGGATTAGAGTAAGTAAAGGTGATGAAAACTGGGTGGATCCTTTTATATTTTGAAGGTAGAGTCAACAAAGTTTGCTGTAGGATTCAAAGCAGGTAATAAGAGAAAAACTGGAATCAAGCATGATCCCAAGGTTTTTGGCCTGAGCTACTGGAAGGACTAAGTTGACATTAATTGAGCTGGTGCAGGCTGCCAGGGGAGCCAGACTGGGAAGGACATTCAGAAGTAGATGTTGGATATCTTAAGTTCAAAATGACTTTCAGATGTTTCCCAGTAAGGTAGGCACCTGAAAATATATATGATCATGAGTTCAGCACAGAGGTCTGGGTTGGAGATGTAAATTATAAGAGTCCTCATGGAAGAGAAAAAAATTCTAGGAACTAAGATCCTGGACCTGCCAACTTTAAGCAGTCAGGGCATGTGGAGGAATGTGGCAGGGAGACAGAGAAGGGAGGGAGGGGCCGTTGAGTTGTGAAGAGTACAAAAACAAGGTTTCTTGGAAACCAAGTGAAGAGAGCATTTCAAGGACAGAGTGAGCAACTGTACCAAACTCCTGATAAGTTAGATGAGGACCAGACAGTTTGGTCATGTGGAAGTCACTGCTGACCTAGAGAATGGCAATTTTAGGGGAATGGTTGGTGGTAAAGCCTACATGGTATGGGTCTGAGTGACCCGAAGGAAGTGAGAAAGTGTGTATGGACTATTCTTCTGAGTAGTTTTTGCTTTAAAAGGAGAGGGAGAAATGGGATAATAAGATGAAAAGTATAGCAGGCTGAAAGAGTTTTTTGTTAAATGGGAGAAATGACAGCATGTTTGTCTGCTGAAAAGAAAGATCTAGGAGAGAGGGAAAAGCATGCTGGCAAGAAGGGGGGAAAATTGCTGGAGTATGGTTTTTAGGGTACATAATTTAGACTTTATAGATACCCATTAAATATAATTGAGAAGGATCAATTTACTTCTGCCAGATAATAAAAGTATGGTAAAACAAATAAAAATGTTATTAATGTAAAAAAGGGAAATAGAGACATATGGAATTACAAAGAAGGCTTCCACACTAATCCAATTCCATACAAGAAAGTAGTACTTACCAAATATCTAGAGTAATTAGTAGTCTATATTTAGAAGTGAAAAAGAAATCACAAAGTAAAAAACGAGTTGAACTGTATTAAAACTATAAATTCTCTATTCAACTAAAAATGTCTAAAGAGAAGTGTAATTAGATTGAGAAACATTTGCATCAAACATGACTTAAGATTAATTAAGTAAGGAGCTCAGACAAACAAGTAAATTATCAAGTAATCAAGAGCTAAAGTGGTAAAATACATACAGACCATTTGTACAACAGGAGATACAAAACATATTAGGACAAATATTAATTCCTGCTAATAAGAAATAAAATACAAAAGAAAACAATGAGACCTATTATATTTATTATGAAACTATGAAAAAATTAAAACACCCAAATCTAGTTACACTGTGATAAAGACAGTGATTATACATTGTTGGTGGCAATGAAAAATATTAACATCCTTTGGATAGCAATTTGGCAATTCATATCAATAGTCATAAAAATATTCATAGTCTTTGACTCAGAAATACTCCCCTTGGATATTCAGCCTAAAAAAATACTTAAAAAGGGGCTCCTGAGTGGCTCATTTGGTTGAGCATCTGACTTCAGCTCAGGTCATGATCTCACGGTTCATGAGTTCAAGCCCCACATAGGGCTGCTGTCAGTGCAGAGCCTGCTCCAGATTCTCTGTTCCTCTCTCTCCCTCTCTCTCTCTGCCCCCCTGCCCCACTCTCGTGCACACTCTCTCTCAAAAATAAACAAACGTTAAAAAAGAAAATACTTAAAGAATAAAGCATATATAGATGATGTCTGATGTCCAGTATAGCCTTATAGCATTAGTTATGAAAATGACATATTAAAATGATCTAAAAGCAAAATAAAAAAATGAATGGCTATGAAAATTATGAATATTGGCCTGATCACAGAAGAGATAAAATGATTTCAGAGAACACAGAAGATACTTACAATGTAGTAATAATAAGAAAACTTTTTTTTTTTTTATACTATAATTACAACTATGTCACCTACAATGAGACAAAGAAAAATGTAAACTGAAAACAGTTTAAACATTCAGTATGCTGGGACAGTAGGGAATATATTCTTCCTTGTTCTGATAACAACTACCAATACTTATTGAATACTCACCATGTGTCCAATGCTGGACTACAGACATTATGTATATAGACACATTTTATCCTATGGGATAGGTTATAGCCAATGCACAGCAAAGCTAATATTTGAATTCAGGCAGTCTTTCATCTTGATCTTAACCACGATGATATATACCCAAATTAAGAAAAGTTAGAAAAATGGGATTTCTGTTAACCTGTAAGAGTCATGTTTCAATAGGTAAGGTATAGGTATCACAAATGAATGAAATATCATTTGGTAATCTCAGACTACTAACTCTTAATTAAAAAAAATATTTTAATGTTTATTTTTGAGAGAGAGTGTGAGTGGGGGAGGGACAGAGAGAGACGAAGACACATAATCTGAAGCAGGCTTCAGGCTCTGAGCTGTCAGCACAGAGCCCAATGCGGGGCTTGAACTCACAAACTGTGAGATTATGACCTGAGCCAAAGTGACGCTTAACCCACTGAGCCACCCACGTGTCCCATCCATTAATAATTGCTAACTAACTTTCAATCTTGCCTGCAAAGTTAAAATTGATTTTAAACAGACTGGAAAGAAAAAACCAAAAAACCCTTTCATACCATTACAGACTGCTAAAGCTGTACAAGAGAATATCGATTACCAGATCTTTTTACTTCCACAGAGAAACAGGTATCTAATCAGTAAGAGGCTGGCTCAAGGTCATTCGGCTGGTTAATATAACTAAAGCTAGTTCTAAATTCCAGGTTTTCTGATGATAGGCCAATGACACTTCTTTCTATACTATCTTATCTCCCCTCCCCACAAAAAATATGTGATGCTTTATGTGCGTAATAAATGCCAGGCATCACATCTGGTGTGTTTTAAACAAATCTTTACAATAGTTTTAAGGAGGAAAATATTTTAACAACGTTAAGATGAGGACACTGAAGCCCAGATGGGTTTCGTACATTGTCCAGCACCACACAGCTAGTAACTGGCATCCAGATCTGATCCCAAAGCCAGGGTTCTTTCTCCAATATCCACAAGGTTTGGGGAGAAAGTACTCAAGCACACAGGGAGCTCAGATTATGGAAGTTCCTTGTCTTTCCTGCACCCAAAGGTTTGCGTTGAGAGAACCGTCTGATCTCTTTTCTTCAGGCTCGAAACTAGCTGGCTGTTTCAGTGGGTTAAAAGAATGTGAAATTCTATCTCATGGTGTGAAAAAGGTTTCCAAGTTTGTTTAGATCCTGGGATTGGGCTTTTGTATCCCTAGAGTACAATTAAGGAAGTAGAAAACATTCAGTGCTTAGAGATACAGAAATTGAGGACCACAGGGCCAAAATATAATGATGCTTATATTCCTTGACAATTGTGCTTTCTAGTATGCTAATGACTCAATGGCTCATGAAATACATTTCCATGACTTTTTCTCCCTCACATTTTTGTTTCTTTTCTTTTGCCTCACACTTCAAATTCCATAGATTCTAGCACTGGAGGCTTTAATCTCCTCTATCCAGTTAGGAGTCCCCTAAGTAGTCTCCCTGTCTTTAGTGTTTCTTCATTTATAACCATCTCACTCAACAAGGGAGAGAATCTTCCAAAGCAAAGCTACCACTGCCTAACAGAATTTATCACTTTTCCCTTAAATTCCTTGAAAACAGGACCTACTCTACCTTTCTAGCTTTCTCTCTCTCCAGTCCTCTGTAACTAATCTGGGTTGTTCTGCTGTGCTTTGGCTCACAATGATCCTTTTATCTGGACGACTTTACATTTTCATCTTTGGGTGTCTAAATTCAGAATGTCCTTGAAGGCCCATCTCAAATGTAATCTCCCTTGTTTTTTTCTGATTCTCCAACCAGATATAATTCCCTCCTTATCTAACCCCTACAGCACTGGGTGTAACTCTTACAAGATTTGACATTCTCACCTGTACTGCAGGTATCAGTGTTATCTGAACTGTCAATTCCACTAACATCAACACTGTTACTAACTTTTGTGTTTTAGGAAACACCTAGAAAAGACATTAATATTCATAGTCAATGATCCAAACAAGAATCTGATTTGAGTAATGCAAACTATATCAAAGTATGTCACAATTTGCTATCTCTTGAAAAAAGAAAATAGGTCAAAGGAAACCAGAGTTAAAAAAAAAAAAAGGTATAGCTTCTTTTATTTATTTTTATTTATTTTTGAGAGACAGAGAGAGCGCAAGCAGGGGAGGGTCAGAGAGAGAGGGAGATACAGAATCTGAAGCAGGCTCCAGGCTCTGAGCTGTCAGCACAGAGCCCGATGCCGGGCTCGAACCCACGAACTATAAGATCATGACCCGAGCCGAAGCCGGACGCCTAACCGACTGAGCCACCCAGGCGCCCCAAAAAACTACAGCTTCTTAATGGGGCACTTCATTTCCTAGGTGCAGACACAACAGCTGATATACATCTACTAGGTCAAGAAAAGTATGCCCGTATTATGTAAATGACATCAAAGGCTTAGAAAGGCTAAAAAAAATCTGAACACACTGTAGTATACTTTTATTTCCTGACTTTTAGTTCTGTAAAGATGAAGCAGGAAGCCCTGCAGCTTTAAAACTAGTAACTGTATGGAGGAAGGACAAACTTCATTAAGACAATCAAATGATATATTTAGAAGGCTACTGCAAATCAGATACAATAGGGATACTGAATGATTCACTCTCAAACAAAAAACCAGAACTCACAGAAAATGTAGATCCTTCTCTCCAGTGGAAAACAAAATTTGAAAATCTGGCAGTATTATTTTTTCCATATTCTAAAGCTAATCAGAGAAACCTGCTGCCTCACAAAAAAGCATTTTATAAAGGTACTGGGGTAATATTACCCCTACAGAGAACAAGAATAATGAACTCAAGTTCCCCTGGCTGTACCTACATCATTGTTTACTTTGTGACTTTTTTTTTTTTTTTAAGAGCGGGGCGTAAGATGGGGAGAATGGAAGAAAATCAGTTTAAATTGTAGTCAAACACCTTTAGTTGAGTTACGGTGTTTAACTTTTTCTTATGGACCTGTAGCACTTGTTGGTTAAGAGCACAATGAAATTAACTGATAATGTGAATAAAGGCAACAGGCACCTGCAACCTATCACTTAGCAAATATTTCCGACAAGAAAGGGCCAGGTTTTGGGATATGGACAAACAAGCGAGTATCCCCATTCAACAAGGAGTGTCTCTCCAGGTAAACTGTAAATCTGAGGGGTGGCTGGGACCTTTCCCAGAGATCTGAGCTAGCAGCGGTCTCAGGTTTTTAGACAAATCTCTCCTCCTACCACACGTGACCGAATGGTATTCAGCCGCCGAGAGAGACACCTCACCGCACCAACCGCGGGATACAAAGGCTCGGCGCCGCCGCCGCCGCCGCCGCCGCCGCCGCCGCATCCCTGAGAGGATCGCCGAGCCTCCCGCGCTCAGCGCCTGCGGAGCCTGCGCAGGGCGCCGCCGCGAGGCGCGCCGCTCCCGGGCCCACAGGGCGGTGCCGCGCAGCGCGGGGAGCGGGAGCAGGGAGCGCGCGCCGCCTGCCTTGCGCGCCTCCTCGCCCAGCGTTTCGGGAGCAGGGCCGCCGCGCCGCACGCAGCCCGGCCGCGCCGCAGCCTGCGGACCCTCGTCCGCCTCACGGAGCCCGGCAGCGACGTGGACCAGGGTGAGGAGGCCGAGGGCCCCCAGCTCCCGGGCAGGCCGGAGGCTGGGCCAGCCCACCCCACCCCTGACCAGGCCTGGGCCTTCCCCTCTCCTAGCCCCTACCCCTCCCTACGCCTTCCCCGGGACTCGCGCGGGCGGCGGGGCGCCGTGAGCTACACTTACACCACGGCTCTGGAGATCATCCAGGACACCATCTTCCCGGGGTCTTGGACCCCAGCTAGGGGGCGGGTGGACGCCGAGCGTGGCGGACCAGGCCGCCAACGGCAGGCCGCGCGCTTGCCGGCTCCTCGCGCTCCCCGGGGCCGCGCTGGCGCCCTCGGGAACCGGGCCGGGTGTATGCGCTCAGCGGCCGGAGCTGCGCGGCGGTCGGTCCCCCTCCCGTCCCCGCCCGCGGCCAAGCAGCCGCCGAGCCAGCCGGCCCCGCCCCTGCACTCCGCTGATAGGCGGCGGCGGCAGCGGCGGCGAGTCGGTCGAGGCCGGTCTGGGCGGTGGTGCTCCGGGGGCTGGGCGGTCGGGACCCCGGCCGGCGCCGAAAAGCCTCGCGGCCCCTGCGCTCGAACCTCTACTTTCCTTCTCTGTACATCTCTGGGACGCCCACCTGGCGTAGAGGGGCCCGGGGGTGTCCGGAGGCTGAGGCAAGGGACTTTCTGGTAGGGGTTGTCATTATATGTAGGAAAAAATAGCAGAAACTATGTCTGATAGAATCCTCTGGACCTGGCCCTAGATTCTAGGGAGTCAAGATTTTGAGATGTGTTTAGCCACATACGGTGTCCTCCCTTTTCACTGAGGCCCTGCGCCATGGGCATCCTAAAAGTACGGCATTTTAAGGCAAACGTCGGGAGGATCTTTGCAAAGGCCTCGGTGTGTACCAGGAGTCTCGTGGTGCGTGGTGCAATGCAGGGAGGGGCAGAGGAGGGTGGCATTGAATTTCATGTTTGCAGCAGTGGGTGTATTGATACCAGTGTTCTGGGCCTCTCACAGCACCTTTCCCATCACAACATCTGCAAGGCCTGTTTTACAAACCACACATCTGAGTCTGCCAGATACTCTGAGTGGAAACTGGGCTTAGGATTCCTGCCCTGCTCTGCTATTTACAGTTGCCTTCATGGGAGGTTGGGTTACTGCTTACTTACACCTTGCAGTTCTTGCAGATAGCATAATTTCAAGAGATAGAATTTAAAAACAGTTTTTGGTGGCGGTACCAAATTGGGAAAATGATATTCAAGTTTAGTCTTGTCTTCCCCCCCCCCCACCCCAGTTAAGAAGATAGTAAAAGGTAATTCTAACATTCAGATGGTAGAAGAATAAAGGATGAAATGTGGGCTTCAAGCCTTTAATTAAAGTCCTAGAAAATAGCTTATTCTTTGACCATGCTTTAATTTATTCTTTTTATTCCTCAGTTTCCCCATAGTAAAAAGAGGCTAATTATATTGTAGCCTGCCTCTTGCCTTTCAGAGTGACATGAGGCACTGCTAAATAACACGTTTGGGAAGTTCTCCATCTTGTCTGAAAGAAGGTGGAAGACATATATAAGACTATCCTAACTTCCTTTAAGTCCAAAGGTCAATAAATTTAGTAATATTTTGATTATTTAAGAAGTGAGGTCAGAAGCTGCTTTCTGGGCTTTTGGGTTAAGTTCTTTCTCATTTACTCATTAAGAGTATATATTTTAGTTTCAGGGATCTCCTTAATGAAAATTTGTATTTGTTTGGAACCTTTTATTTTTGGCTATTATTCAGAATTCTTTGGGGGTCGGTGCCACATAAACACCAGTTTTTTAGAAATCTCTCTTGCCCAATAAAACTCAAAACTCATTTGAATAGCATTTATATCCATCCATGAACAGGTTCTGAAATATTTTTACAGCCTGGATTTTTACTGCCTTCCCAACTCCTTTGGACCCCTACCGTTTCCGTAGTTCTCTTCTCGGAACCAAATTATATTTACATACTCAGTGTCTTTGCCCAGATTTCATTTTTTCTTCAATGATTTACTCTCTATTCTCTGCCTATCAGAATTCTTGTTTTTCAGTGTCCTGTGCTGTGAAGATGTCCTTGATTTTCCCCAGTGAGAATTATTCATAATTTTTCCTAGGCCCCCCATAATCCATTAGTTGGATTTCTATTTAATACCTATTTCATTTTGCTACATATTATGGTTATGTTTTACTGATGTCTAATCTACTGGATCATAAACTATTTGAGGACAGATATTGTGTATTAGATATCTTTTGTGTTTTCCAAGTCTCTAGAATAGGGTAATTACCCAATGAATGTTGGAAAGGTTTGAAAAGTTTGCTAGTACAGTCACTCTCTTAATTATTGAAGCTTTATGAAATTTCAGCTTCATACCATTGAAGTCTCTTAAAGATGTCTTTTTTGCGTTCTTGCTTTGGCGGTCATCATTCTGAATATTATTTTACTGCATTGTAATATATGCCTTCACGGGTTGCTGAGATGTGTAGGACTGTTGGCTGCTATCTGAAATGTCCCTAGGCTGCTGTGTGTTAAATTTCATTTCGTATGCTTATTATATCTTCAGCCTCCTCCACATTCATATCACTTTTTGCTGCTCTCAATCTGGAACAGCCCGCTTCTTTATACATCTCAACATGCCATGTGTTGGAAACCACCTGCCCTGTGCTAAGCACATGTTGTTGAGTCAACCTTTATAACCCAAAAAGCATAGGTTTATCCATAACCATTTGATACATTGGAAACTGAGGTTTCGAGAGCTCACTGACAATGACTATGTAGCTCATAGGTGATGGAAGTGGAACTCTAATCCTTGCTTCCTGAGTGTTCTTCACATTATACTGTGATAATTGAATTGTGTCTAAGAAAGTAGGTCTAAATGGGGGGTGCCCGCTTGGAGGAAGTTGGGAGGCAAATTGGTTGTGGTTGTTGTTGTTGGAATGACTGGGGCTAAACACTAGTATTTAATGGGTGGGGACTAGGGATGCTATACTTTTTGTAGTACCTGGGCTATCCTTGAACAAAGAATGTTCTCATGTCCTGTATGGTTTAGCAGTGTCCTGCCTGACGTTTGTGTATGTAACATTTGTGATTATCTGAATCTAGAAACTGCATTTTACATAAAAACTCGTAGTTTTAACTGAGACTGAACTTTCCAGTGTCTTTCCAAATGGAAATGTTGTGTGAAAGGAAGATTTGTTTTGTTCACAACTTGACCAAGGGTTGTTTACAGTTTTGGAAAATTGCATCACAAACAACTTTGTTGTCATGTTCACCTACTAATTACTTTGATATGTCTTCTAGTTCCGTTTTGTTTCAGGATTAACACTGAAATACTTATTATCTTATTATAAATTATTTTCATTTCCCTTTTACATTTATATTTTATTTAGGGTAGAAGGTTTTGTTTGAAGTTGTCTGTAGGAAGATTGTTATTCCTTTCATTTCAGGGTGATAATGCACAAGTTGGAAAATATTTTATATAGGGGAAACACTTGAGTCTGATATAGTTGGGAATTCTTGGTCTTAATTAAGAATAAATTCATGTGATGAGTCTCTTATAGAAAGTGCCCAGATTTAGTAGCAGGTGTTTCTCATCTCTGTATTGGGCTGAATCTTGGATGGTAGAGATCTACTAGTAGGTGGCCATTAATTAAGTGCTTTATGGTATGAGGCAAGGCTCTAGAGACTTGGGAGAAAAGGAAATACATTACCTGTGACATAGAAGCTTTTAAAGTGTTGTCTCATTTGGCATACTTGAGATCATTTCTTGTATAGAAAACAAAATATTTCTTTAAATACTAAATGGTTTCTTTTATTTTTAACATATATCACTAGTATTCATTTGTTGTGCTTTGGAGTGCTTCCTTCATTGTACTCTGCAAAGACCCTTTGGGTTTTGAAATTTAACATGGTAGGATGCAGCATATTTAGGTCAAAGGACTTGCTATCAGGAGACCTATTTCTACTATCAGTAGTATGATGTTTGGCAAGTCAATCTGTGTTTTAAATGGGGTTGAGAATGTTATGATAAAATGCAAGGGGTTTTAAAACTTAAAACTAATTAGACTCTATTAAAAGAATTTCTTTCTCTTCAGCATCTTCACTTAGTGTTCCTAGGAGATATGTAGAATGTGAATCTTCTAATGTTAAAGGAGTTCATTTATCAGGGGGAATAAAAAGAGTTGGAAAGTACGTAGGAGAGCAGGTAGTGAGAGCGGAATTACATGATACAGAGATAGTATCTAATTTGTGTAATTATTAATGAGTATGCCAGTGAGACTAAATACTAGGTCACCTTCCCCTCTCTATTGGAGGAGTATTTCTAAATGCTTGAGAATGTTTTGTTTGGAGAAAGACTAAAATTACTAAATGAGTCTATGTTAATAGTTGTTTGAAAATAATGTGAGGGAGAGGATCCTAAAGAGAATGACTTAAAAGATGAAACCTGTTCTTTTTCCATCTCCTGCTAGATGAATATTTCTTTTATCTTAGCCAGTCTGTTTTATAGTATTATGGTGACAACAAAGGTCAAATTTGCCATCTGACATTGAAATAAAATTATAAAAAAGAGTAATATTGAAAATATAATAATCAGATTGCAGGAGAATAGAAAAATTAGATTCTGAAGAAGATGAAAGCAAAATATGTCTGTGATGGCTGGATCTGGGGAATACACATAGTGAGGAATCGACCATAATGAAGTTCTTATACATTTGAAGTAGCTTTACTTACAACAATTAGGGATTTATGCAGAAGAATTTTTTTCTCCCTTCAGGTCATTTGTTTGACCTTGTTAAATGACAGAGAAACACAAGCTCAAGACATATTTGGAGCACTTTCACTATTCATTTAAAATAGACTAGATAAGGAGCGCCTGGGTGGTTCAGTCGGTTAAGCGTCTGTCCAACTCTTGGTTTCTGCTCAGGTCATGATCTCACAGTTCGTGAGCTTGAGCCCTGCGTCAGGCTCTGTGTTGACAGCTCGGAGTTTGGAGCCTGCTTTGGAATCTGTGTCTCTGTCTCTGTCCCTCTCCCACTTGTCTCTCTATCTCTCTAAAATAAATAAACATAAAAAAATAAAATGAAACATTAAATCATAGTTCCAAGTTTTATTTGTTATTGTTATTATTATTATTATTATTTTAACTTCATTTATTTTTAAGAGACAGAGCATGAGTGGGGGAGAGGCAGAGTGAGAGGGAGACACAGAATCTGAAGCAGGCTCCAGGCTCTGGGCTGTCAGCACAGAGCCCAATGAAGGGCTTGAACTCAAGAAGTGTGAGTTCATGACCTGAGCTGAAGTCTGACACATAATTTACTGAGCCACCCAGGTGACCCTATTTTTTTTTTTTTAATGCTTCTTTATTTTTGAGAGAGAGATAGAGTGTGAATGGGGAGGGGCAGAAAGAGAGGGAGACACAGATCTGAAGCTGGCTCCAGGCTTTGAACTGTGAGCACAGAGATGACGTGGGGCTCAAACTCACGGACTGCAGAGCATGACCTGAGCCACCCAGGTGCCCCTAGTTCCCAGTTTTAAAATCAAGGTAGATCTATGATTTCAAGAATTGTTCAGGTGCATACAGGTGTTATGATATAACTGGCAGAAAACTGAAATATTTGATAATTCAACCATGTGTATTAAGCAGACCTTAAAAAAAATTTTATTGATGTTTTTGAGTGGTAGTTCAAGGCACATGGAATAAAATTCAAAAGGCTAACCAATGAAGTTAGTCTTTTATCACCTGTCTTCAGCCATCCATTTCCTTTCACGGGTTATCTCTGTTGGTAGTTTTTTGTTTTGTTTTGTTTTTTGCCAGAGCAAAGTCTAGAAAGAGACTCAATTATATATAGGTATCTAGTCTAAGATAAAGGTGGAATTTTATGTCAGCTGGAACATGATGGATATATTTAGTAAATGATTTTGTGACAGTAAGGCACTTAATAAAAACCAAAGAAAAAGTAATTCCTGATGAATAAGAAATGTAAATGTGAAAACTAAAAGAACCATGAAAGTGCAAAAACATGTGAAGGTAATATGACCTTGATAGTGGAATCAGCAACTCAAAAGGCAAATTTCATAGACTTGATTACATAAGAATTTAAAACTTCTTCTGCCTCTAAAAACAATATAAATGGGATTTCAAGACATGAAAGACTGGGAAAAAATATGTGTAAACCAGACAGAGGGTTAGTAGTCTTGCTATATACAAAGCACTTAAAACTCAATAATTAAAAATGTGTCTCAAAACTCAGAGTCTCTGGTTTCCAGTCTAGCATGTAAGAAGTTGCTTAGGAGTTGCCACTGTAAACTGAACAGACTCAAAAAATCAACTCATAGATTCTTCAGGGAAGTGAAGTCACAGAGTAAACTGCTGCCCCCAAATTAGAGTGACAAGAAGATACAGAGAATCACAGGTTACCAGACCAGAAACCTCTTCAGCAACCAGTGCCAGGGTAGGAACACTTAAACTATAATTGATGAATCTGGAGGCTGAGTGTGGACAACTCTTGAGAGGTAAAAACTACAGGAGAATCTAGTCACTGGAGACCCCCACACTTTGGTGAATTTTACCTTCAGGAGCTCTTACCTGTGCTCACAGTTAATATTGGAGAAAAATACCCAGTGTTTCCAGCAGGAGGAGGGGAAAAGGAACCATTTCAAAATATACCAGAGAATTCTGCTTTTCTTAAGAAGACAGGTTCTCAAGAGAAACTATTTTATCAGAGCCTAAACTAATTGGGGGAAGGCAAATACCCAACATCAGCCAGCTCTAGCCTTCCACCTGGGAGAAGGGAAAAACCCAGTTTGAGCTCATTTAGCCCTGTAGGGAGAGGGAAATGCATAACTCCAGCTATCCTGTCCCATCTCTGGGGAGTGAAAAGGTAGAGACTAAAAAGCATTGGTGAAGTTAACAGCCCAGAGCTACCAGCTCACTGAAAAATTGAGACCTAATCATAGGACTGTAGAATGCCTCCCCTTAACAACCACATAACACTACATTACTGAAGACCTATTTACCACACTTCTGTAACCTAGTACATCGTGTCTGCCTTTCAATAAAAAATTACAGGGCATGCTAAAAGACAAAAAATACAGTTTGAAGAGACGGAGCAATTATCAGAACTAGAGTCAGATATGGAAGGAATGTTGGAATTATCAGACTAGGAATTTAAAAAAACAACTATGATTAATATGCTCAGGATTTTAATGGAAAAAGTAGACAACATGCAAGAATAAATGGATAATGTAAGCACAGAGTTGGAAAATCTAAGAATAAAAGAAATATTAGATCAAAAATACTGTAGCAGAAACAAAGAATGTCTTTGATGGGCTCATTATGGGACTGGATATGGCTAGGAACAAATCTCTAAAGGATATGACAATAGAACATCTCAAAATTGAAGACTAAAGAGGGGAAAAAACGAGAAAAGCAGAACAGAACATGCAAAAACTGTGGGACAGCTACGAAAGGTATAGCATACATGTAATGTGAATACTAGATGGAGAAAAAAGAGAAGAGAAGCAATTTGAGACAAGAATGACTGAGAATTTCCTCAAATTAAAATCAGACACGGGATCAAAGAACCAGGAGGCTTAGAGAATACTAAGCAGTGTAAATGTCAAAAAAAACTCCCCAGCACCTAGGCAGAATATATTCAAATTTCAGAAAATCAACAGTAAAGAGAATAATCTTGAAAGAAACCAGAGGGAAAAAGCATCTTACCTATAGAAGAGCAAGGGTAAGGATCACATTTGTTTAACTTTTTCAACCTTGCAGAAAGTACAGAAGCAAGAAGCGTTGAGTAGAATGTTCAGAGTACTGAGAGAAAACCCCCACAAACCTCAAGTTCTGAACCTTGTGAAATTTCTTCAAAAGTGGAGGAGAAATACTTTCTCAAACAAATTGGCAGAATTTGTTGCTAATAGCCCTGGCTTGCCTGAAATGTTAAAAGAACTTTCCAGAGAAGGAAAATGGTACATATCAGAAACTGATCTATGTAAATAAAGGAAGAGCTTTGGAGAAGAAATAAGTAAGTGAGGTAGAATAAAAACTTTTATTTATACTTAATCGATCTAATAGTTTTCAGTTTGTGCAAAATGATAGCAGCAATACATTCAGTTTGTGTGTATGTGTGTGTGTATGCTTAATGTATGCTTATGTATAAATGAAATGAATACAGGCGATGATATAAGGGATGGGAGAGAAGAATTAGGAATATTTTTATTATAAGGTATTTGGGCTGTATAAGGAATGGGAGAGAAGAATTAGGAATATTTTTATTATAAGGTATTTGCGCTGTGATGGAGTACAGTATTATTCGAAAGTGGATTTGGATTACTTATAAATATATAACAGGCATACCTTAAAGAGATATTGTGGGTTTGGTTCCAGACTGCTGTAACAAAGCAGATATCAATAAAGTGATTTTTTTGATTTCCTGGTGCATTTAATAGTTGTGTTTACACCATATTGTGGTCTATTAAGTGTGCAGTAGCATTATTACTAAAAAAGTATTCATACCTTAATTAAAAACTACTTTATTGCTAAAAAATGTTATCATCTGAGCTTTCAGTGAGTTGTAATCAGTGATCACCATAACAAATATAATAACAGTGGAAGTATTTGAAATGTTGAGAGAATTACCAAAATATGACACAGAGTGAGCAAATGCTGTTGGAAAAATGGCACCCATAGACTGGCTCAAAATACAGTTGCTATGAAGCTTTAATTTGTAGAAAACACAGTATCTGTGAAGTACAGTAAAGCAAAGCACAATAAAATGGGATTTGCCTGTATTGCAAACTCTAGAGCAACCACTAAGGTTAAAAGAAAGTATAATTGGTAAGAGAGGAAATGGAATCATATAAGTACTCAAATTCACAAAAGGCAGAAAAAGTATGGAAGTCAAAAGTGAGAACAAACACAAGGGCAACAAGTAGAAAACAGTAACATATGTTTAGAAGTTCATCTATAACAATTTCCTCTAAATATGTCATTTAAAAGACAGATTATTGGGGTGGATCAAAAACAAGATCCCAGTATATGTTGCCTACCAGAAACTCACTTTAAAAACAGATGTAAATCGGGGTGCCTGGGTGGCTTAGTTTGTTAAGTGTCTGACTTTAGCTTGGGTCATGATCTCATGGTTTGTGGATTCGAGCCCCTCATTGGGCTGCATGCAACAGCCCGGAGCCTGGTGCCTGCTTTGGATTCTGTGTCTCCCTCTCTCTCTGCCCCTCCCCTGCTCACATTCTGTGTCTCTCTCAAGGGTAAATAAACATTTAAAAATTAAAAAAAAAAAATAAAAACACATGTAGATTAAAAGTAAAGGGATAGAGGAAGATAACACCATGCTAACACTAAACAAAAGAAAGTGAAAATAGGTATATTAATTTCAGACATAAAGTGAGAGTGAGGACAGTTACTGGAAAAAAGGGGCATTACATATGATAAAGTGGTCAGTACTCCAAAAAGACATAATGATCCTTAATGTGTATAAACCTAACAGAGTGTCAAAATATGTGAGAAAAACTGGTAGAGCAGCCAGTATAAATAGATAAATCCACTATTGTTGGAGACTTTAATACTCCTATGTCTGAACTGGACAAATCCAGCAGGCAGGAAATCAGTAAAGACCTAGTTGAACCCAACAGAACTATCAATCAACTGGGTATAATTGACATCTATAGACTACTTTATCTAATAGCAGCAAATTACATATTCTTCTCAAGCTCACATGAACATTCATCAAGATGGACATTATTCTGGTCATAAAACACACCTTAACAAGCTTAAAAGAACAGATATACAATATCTGTTCACAGACTACAATGAAATTAGACTAGAAATTAATAACATAAAGAGTTATAAAGTTCCCATATATCTGGAGATTAAAGAGCATATGTCTAAAAAACAGATGGGTCAAGGAAGAAATAAGAGAAATTGAAAAATATTTTGAATTAAATGAAAATGAGATTATAATTTACCAAAAAAAGCAGTGTTTAGAAGGAAATTTATAGCATTGAATGAATGTGTTAGAAAACAAGAAAGTTCTAAAATTAGCCATTTAAGCTTCCATTTTAGGAGCTAGAAGAAGGACAAATTAAATCTCAAGCAGAAGAAAAGAAACCATAAGACCTAGAGCAGAAATCAGTTAAATTGAAAATAGGAAATAAGAGAAAATTAATAAACCGCAAAGTTGGTTCTTTGAAGAGATCAATAAAATCAACAAGTCTCTAGCCAGGCTAACTAAAAAAAAGAGGAGGACTCAAATTACTGATCAGATGTGAAAGAGGGGACATCATCACAGATCCCATGGATATTAGTATCATAAACAATTCTATGAACAACTCTGTGCCCACAGATTTGATAACCTAGGTGAAGTGAATTCAACTCCTTGAAAATCACACTCTGCCAAAACTCACACAAGAAGAAATAGACAATCTGAATTGCCCTATATTTATTTAAAATTTTGAATCAATTAATAACCTTTTATAACAATGCATCAGGCCCAGACAGGCTCATTTATGAATGCTACCAAGCATTTAATACCAGTAGTATTATCAATCTATACAGTCTCCCAGAAGATAGAATGAGAGAGAATTATTTCTAGTCTGCGAAGTCGGCATTTACCCTAATACTAAAACCATACAAAGACGTTATAAGGAAACTGCAGACCAATATCTCTCATGAACAGAGAGGGAGAAAAACCTCAACAAAATATTAGCCAATTAAATCCAAACAGTGTGTAAAAAAATTATACATTACAACTAAGTGGAATTTATGTCAGGTATGCAAAGCTGGTTGGGCTTTTGAAATCAATTAATGTAATCCATTATCAGTAGGCTAAAGAAAAAAATCACACAGGGGCGCCTGGGTGGCTCAGTTGCTTAAGCAGCCGACTTGGGGCTCAGGTCATGATCTTGCAGTTCCGGAGTTCGAGCCCCGCGTCGGGCTCTGTGCTGACAGCTCAGAGCCTGGAGCCTGCTTCAGATTCTGTGTATCCTTCTCTCTCTGCCCTTCCCCTGCTCATGCTGTCTCTGTCTCTCAAAAATAAATAAACATTTACAAAAAATTAAAAAAAAATCACAATCATAGCAAAATCTGACATCCATTTGTGATTTAGAAAATCTCTATAAAGTGGGAGTGGTGGTGGGGGGGAACTTACTCAATTCGATAAAGAACATTTACAGAAAACCTACAGCTAATATACTTAATGGTGAGAAAGTAGAAGCTCTTTACTAAGGTCAGGAATGAGGCACAATTGCTTTTCAACCTCATATTGGAAGTCACAGCTAATTCAGTAAGGCTAGAAAAGGGGAAAAAATTATACTAATTGGGAGAGAGGAAATAAAATTGTCTTTGTGATTTAGTTTCTACATGATAATTTATTTAGAACATCTGAAAGAATTGGCAAAAAACAAATTCCCTGATTTTGAGGGATTATAGTAACGTTGTAGGATGTACTAAAGGTAATTGCTTTCATATAAATTTGAAATTGAAAGCTCAGTACCATTACTTTAATACCCCTCCCCCAAATGAAATACTTAAGTATGAACCTAACAAATTACATATGAGATCTGTAAGAGGAAAACTAAACTCTGAATGAAGTCAAAGAACTATATGAGAGACATTCCATGCTCATATTTAGGAAGACTCAATATTGTCAGGATGTCTCTTCTTCCCAACTTGATCTGTAGATTCAGTACAATCCCCATCAAAATCTCAGCAGGTAATTTTGTGCATATTAACAAACTGATTCTAAAGTTTATATGCTGTGGTGCCTGGGTGGCTCTGTCAGTTAAGCCTCTGACAATTGATCTCAACTCAGTTCATGATCTCACAGTTAGTGAGGTTGAGCTCCCGCTTGAGATTCTCTCTTTGCCCCCTCCCCAACTCGCGCACATGCACACACTCCTTCTCTCTCAAAATGAATAAGTAAACGTAAAAAAAAAAAAGTTTATACGCCAACTCAAAAGCTCCTCAAATGGCAACTTCGTTTTGAAGAAGAGTTAGAGAACTGACATCTCACTTCAAGATTTACTATAAAGCTGTTTTATTAACGTGTTGTGGTCTTGGCAAAAGCATACACAAATAGGTCAATGGAATAAAATAAAAAGTCCAGAAATAGATAAGCAAAGACAATGTATTTGAGCTAATAGTCTTGTCAACAAATAGTGCTGATACCACTTGACATCCACATGCAAAGAAATAAATCTAGACATAGACCCTATGCCCTTCACAAAAATTAAGTAAAAATGTGTCATAGACCTAAATATAAATCGCAGACTCTAAAACTCCTAGAAAATAACATAGGAGAAAACCTAGGTGACCTTGGATATAGAAATCATTTTTTTAAGATATAAAATCAAAGACACTATCCATAAAAGAAATCATTGATAAGTGGGAATTCATTAAAGTAAAAAGAAAAAAAAAACTTCTGCTCTGTGAAAGACTTTCACAGAGAATGAAAAATGCACTTTCAAGAGAATGAGAAGATACGTCATAGACCAGGAGAAAATATTTGGAAAAGATATATTTGGTAAAGGACTGTTGTCCAAAATATACAAAGAACTCTTAAAGCTCAAAAATAAAACCTGATTGAAAAATGGGCAAAAATGGTGAACAGACACATCCCCAAATAAGATACACGGATGGCAAGTACGCATATGAAAAGATGTTCAACATCACATGTCAGGTCATTAGGGAATTGTAAATTAAAACAAGATGTTACTACACACTTATTAGAATGGCCAAAATCCAAAACATTAATACCACCAAATACTGGCAAGAATGTGGAACAACAAGAGCTTTCATTCATTGCTGGTGGGAATGCAGAATGGTACAGCCACTTTGGAAGAAAGTTTGGCAGTTTCTTACAAAACTAAACACGCTCTTGGTCCAGCAGATCCAACAATCACACTCCTTGGTATTTACCCAAAGGAACTGAAAACTTATATCCACTCAAAAATCTGCACATGGATGTTTAGACCAGATTTATTCATAGTTGCATAAACTTGGAAACAACCGACATGTTCTTCAGTAGGTGAACGGATAAATAAGCTTTGGTACACCCGGACAATGGAATATTATTCAGGGTCAAAAGGAAATGAGCTAACAAGCCATGAAAAGACATGGAGGGAACTTGAATGCATATTACTTACTAAGTCAAAGAAGCCAATCTGAAGAGGCTAGATACTGTATGAATCCATCTTCGTGACATCCTGGAAAAGGCAAAACTATGTAGACAGTAAAAAGATTTGTGGTTGTCAGGGGTTAGGAGCAAAGTAGGAAATGAATAGAGCACAGAGGATTTTTTGGGCAGTGAAAATATTCTGTGAATACTATGCTGGTATAAACATGACCTGTAGGTAATCTGTGGATTTTTGGTGATAATGATATGTCAGTGTAGGTTTTATCAATTGTAACAAATGTACCACTCTGAAGGAGGATGTTAATGGTGGGAGAAGTTGTATGTTTGTGGGGACAGTAGTTATATAGGAACTCTCTGTCCTCCTTCCTCCAATTACATGAGCCTAAAACTGCTCTAAAAAATGAAGTTTATTAATGAGAAAAATAAATCTTGGTAGAGAAAATGTACAAAGACTATCAATAGGCAATTTACAAAATCAATATGAATGTCCAGGACATAACTGTAATCCTAACTAATCTAGAAATACACATGATCCAAATTAAGGACTGGGTCTTGTTCAAGAAGCATAGTTCACACCAAAAGTTATTAAAAAGGTAATTCCGTTTGTCCTCAAAGAGCATTAAAGGCAATTTAATTCATAATCAGATTAATAATTCTTACAGGATCTTTTCTCCTCTCCATTTCTTTTACAGCCCTGAATCTTTTCACAGGTCAGGCTCTAAAGGTTTTTTTCTCAAATCCCAGTTAACAAGGTCACTCCTCCCTCAGCATTTCTTGTTTCCTTTCTTATGTTGATCAACTTCGTATCAGCAAGACATTCCTTTTTAGGAAGGGAAAAATAAGTAGAGGGAGGAGGGCTGTGGACTTTCATATGTTAATAAATTTTTCCAGGTCACACTAAGAAAATATCTTTGGTTTCACTGATTATTAAGGAAATCCAGATAAAAATTTTCCTTCTTACTGTCAAATTAGCAAGTATTAGAGTGTTATTGCTTAGTATTGGTGAGGGCATGTGGTACTCCCAAGTCTCTTGAAATTTTTGAGGGAGAAATTACATAGGTTTACCTTTTTGTAGACGCCAGACTTTGAGAGTTGAGGCCCACTTCTAAGAACTTATCCCACGCCTTTTGGTTTTGCCTGTGTGTGAGGTGGCCCATCCCAATATGTGTTTAAAAGCTATTTTCATTTTCTCTGTTATATTCTCAAAAATGATTTCCTTATCATAGATCTCAAAATTGTTTGTAGAACCTGTCTTCAGATCACCTGTGATGCTTCTGAAAAGAATAGATTCTCAGTTCGATCCCAGACCAACTAAATCAGAATCTCGGTACGGCCCAGGAATCTTTTTAAACAAGCTCACCATAATTAGATATAAAATTAACTAAATAGATAATAATCACAGCCATTCCTTCAGACCCTAAAGTTTGTGAACTGCTGCTCTGATCAAGCTTCAATCTCTTTTAGTTTCAACCCTGGAAGGACTTGACCAGAATACTTGTCCGTCTCTAATTCTTTGAGTTTCTATTCTCCTTACTTTGAAATTCTTTTATATCATTTACCATTTTCCTTTTATTATTATTATTTTATTCCTGGTTCTAAGAAACCATGTTTCCCTTAGTGCAAGGAAACTCCATCCTTTTTTTTTTTACACCTCTTTCCAGATACTCTGTGCTCTTCTTTCTTCTCTCTGTCCATACCACTTTCCCTTCTTTATTTCATACTGTGTTTTTGAGATTTATCCAGTTGTTACTTGTGACTGTCATTCATGGATTTACACTACTATGTAATAGTTATATATATATAATATATATATTATATACATACACACAACAATGTATTTTTCATTCTGTGTAAGGGTATTCTGGATGTTTGAAAAAAATTTTTTTGCTACAGCTGTCTTTGTCAAAGTTTATCTAAGGTATGTGATTTTGAAAGCATCATATTTAAAAAATTGTAGACATTTTTAAGATTATCATCCTTTTTACTAGATTTTAAGCTTCTTGAAAGCAGAGATTGTATCTTACACATCCATCCAGCATTGCCAACACTACGTAAAATAGATAATAAATATTTGTTTCATTGAATTGAATTTTGTTTTTTACTGTTTATGCAATACTTTCTTGAAAACTTAGCTTTCTACAAGCTTAAAATCTCATGAGAGAACTATTGATAAGCTACCTAGGCATGTTATAATACATGAAAATTGCATAAAAATATCTCAGTAATCTGATCAAAATAAATGCATGAGCAGGACAAATGTAGAAAATTATTAGTTCTTTTTTTTTAAATTTATTTATTTTAAGAGAGAGAGAGCCAGAGTGCTTGGGTGCACAGGAGGGGCAGAGGGAGAGAGAGAGAATCCCAAGCAGACTCTGTGCCATCAGTGCAGAGCCAGACGGGGAGCTCTATTCCACAAACCTAAGATCATGAGCTGATGCTTAAATGACTGAGCCACCCAAGCGCCCCCCTCCCAAATCCTTAGTTCTTGTTTGACAGTTTTAAATAGGCGTATCCTTGAGAAATCTTGTAAATATTATTACTTTATTTTCTCTTTCTGCAGAAGGAAATAATGCCTAGTAAGTAGTGCAATAATATTTAGTGTTTACAAGAAACTTTCATTTAAAACATTTTTAATGATTATATATTTTTGAGAGGCAGACAGAGTGTGAGCAGGAGAAGGGCAGAGAGAGGAAGACACAGAATCTGAAGCAGGCTCCAGGCTCTGGCTGTCAACATAGAGCCCAATGTGGGGCCAGAACTTATGAACTGCAAGATCATGACCTGAGCCAAAGTCAGATGCTTAACTGACTAAGCCATCCAGGTGCCCCAAGAAGCTTTCATTTTAGAGGTCTGGAGTAATAATCAGTAATAAAAAATTCTAGCATAAAAAGAAAAAATCAGCTATAATTTTAAACATTGAGTGTTTATCTTTATGATAGGTCTTTAGTATAGCACTTGTACTAGTATAATAATAAAAAAAACCTTGTTGTTAATAGGGTCATATTGGTACTAAGTTGAAATAATTCTTGAGGGAAGTTCTCTGATGCTATTAATTCACCTGTCCTGGGCCTGGCACAGTGGCCTTAGTTCACACCAAGCAGTACGCCAAGGAGCCTGGGATTTATGAATCAAGCTCTGTATCTTATTAAATGATTAGACTTGGGCAAGTCCACTGATCTCACCTGACTTCTGTTTTCTCATCTGCAAAATAAATGTAATACCTTAGACTGCTTGTCTCTATAGGGTTTTAGGGTAATACTTTAGACAGTTTATCTTCACAGGGTAATTAAGAAGGTTAATAACCCTTCATGGGGTATTAAGAGAATTATTATAAGAAAATGCATGAAATCTCTTCAGAAACTGAACACTGAAGTGGGGATGGTAGATATTATTTTTAGATTAGTAAAAATCCAGCACAAATATTCAAGACAGCCTTTTGCACCAGGAGAACACTGAATTTGAGTGAAGCATACTGTCATGTGTGGGAAGAAGAATGTTTATGTAGATAATGACTACAGCCCAGGGTAATGTGCCAGGCAAAAACCTTTGCTGATATGAAGAAGTTTATAGGAAAGAGAGAGATTGCTCTGTTTGGGGGAAAAGAGTCAGATGCTCTCAAAGATGATATTTTGGTAGTCTTGTACTAGTAGGAGAGAGAAAAGAGAACACAGGCAGGAAATCTGGGAAGTGCAGTGCAATGCTGGAAATCAAGTCAAAGTACTGTATTGGAGAAGCAGATCCTGGAGAGTGTATCTATCAATGCCATGCTGTCCCAGAAGCCACGAGGAACCCTTACAAGGACTTTAAGCAGGGGAGTATTGTCAGTAGATTGGCCTCTTGTGATCTTTCATCAGGATGAAGGATAGATTTGAGGCAATACTGAAGGGAGGGTGATCAGTCACAAGGGGGCTGGCTATAGCGGTCCTGACCTTTCTTGCCAAGGGCATGCCTCTTTACTGGGTTGCTCCTTTTAAGCATATGCATGTGATTGTACAGAACAGTTAGACTTCCCATGTTGGGGCAGTTTTAGGAATTGTTTCTAGCTAGAGGGACTGGTATCCTTCCCAGTCTAGCATTTGGGGTATGGAAATAGTTGTGGTGTGTGTAGTGTTTTTGTTTTCATTTGTTTTTGAGTTTTTATTTTTTCCTTTGTTCTCCTGGCTTTTTCCTAACCCATTCCTTTCTCCTAGATTGGCCAGCTTGGGCCTTCTCTCCATGTCATCCCTATAGGAAGGCACCCACTCACCCTCTCTGTCTGCCTATAGCATGCATCCAAGGCTAGAGCTCAGGACTGCAGACTGGGTTGGTGCCTCTTCTGCCTCAGGGTTGTGGAGCTGAGAAGGAGCTTTTAAGAAATAATAAAAAGAAAAATAAAGTCTTTGGCAATTTCCACCTACTCAGGTCCTTGAAGGCTGCAAGGTTTCGATGATGTAGATTCATTAGGAATTCTTTCATTAGGGCCAAGCACCAGGCCTGATGAGAGCAGAGGCCCTCCCAGTACCCAGGTTGCCACCACCCCAGGGGCCTTGTCTTACAGAGACCCAGGCCTGAGGCTGCACAAATCGGGGGGCAGCCACCATCGAGAATCTGGGGAAAAATGATCAGGGGTTTAACCAAGGGCTCTTGATCTGGGGTCTGCAAATTAGGTAGCCCTGAATAGAATTAAGGAGACTATGAACTTAAGGTGAAAAATTACATTTTTCCGGACCAACCTTCTTATAAAATTTAGCTTATAAAATTCAGTTATGGATGTAGGAAACAAACCATAGTAATGTTAGTGGTACTTTTCCCTTTTTGCCAATAGAAATCACACATTTTTCTATAACATTACAGTTGTCGCAAATATCTTGTAATATTGCTTTCACCATGTATCGTTGCTCTGGAATTATAGTAGTTATGATCTGCTACAACGTCTTATTATTTAATGAGTTGATAAAGAAACACATACAGTGTTAATAAATCAGTTCTTTTTTTTTCTTGCTATTTTGATAACTATATTTCTGTATAATTGGTTTATTTTGTAATTCTGTCCTTTAAAATTTCTTTTTAAACTGAATCATTATTTTGAGTCCAAGCGTCATCAGACCAGTAAAGGAGTCTATGACACAAAAAAGTTAAGGATGCTTGGTAAACTGGGGCTCCTGGGTAGCCTAGTCAGTTAAGCATCTGACTCTTGATTTCAGCTCAGGTCATGATCTCACCGTTTGTGATTTCGAGCCCTGCATTGGGCTCTGTGCTGCATTGGGCTCTGTGCTGACAGTGCAGAGCCTGCTTGGAATTCTCTCTCTCCCCCTCTCTCTGCCCCTCCCCCCATCACAATAAATAAATAAATTTTAAAAAAATGCTTGGTAAACCAAGAAAGTGGCTCTTCCAGAGTGTATTGGTACTTTGTCATTTTTGGCAACTTTGAGTCACGGTTTACTTCTCTAGAATAAAGTGGTCAAATAAATGATCCATAACATCTCTTGCAATTCCAAAATTCCACTTTTAATTTCCCTCCTTCAAGCCAACATCTCCCATAGCCTTCCCCATCTCACTAAACTCTACTTGTGGCTTTTCCCTTCACCAAACCCAACATCTTCTCTAGTCTTGTCTTCCCTATCTCACTAAATGACATCACTCCATCCAGTTTCTCAAGTCAGAAACATAGGATTTATCCTTGATTTCTCTTTTTTTTCTCACCTACTACACCCAACATACCACCAAGTATTGTCAGTTGTGCTTCCTAACTTTTTGAGTCTGTCTGCATCTTTCTATCTCAGCCACCTCTCTCAGCTGGACGACTGCAAGGCTTCTAATGGAGGGCCCTATTTCTGTTCTTGACCTGTTACAGTCTGTTGTCTGCATAGCGACCAGAGTGGCCTTTTTAGTCCAGAAACGATAGGACTTTGTTAGCTGCTTAGAACTCCCTCCAATGACTTTCCTTGCACTTGGATTAAAATCCCTGTGTGAGCTGGTCCCTGCTAGTCTTCCAGCTTTGTCCCCTAACACTCTCCTCCTGGTACTAAGATTAGCTACTTTGGCCTTTTTTTCTGTTCCTATAAATATGCCATCTTACTTTCTGTCATAGGATCTTTTGCGTTTGCTGTTCCCTGTGCTTCAGAATGTGAGCAACTCTTTTTCCTGGATTGGTTTCTTAATCATCATTCCAGTTCTCTGTGGTACCACTCACTACTGCTGCTGTTCTTATTTTCTGTATTCTCCTCTACTTAGGATGTGAAGTCTATTAGAGCAGGAGTATTGTCTGTTCTGATTTCACTGTTACATTCCCAATACCTATACTAAATATTTACTGAAATATTTCGGACTACATTAAGTCTTTAACATTTTAATTTTTTTAATGTTTGTTTATTTGTGTGTGTGTGTGTGTGTCTGTGTGTGTGTGTGTGTGAGAGAGAGAGAGAGAGAGAGAGAGAGAGAGAGAAAGAGAGAGAGATCATGAGATCATGAGGGGGGGAGGGGCAGAGAGACAGGGAGACCGAGGATCTGAGGCAGGCTCTCCAGGCTCTGTGCTGAGAGCAGAGACCCCAGTATGGGACTCAGACTCATGAATTGTAAGATCATGACCTGAGCTGAAGTCAGACCCTTAACAACTGAGGCACCCAGGTACCCCAAGTCTTAATGAATGAGTATTTGGGACTACTATGTGCTATGACACCATTCAGGTTAATTCAGGGTGTAAAGAATGAGAAAATGTGTCCAAAGCAAATAAAATGGGGAGTAAGAAAGAGTTGAGTTATCATTGATTTGATAATATCATATTGCAAATAAAAATAACTTCTAAAGATCCCAAGGAAATGAGTCATAAATTATTTTATTCAGGGGGCTGGGGATGGGGAGGATGTGAGGGTAGTATGTAACATCCTTTAGGATTTTGAGTGGACAACTAGCCATAAAAGCACAGAAGTAATGATTTTATACACTGGGTATGGTACTATGCTTCTTGTCCACAGGCTGCCCATAGTATTTTATGGAACATGCCCCAACCAAAATCAGCCATAATATAATGATCGTTTTAGAGTGTCATGGTAGAGTGTGGCTTGTAGCAGCTCAAATGGAACCTGCAAGGAAGTAGAATGGGAAAAACCTCACTTGTGGGACACAAGCGTGTGCACACTGGTAGACTGAGATTCTTCTTAATCTTAATGTCAGAATGATCCAGATCCCAGAGAGGGGGGCTAGGATGGTGATTTCAGTGACCTACTAAGCAACCACAGAGAAGTGTTCAGTAGTCGAAGAAGCCGAACTAGAAAGGTGAACAGAAGGTAAGTCAGTCAGCAAGTAGCCAGGAGAATCAGGAAAAAAAAAATGGATGAAACCAGGTAAATGAGAGAAAGAATTGCCCAGGATTCACAGCAGAGAATTAATGTTGAGTCAATGCCAGCTGCCTTTGGTCAGCTCATCCTACTGAGAGCTAATCTCAGAGTTTGCTAGGCCGGCTAGTGATAATAGAAAGCAGCTGGTAGATGATGAATGTGAGATTTGGAGGGAAGGAGGTACCAGAGTGAGGTTGGAGCAGATATATTTCTGGACTAGAAACATTTGTTTCACAGTGAATCAGATGTTGTTAGAGCCATCCCAGAGCATTGAGGTCTCCCCAGATTTTTACACAAAAGATCTCTTAAATTGTTTTTCCCTTGTGAATCCCAAATTACAGAAATATTTTTCCTCAAAGCCTTATTAATAATTTGCTTCCCCATTTTAACTAAGGATTATAATTAGAACAGCATATGCTGTCCATACTGAATTGATATTAAGTTCATCTAAAGGCAAAAAAACATTTATAATTTTTAGCTACCTTGTATGTATGCATTTTGCAGTTAAATGGTTGTTTAATTTAGATTTTTCTATAGCCTTCAGATTGGGAGATTTGGAGCTTGGCCATTGAAACCCTAAATTTATTTCTCAGGTCCTTTGACTTCAAATCTTTGTTACTTAGAGCAGTGCCATTTTGCATAGGTTACTTTGGTTACTTTTCTCTAAGACTTAGTTTCTCCATCTGCAAAATGAGTATGAGTATAACAATAGTATCTCCTTCAATAAGTTTTTTTGAGGATCAATCACATGAGATAATACCTTTAATCACTTGCATATTGCTTGATAACATAGTGTGACCCTAATAATTATTAGCCATTATTCTATTTTCCTAATTGTTATTGCTATTTAGAGCGATGCAGCTCCATTTCCTGGAATTGAGTTGTAGGTCTTGGATTCCAAGTTTGATCTTTTTATCCACAAGAATTGATTTTCTTTCCTTAACACCAAGAAAAATGGAGTTGAGCATAGGACTTATTATATTGGCGGTTGTGGGTGGAGGGAGAATTGAGGACCTGGCAGGTTTTTAAAGCCTCCATCCTATATAAAAAACCAGCTGTTCTCCATTCACTGAGCCCAGGATGAAAGGAAACAGGCTTCAGCTTCAGTCATAAGGGATTACTGAGGTGACATGATGAGCTGCTGGTGATATTTTAGAGGTCTCCTTATGTCAAAGTAAGGAGATAGAGGGATAAAAATTGCAAATTGGCAAAATTTGTAAAAATGCCTCTGACCTTAAATGTCTTTCATGCATTCCATTTTACTGCAACACGTTTCATAATTGGAATCAATATCAAGATGACTGTACATAAATGAATAAAGTATATTTCCTTGGTTAGTGATGGGCATGTTATTTTAATATAGGAACAAAAATATTTCCCTTTGAAGTTACAGTTTAGTCTTACTAATTTTAGAAAAAGATTATTAAGTGGTGAATTTGACTGCATTTTAAATATGAAAATGTAGTCTTTCCCCTCTCCCTGCCTCCCTCTTTCCGAGCCTTTTCCTCCTAGTACCACTGCTAGTTTGTTCTCATGGTGATTTTGCTGGAGATTTAGTAAAACAATCAACTGGCAAAGATAGTGGTGCTATTCTTTATAAAATGATTTTTTTCTTACCTTGAAAAGAATCTTGTATTTAGTACCTTCTAAGAATAAGTATGGGGAGAAAGAGCTGAAAAATGTGACACAGTACTGTAATTTCTTTACTTTAAAATAAAAGCACAATTAACATCAGTACCTTTGGTTCAGTCTTTTTCAATGAATCACTTCTTTGTCTTCAGCAACACCTTTGTAGGTAGTGTAAAATTTACTGATACTATACAATTAAATTTAATGCCTTTTGGATTTTTATAACTAACATGTTATAAACTCTATTCATAATATCCAATAAGGTGACATTGAAGTGAGCTGATAATACGGGCTCTTATGTCCTGATTAAGCTATGGTGTCCAGCAGGTCCAGGAGCCAAGACCTCAGTTCAGACTCTGACCCTACCTCTTATTGACAGAAAATCTTGGGCAAGTTACCTAGTTTGTTAGTCTTTGCATCTTTGTGTGTAAAATAGGAATAATGAAATCTACCTCTTATGAGTGTATTGATTCATATGTGCTATAAATTCTGAAGTACCATCTGAGGGGAAAAGTGTTACTTTTTTTAAAAAAAATTTTTAATGTTTATTTTTTGAGAGGGAGAGAGACATGAAGTGTGAGTGGGGGAGAGACAGAGAGAGAAAAAGACACAGAATCCAAAGCAGGCTCCAGGCTCCAAGCTGTCAGCACAGAACCTGACGTGGGGCTCGAACCCACGAACCGTGAGATCATGACCTGAGCCGAAGTCGGACGCCCAGCTGACTGAGCTACCCAGGCGCCTGTTACTTATTTTTAAAATACATTATGTTAACTAGGTTGGTGGTTCTCTACCAAGCCACCATTGATAGTTAAATACTCATTTGTTGTGGACACTTCCAAATAACACATGAATTATATGTCTGACCTTTCAGTGGGTTATTTTTTTTTAACCTGTAGTTAAACCTTAAAATGTGACTAAGCCTACTCTACTTAATGTGTTTAAATAGCCTAAGTACAAAGAACACTATTAAATGTTAAGTAGTAGAGTTCAGTGCGGTGATAGCATTATAATAGGTAAGTGATTTGTAAATATCATGTGAAACAATTTAAAATACAGGGTAGAGTTTCACCTAAAACAAATGAATCTATTTAATAATAGTTTTTCTAAGATATTTTAACATGTCGCCTTCAGTCTTATTAATTTGCTTTTTAAATCTTACATAAACTATATTTCAGAAGTTTAAATTTATAAATTTTTAATGAACAGGGCTTGAGGCACCTGAGGGATTGAGATTTTACCCTGAATTTGTTTTTAAGGGATTTGATTTTTCCATTTTTTTCTTCATATTTGCATTTATAGCCTGCCTTTCAGCCATGGCTGAAAGGATACCCTTTAGTGTTTTCTGAATTGCTGTTTTTCCATGATATATTTACTATAGAGACTATTTTAAATTTAGGTCTTTCTGAATTGACATGAAGGCCAAAATTGACATTAGTACATTGGTGTTTGTTTAATCAATCTTGCCTATAGATTTTACACAACTTTAGAAGTCCTCTTGTTCTAAAAGAAGTCCTTTTTTATAGATTAAAAATTAATAGCTTAAGACCTAACAAACTTGAATAATAATACATCTTTTTATCTGTTTCATTCAGGTGTCTCATAATAGCTGAGCATTGTTTTTCTTAGGTTTGTGTGTTTATCACTCTATTTCTTATAGTTCTCTGCACTTAATACTTTTTTTTAACTTTAAAGAAATTTTCCTTTTTAATGTTTGTTTGTTTTTTTGAGGGGGGAGAGAGAGAGATGGAGAGAGAGCGCGCACGCGCGCATGCACATGAGCAAGGGGGCTGGGGGGAGAAACAGGCTCCAGGCTCTGAGCTGTCAGCACAGAGCCGGTGCAGGGCTCGAACTCACGAACGCGAGATCCAAAGTTGGACACTCAGTTGACTGAGCCACCCAGGTGCCTCTGTAGGTTTTTTTTAAATTGGCTTCTTTCATTTAGCATAATGTTTTTAAAGTTCAACCACTTTTAGCGTATATCAGTACTTAATTCTTTTAATTGCTGAATAAAATTCTATCATGTCAATATATGCAACATTTTATTTAATCCATTTGTCAGTTGATGGACATTTGGATTGTTTCCATTTTAGGGGCATTATGATTAATGCTGCTATGACCTATAGCTACAAGTTTTTGTGTAGAAATACATTTTCATTTTTCTTGGGAGGTAATTGTTTTTATAAACTAAAATAACCAAGTTCTAAAGGAAAAGAAGTTGTGTGGTACTTTTAGAAAAATCTTTTGCAGATATTTAAAAAATCCATTATCCCTTTTATTATATTAGTTAACTTCTGCTAGGTTTACTGCATTGACAAATAACTTTAAAATCTCATTAGTATACAGTAGTAAAGGTTTGTTTTGTATGTTAGATGGCAGTTGCAGTTGTCTGGGGCTCTGATCCACCTCCTGTCTTCTCATTACAGGATTCAGGGTGCAGGAACAGCCTGTATTTGGGATATGCTATTCTTATGACTGAGGGTAAAAGCAACAAAACTGGTGGAAACATGCATTTAAACTATGCTCAGAACTGGGATATGTCATGTTTCTGCTCACATTATTTAGCATAGACAAGCCCTGTGGCAAACCTAACAATCGGGAAGGGAAATGGAATCTCACAAGGCAAGTCACGTGGCATTAGGTGGGGATATATGGCCTTAGGTGGAAGGAGGCACAGATGATTGGGAACAGAAGTTCAGATGATGTCACCTCAGAAGAAAAGAATGAAACTAATGGAGGAATGCTGGGAAAGATAGAGGTGAAGCTGGTGGAACATCAGGTCTGTTGAATTCAAGGGAATGTCCCACCACTTCCCAAGTCACGGTAATTTCTAAGGTCAGGGGATGGTCAGCTTCAACCAACAGCATCTAAAAGTGAGCCAGGGACCCATGTGTGCTAGAGATGGGGGTGTAAGATCCTATCACGAGTGTTTCATGTGATATAATTTGTGTAACAGATGGCTTATCAGAACATAGAAAAGACTTCTCTTTCTTCTTAAGACCTCTGGGAGCAGTCTTTTGACCATTCCCATTCCTCTCCTGGCATCCCATCATACAGACGCCCATCCTCCTCTCCAGATACTCTTCCAGGTATCCTATCACTTAGGAAATAAAAGCAGGAAGAAAATTGAACCAAATCTGTTTTCATTCTCCCTGCCCATTTCTTCTGATACCCCTTTCCCGGTACAGGAGGCCTCAAAAGAGCTTTAGTATCTTCTGGGTGTCATATACTTCAGACAGAGATTCCCTGCCTTAAAAATCCTGAGACAGGGGTCACTGGAGTGAAAGTAGAGAGGGTCTCAAGTCAGACCAGTCCCTCCATAAATACATGCTATGCCTCCCAGCCCAACTATCTGTTATTATGGTAGTTCTCAAAGTATTGTCCTGGGGCCAATAGCGTTAGCATCATGTGGGAAGTAGCTAGAAACTCCTAGGCTCCATGGTTGTGGGCTGTGGGCTGTGTTTTAACAAGTCATTTTGATACACTCTGAAGTTTGAGAACCACTGTGTTATTTTATGCTGTCTACTCCCTCTACCCCTCATCCGTCTTGACAGTTTATCCTCTCAACCCCTTCCTTCTCTGCTACCAATGTACTTCTCATGTCTCAGGCCTTGTAACATTTTTTTTGAGTTTTCCTTATGGAATATTTGGATATATAGAAAAGTTGAGAAAGTAAGGAATCTCCATGTACTCAGTAACTAATTTCAGCAATTTTGAACACATGGCCAGGACTGATTGGTCATTACTCTCACCAATGCCTACCTTGCCTAAGATTATTTGAAGCAAATCACATCTATTAATCTGTGAATATGCCAGTAAATCTCTCTAGAAGATAGGGCTGGCCTTCCTCCCTTCCCCCTTCCTTCCTTCCATAACTAATATACCACTGGCCTCTCCCAAAAGAACCAAAGCAAAATCAATCATATCTAGTCTTCCTATTTCCCCAATTATCTTAATACATATTTTTGTCTTTAAAAAAATTTTTAATGTTTATTTATTTTTGAGTGACAGAGACAGAGAGAGAGAGAGAGAGAGAGAGAGAGACAGAGACAGAGACAGAGCAAGATCAGGGGAAGGGCAGAGAGAGAAGGAGACACAGCATCCGAAGCAGGCTCCAGGCTCTGAGCAGTCAGTGCAGAGCCTGACGCCGGACTCAAATTCACTGTCTGTGAGATCATGACCTGAGCCAAAGTTGGATGCTTAACTGACTGAGCCACCCAAGCACCCATATACTTTAGTCTTTTAAAAATGTAGTTCCTTTGCTTGAATTGAGATAAAAATGAGATCTGTGGTATTCTGTCTCTTAAAGTCTTTTAATCTCTAAATTTCTCCTCTCCCTGCACTCTTTCCCTTTTAGTTTTTATGAAGAAATTAGGTTATTTATCCTATAAAGTTTCCCTCAGTCTTGATTTTGTTTATTGTATACCCATGGTCATTTAAATGTTCCTCTCCTCTTGCATGACCTATAAATTGGTAGTAGATTTTGAGGCCTGATCAAATTCATGTTTGAGTTTTTTGGCACGACTATCTCAAAAGTTATTTTGTCTTTCCTTTAAGAGCATTTACTGTCTGGTAGCAGCTGTTGATGGTGATTACATAGATCCATTAAATCACTAGATGTTGCAAAATGATGATATTCTTTTTTTAAATCATTTCTAACTCCTATTTAATAACTAAAATATTTTTAAGTAAATTTTCCCTTGACAACAATTTATTACCCTTAAGTAAAATTTAAGTGTGAAGGATAAATGCTTAAGTATTTCCCGTTATTTATCAATTTGCAAATGAATGAATTGGTTCCTTTGGATCCTCCAAAGTTGGTAAATGAGTTAACTTTAGATTAATACTAAATTTAATAAAAACAGATTAATATTAAAATATTAATTTGTGGATTTAAAAATATCTGATGTTTCATCCCATTACTCCACTGATGCTCAAATTGGCCAGTGAAAGTGTTTTCAAGTTGGCTATTATATACTCTTGACACCACCCTAGTATTCCTTGATTGCTTTCTTGATTTTGGTGTCAGTTATCCCAGGATTATCTTGTAAATGTGCTGACCCAGACCAGGAATCAACCATTTGCTTAAAGAACCTTGGTACTTAGGGAGACCACAGTCCAGGTGCTAAGGGTGCTCATTGCTATTTGGATTTTCGGTGAACAGAATTTTTTGTTTGCTTCTTTGTTTTTTATTTATTTAGAGAGAGAGAGACTTTGAGAGTGGGAGAGAGGGGCGGGGGGAGAATCTCAAGCAGGCTCCAAGTTCAGCATCGAGCCCAACGATCCCTCAACCCTGAGATGGTGACCTTAGCTAAAGTCAAGAGTTGGAGGCTCAAGTGACTGAGCCACCCAGACGCCCCTCTTTGTTGTTGTTGTTGTTGTTGTTTTTTTAATACATAGGCACTATGCTTGGTACTTGGGCAAGTTGATCTAAAACATGATCCCTGCCTTTGTTAATAATTAAAAGATGGCGTTAAAAATGCTGAAATGTTTGGCTTTTGGTATGGAAGCATATAGGGGGTCACTTCACAAAGATGAAGGGGAGTGTCAAGGAAGGCTTCCTTAAGGTGATAGCAGTTGATCTTAGCTTTGAGGAATAAAGTGAAACAGAGATACTTTCAAGAGTTGTTTATTTAGGTCATATATGCCTTTGTCTTTGATATGCCTTTGTCTTCCCACCAGTGACCTGACCAGAGCAGAAGGCTCAGTTTCCTCTGCTATAAATTTGGCACTTATCAGCATATACTTTGTCTTTTCCCAGTTTTCTCTGTCAGTAATAATACAGTAATACTGCAAGGACTTATAATACAGTAATACTGCAAGACACTGTGTGTCTACTCTTGTGCATTTGTGATGTATTTGGTAGGACAAGATTCTTAGAAGGGAGGTTACAGAGTCCAAGAGTATGTACATTTTAACCTTTGTTAGAGATACTGCCAAATCACCAACAGAAATTTTTTTTTAACAATTTACAGCTTTTACCAGCAGTATACTAGTGCCCATTTCTTCACACCTATGATGATAAAATCTTTTCTTTTTTAATGTCTATTTGTTTTTGAGAGAGACAGACAGAGTGTGAGCAGGGAGGGGCAGAGAGAGAGGGAGACACAGGATTTGAAGCAGGCTCCAGGCTCTGAGCTGTCAGCACAGAGCCTGATGCAGGGCTCGGACCCACCAACTGTAAGATCATGACCTGAGCCAAAGTCGGACGTTTAACCAACTGAGCCACCCAGGTGCCCCATGATAATAAAATCTTAAAACTAATTTTTTTTTCATTTATTCAGTATCAGTTGTTGCGATTCCTTCCCAGAATATCAAAGGATCATTTAAATGTGTTTTCTTCTTGAAGTATAGAATTAATACAAGATTTTTAACTTACAATGTTTTCAGTACTTTTAGAAAACTTAATTTATAATGGGGCTCTTTAGTATTTTATTATAGATTAAGAACTTTCCATATTTTGTAAAGTAACTCAAAGTCAAATACCCAGAAACCATATACCCTGTTTCCCACCAGCTGCAGGAAGAAAAGGCTTCCTGATTTCTCTCTCATTTTTTTCTTTTGCTTTTTTGGAATATGATCTGGAGACCTGGATTGGAAAGAAAACATTCCTTTTTTATAAAATACTTATTTGTTTGTTTGTTTAGAGAGCATGGGGAGGGGCAGAGAGAGTAGCAGAGAGAGAACCCCATGAAGGCTCTTTGCTGTCAGTATAGAGCTGGAGGTGGGGCTCAGTCTCACTAACCATGAGGTCATGACCTGAGCCAAAATCCAGAGTTGGACGCTTAACCAACTGAGCCACCCAGGTGCCCTGGAAAGAAAACCATTCTTAAAGTAGTTTGGGAGCCTTCTAATTTTACCAGCCTCTTTCTCCCTTTATATGACTTTATTAGGTTAGTTTATGGTGGCCACTTGTATGGTCTGTGAAAATGGCTAACCCATAAATTAATTTACGTGTGAAAGTAGAACATCTGTGCTCTCTCTTTTAGGTGCTGTTGAATTTAATATCTTAGTAATCTTTACTTTGAGAAATTATACATTTTGTTTTATACTTAAAAATAGACTGTGATTCTTATATAACGTGTCAATCCAGATTTTAATAGTACCCTATTTTAACTTTTCTGCTCTAAATATATAATATCGTCAGATCTCCATACCCAGATAATTTTTTGGAATTATGAGTGATACTGAAAAAAATAAAAGATGAGAGAAGAATAAACAAAAGAAGGCAAAGAGGTTGGAGAAAGAAATCCAGACAGTTTAAAATCTTTTTTCCCCTTAGTCAGAACCTCACAGCTCAAACAAAGTGAAGACTTTAGTAGGGGGGGTCATTCATGCAAAATGGTTGTAGGTTATTTGTCTGATTTTCAATTGCTTTGATCTCCCCCTCCCTAAATTCATTTTGAACTTGCCACTTTGAGCTTGATATGTAAAAGTGTAATTTGTTTTCTTTTTCTTATAATTTTAGTGATTTGTTTTTATAAATTAGCTTCATATATTAGAAGTTTCCTTCTCGTGATTAATTTTATCAGACTTAATTCATATTGGAAGGTACCTTTTATTTTGAGAATCAGCTTGTCTTTCAAAGAAAAAGTGACAATAATTCCATGTTATTAAAAAATAAAGTCTCTATAAGGGCAGGGAATTTCTGCTAGATTTAATTTTATTTTTCTTTTTTAGCTTAGAATGAATTATCTTTTGTGGTGACAAATAACTGTTTCTGAAGCTGGCAAGAAAACTCCCTGTTGGGACTCTCACAGAAGTGTTGTGGCAGCCATCTGATCCAGCTGCTTAGAAAACTCTCTCAAGGTTGCCTTGTTTGTCTGGAAAGAGTCTGGAGCTCAAACTTGCTTTTTCCCCTGAGGAGAATGGTAGCTCTGAGCCAATATGGGAACAACTATGAAAGATTCTGTGGTGACAGTATGAAATAGAGGAGTACCAAAGCATAAATTCAAATTTGTATTCCAGAGCAAATTTTCAGACACAATAATGAAGAGGCTCTTTACAGGTTGGCTTGCACAGTATTTGCATTCATGTTCACCTTCTTAGGAGACCAAGAAATAAAGGAAAGAAAAGGAAGCCTCTTTTTTCTTACTCTTTCCTATTTATTCTAAACAGTCCACAACCAAGCTGATTGCTATATGAGAGTCACTGTGGAAGAAACGGGAGAGTCAAGAATATCGGTGCAGTTTCCTCCTCCTCCTTCTCCTCTTCTTCCTCCTCTTCCTCCTCTTCCTCCTCCTCCTCCTTTTCCTCCTCCTCCTCCTCTTCCTCCTCCTCTTCCTCCTCCTCCTCCTTTTCCTCCTCCTCTTCCTCCTCCTCCTCCTCTTCCTCCTCCTCCTCCTCCTCCTCCTCCTCCTCCTCCTTCTCCTCCTCTTCCTCCTCCTCCTCCTCCTCCTCCTCCTTTCTCCTCCTCTTCCTCCTCCTCCTCCTTCTCCTCCTCTTCCTCCTCCTCCTCCTTCTCCTCCTCTTCCTCCTCCTCCTCCTCCTTCTCCTCCTCCTCCTCCTCTTCCTCCTCTCCCTCCTCCTCCTCCTTCCTTTCTTTATTTTTGAGAGAGAGCTTGTGGGAGGGGCAGAGAGAGAGGGAGACAGAGGATCCAAAGCTGGCTCCGTGCTGACAACAAAGAACTCAATGCGGGGCTTGAACTCACAAACCATGAGATCATGACCTGAGCTGAAATTGGATGCTTAACTGACTGAGCCACCCAGGCACCCAGTGCAGATTCCTTCTTATTAAAAAATGTAGATCTTTGTATAATATTTTAGTGAATATTAATTACCTTATATTAAAATATAAAAGTGCACCATGAAATTATTTTGCATCAGATTAAGTAGAACAGAGAAAAGGGTCAGTAATTAAAAATGATTGGAGATCGGGAGGAAAAGTGTTGATGAAAAAAGCTAGATGAGAAAGGCAAGAGAAAGAAGGAAGTAGAGGAGTTAAGGAGAACAATTCTAGTTTTTGCCATCTAATGAGTCGGTTCCTCTCTGCCAACTTTGAGGCCGTCCTGTGGAGAGGCACACACAGGAAGTTGTGTGACTTTGAGGCAAGGTAACTTAATAGCTCAGTGTCTCAGTTTTCGTATCTCTAAGATTGCTAAACTAGTACTTCATCTGTAAATTGCTCAGTAAGAGTAGCTGGCAGGTGATAAGTGCTCAGTAAATGTTAGCTAGTATTATTACCATCACTGTTGTTATCCGTACCTTCTGTATTCCTGCATTCAGCAAAAATGTTTATGAAGCTACCTTAATGGTTAAGTTGGTAATTAAACAAGAGGAGGTCCAGGCCCAAATGAAGCTTCCATTCTTGTTAATGAGACCAATACAAGCTAGTAAATAAGTAATTATAGGTTGTGCTAAGGGCAATGAAGGAAATAAATAGAAGGGTGAGAAAGGAAGTGACTGGGGAGGTCACTTTAGGTCAGGGTATCTGAGAAGGCCTTCTTGAAGAGGCCTGAAGACTGACAACGAGCCCTTTAGGTCAAGAGCCTGGGAAAGTGCATTCCAACAAAGGAAGCTGCACATGTGAGGCTCAGGGGTTGGAGGCACCTCAGCATGTCTGTGGGATAGAGGTGGAAAAATGTGCCTGGACCACAGAAAGCAGAGAAGAATGTCTGAGAGGGCTTGGGGCCCCAGCCTGCTGTTTTCCTCAGCTGTCTCTTGCCACTCAGTGCTCCCTGAGGCCCCAAGGGAAGGTCACCCCTGTGGATGCAATGGAGCTTGAGTTAGAGGACCTCCAAAGCCATCTCTTTCAGACTGGTCCTGGTCAGGAAGCCAGTTATTTATTAAAAGCTCTAAAATTTCAGTTCTGAACTTTCTTAAACTCATCCAATTATTACTGATTGTTTCAGAAAAGACATGGTTTGGCTTTAGTTTTTTTCATTTTAATTTTTGTTCTTTTTGGTTGTGCTATCCGTGGCTTCTCATAATTACCATGTTAAGCTTATTAATAGTTTTTAAATAACTTTTACTTAAAGTTGTATTTTGTGAAAAGAAGGCATGAATAGGTAAAAACTGAAGAACAGTAGAAGAATAGAAAGCGTAGGAGTGAGTGAGTAAGTGGGTTTGGTTTTAGATGGGAAAGACATGAGCATTTCTAAATGCTCATAGTAAAGTGTCGTTAGAGGAGGAATCATTAAAGTTACAAGAAGAAAAAGAATAAGGTAACTTAAAAACTTCTTTTTAAAATTTTTTTTTTATTTTTTAAATGTTTTATTTATTTTTGAGAAAGAGAGAGAGAAAGGAGAGCAGGGAAGGGGCAGAGAGAGAGGGAGACACAGAATCTGAAGCAGGCTCCGGGCTCCAGGCTCTGAGCTGTCAGTACAGAGCCCTACGTAGGGCTTGAATTCACGAGCCATGAGATCATGACCTTAGCCGAAGTCAGACGTCCAACCAACTGAGTCACCCAGGTGCCCCTCCAGCAACTTCTTAATTATTCTCTATCCATTTTCCATGCTAAAGTGGACTAATCATTTTAAACACAAATCTGATTCTTAGATTTCACTGCTTAAAGTCATTAAATGCCTCCACTTGCTATTAGTCCAAAACCCAGACTTCGTATGGTGCTTTTTACTAGGTCATGGCCACTTGGTCGCTGTCTACATGTCCACCCTCAGCTCTCACTGCCCGGTTTCTCTCAACTTACACGTCCTCTGCCCCTAAACATCCCCTACCCCAATAAGTGTTCCAGGCTTTAGTCATATTGTACCGAATTTCTCTCAGTTCCTCAAATATGCTATGGTCTCTCAAGCTCTGTTTTTTACATTTTACCTGAAACCCTTTACCTTTCTCCTTTGGCTGACTATCATTCATTCCTCAGGCTTCATCAGTCCTCTCATTTCTTTCTGCTCACTGCTCCGACTCCAAGCCCAGATTAGTTGCTCCTTCTGTATGCTGCCATTCATCTGTCCATTTAATGTCGTCTCTTGGATTTCTCATACCTTAATACCAAATAGTAAATGTCTTTTTACTCGTTTGTATGTCTGCTACACTGTAAACTCTGTGAAAGTAGAGAACATGTCTTTCCGGTTCACTTTTGGATCCCCATGCTGGGCACTAGTGCCTGGCATATGGTAGGGCCTTGACAAATGTTGTTGAATAAATTAGTAGATTTAATTTTTGGTTAAAATGAGAAAAACTTTAATCCACTTATATAACACTTCTACGTAACATTGTCAGTCTGTACCAGGGATTGTGCTGTGGGGGATTCAAGGGTCCTTGTGATTGCTTTCAAGACGCTCTGGTCCAGTTGTGGAAGTAAAACGTGCACAGTGATGCTTGTCCAAATACGGGTTCTCATAATTTGGATTTTGAGAAGTTTGGTTATATTTGTAATACCTCTTTGTCAATTGTGAGAATTTTTTTGTAGGATAAGATGTCACTCCTCATTATTCTACATTTAACTGTCATAGGCTTAGAAAGAGAAAAACATTGACCTTGAGAAGGGGAGAGCAGATACCTTCTCTTTTTTTTCCTGCTACTATTTTGTTCTGTTTGAATAAAGATTTGTGAGGTAAGATAAAGTTGTAAGAAAAACTTGCATTATTTGAGGATAATCCAAAACAAGAGGATTTTAAAAGAACAAGTACAGAAAGGGGAGAGCACAGAAGGTATTTCAGGAAGGACCTTGGACACTTTGATTTCCTCTGTGTTTTAAAAGTCTTTATACTAGGGACGCCTGGGCGCCTCAGTCAGTTGAGTGTCCGACTCTTGATTTCAGCTCAGGTCATGATCTCATTGTTCGTGGGTTCGAGCCCTGCGTCAGTCTTTGTGCTGACAGTGTGGAGCCTGCTTGGGATTCTCTCTCCCTCTCTCTCCCCCCCTCCCTTGCTTACACTCTGTCTCTCTTAAAGTCTTTGTAAAACTACAAAGACATAACATTTACTGACCATTTACCCTGTGCCTGGCCCTGTGTGAGTCTTTTTACATGAATTCTTTCACTTAATCCTCATGGGGCTAGTGTTTTTATTATCCCTTTAGAGGATATACTTCTCTTCCTAGATTTTTCTTAATTTGTGCAAAGAAGAAATAATTCTGAGCAGTTTTTTTTTTTTTTTTTTTTGAAAAACCTATCATGTTAGATCCTAACTCATCTTCCAAAGACTGAGGATAGAGGAGAGCAATATGAACCCTGGCTTTGCTTCTGGGCCTTGTAGCCATGGGGCCAGGAAAACAGAGGACACTCATTTTCTTTTTTTTTTTTCCTGTATTTTTACCATGAGTCTGCCTCTTGTAGGATATATGTTGTTATTATCGTCAAATCAAAAGTCAATACAAATTAAGTGTATAGTGCTCACTAGAATCAATTTTAGATATACAAGTTGGAATGGATATTTTCTATATTCTTGCTGTTATATATACATTATTTATATCAATATAAGTTAACAAATAAATATAAAAATAAGATTGTCATTGCTTTCGTTGTTTTGATCCAGATATTCTTATTATGTTTTTCAACACGAAATATTAAGTTCTTCAACTACAAATTCTTCTGTCACAAAGGCCACTAAGGTTCAAATAAGAGGAGAGGGGACTAAAAAGACTGGGAAAAAGGTATTGTTCATTTAGAAAAGTTAGATGCACTAAAAGCTATATATTCAAAAATTGTTGAGTGAGGAAAAGCAGTACTATGTTGAAAGATAAGAATTGATTCAGTACTTTGAAGTGATGGTTCCTAGGGTCGTTCATTCTGGTATAGAGAGTGTGAACTCTGTTTTGGGAGACTTGTGATCTCATCCTGATTATGTCACTTACTAGCAGTATGACCTAGGGATGTTATTCTTTCTTAGCCTCAGTTTTCTCATCTTAAAAATTGGCGGTAATGATATTTCTAAAAAATATTGTTAGGACTAAATGAAGTGTTACATGTTAAATGCTTATCACAGACTTAATAGATCTCATAAGCCATTCCTTTACTGAAGTACTGTGCTCATGATTGGTAACATATGTGTTTGGTTTAAAGGGAAGATATAATTAAAATTTTCAATCCAGATGCCTAAGGGGAAAATTTTAAATGAATCATAGTTTTAAAAAGTGTGTTAAAGAAGAATTACATCCTTTTGGTTTCTGCAGAGAATCAAGTAAGTGTAAAATAGACACCAGCAGCAATCTTATTTGCAAGTATTATCAAGGATATTAAAATGCATTGTGGGTAGATAATCCATCTTTTTTGTGAAGTTTTCAACGAAATAACCCCCAAAAGGGGGGGAGGGGAAAACCTGGCTGATATTATAATGTTAGAATTAAAAGAACTTTTCACACAATCTAGAGCAACTAGGGGCAATTTGGGCCCTCAGGGGTTGTTTGAAGATGTCTTCAGACATCTTCACAAGGGGGTAGGAGGTTAAAGGGTTGAGAGAGGAAGGTGGTGCTCACATCTAAGGATGCTGCTAAAACATCCTAGAACACCCAGAACAGTGCCTCCTCCTTCAAACAAAAAAATTATTTGTCTCAAAATGTCGTTAAAGGCTTAGATATCAACTTACCTGGGAGCTAACATTAGGATGTGTTTTGTGGTGAATGCTTTGTAGAAATTACTAGATTGCTGTAATGTTTCATGCTTTAACTGTTAACTGAAAATAATGGTTTATCCTCTTTAAATGGTGTTAGTTTTTATGGGGGAATTAAACTAGTAAATTTCTTAGGTAAGCACTTCATTGTCTTCATGAGGAATAATAAGAAACAATCCAGTTGACCCATTTTAAAGATGATTTTTATTAATTTATAGTTCTTTTATATTGGATTTTATGATTACTGTAATTTGAGATGAGTTCCTTTATGAAAATAGTTATATGGACTAGAGATGTTAAGATTTTACAAAATGATCATACCTGGATTAGATTAACTGTGTATGGCAATTAGGAATTTAATTTTTTTTAATTGGAAACATTTTACTAATTTCAAAGAATAAACAAATGGGTAGTTACGGACTTTCTTGGCAATAGCCAGTACTTACTGAATTCTTCTTTTGTGTAACTCTATTCTAAGCATGTGACATGTATTCACTCATTGGATCTTCACAACAATTTCTTTATATGGAAACTATTATTTCCATTTACAGATGAGAAATTGGGGCACAGAGAGATCAAATTACGTGTACAGGGTCATACAACTAGTAAATGGTTGATCTAGGATTAGAATTTAGAGAATTTAGTTCGTTTGCTCACTTAACCACTATGTTACGTTATACTGCTGTCAACCAAGAGTGTTAAAATATTTTCCGATTAATTAACATCTGTCTAGACTAGATCTGTATATGATTGACCCTTGAACAATACAGGGGTTAGGGACTCCGACCCCTGCACATTTGAAAATCCACTCTATATAGAGAGAGCCTGGGTAGCTCATTGGTTAAGCGCCTGACTCTTGATCTCGGCTCTGGTCCTGATCTCAAGTTCCTGAGATCAAGCCCCCTGTTGGGCTCTGCACTGACAGCACAGAGCCTGCTTGAGATTCTCTCCCTCCGCCTCTCTCTCTGCCCCTTTCCTGCTCTTGCATGTACACGCACTCTCTCAACATAAATAAACATTAGAAAAAAAGAAAATCCACTATAATGTTTGATTCCCAAAAAACTTAAGTACTAATAGGCTACTCTTGACTGGAAGCCTTAATGATAACATGAATAGGCAATTACCACATATTTTGTATGTTATATGTATATGTATTATATATCATATTCTTAGAGTAAAGTAAGCTAGAGAAAAGGAAATGTTTTTAAGAAAATCGTAAGGGAAAATATACTTACAATATTATATTTATTGAAAAAAATCCACGTATAAGTGGATCTGCACAATTCAAACCTGCATTGTTCAAGGGTCAGTTGTATAGCCAAAAATAAACCGAAAGACCTATAATTTAAAAATGTACTTGTGGTATTGGAATGTACTGTATCAGTTTCTATGTTCTAGATTAGGATGTGAAAGAATGGAAATTTGGAGTTTTTCTTCATCTCCATGCAGTTTCTGGTGTATACATACAGTCTTTAAATCCAAAAGACACCTAGGATTCTTTCTCAGATTTCAGTTTTTCTTTCCCACATATGTCTTTCCAGTTCCTGTTTGTCTCCTCCTCTCCTATGTTTTACTACTTTGTTTTTTAGGTTTTGTTTATCTACTGATTTTTATCTTTGTTTTATCCATAAAATGGTTTGAATAAAATGGTTTTAATAAACTGGAGGTTAGTTACCAGTGGGAGAGTCTGTATTATGCGAATGGAGGCCTTGGTTGTTCTACTACTTCGTTTTTTTTTTTTTTTTAAGTTTTGTTCACTGATTTTTACTTTTGTTTTGTCCCTAAAATGGTCTTAATAAACTAGAGATTAATTTATTTCTAAAAGAAATGTTTATACTACTCATAGAAGCCCATAGAAAAGGTCTAAAAATGTACTGACTGGAAGGAGAAAACATCAGAAATACAGAGTTAAGAAAGCATGTATGGATGATCTGTAATTGACTATGGTTTATTTCAGAAATGACTTTTCTTAAATGAAGCTTCTAAATGAGCTATCAAAGCCACAGATTTAAAGACTATTCAGTTTGAGTACTGCTCATATTTTTATTTATTTATTTTTTAAGTTTATGTATTTTGAGAGACAGAGCGTGAGCGGGGGAAAAGCAGAGAGACAGGGAGAGAGAATCCCAAGCAGGCTCTGTGCTGTCAGTGTGCAGCCTGACACAGGGCTTGATCTCACAAACAGTGAGATCATGACTTGAGCCGAAATCAGGAGTCAAGTGCTTAACCGACTGAGCCGCCCAGGCGCCCTTCATATTTTTAAAAGGAAAAAAAATCTGGTTTATTTTTAAATTTTCTTTTATGTCTTTATTTTATTTTGAGAGAGAGAGAGACAGAGAGTGAGCGGGGGAGGGGCAGAGAGAGAGGGAGACACAGAATCTGAAGCAGGCTCCAGGCTCTGAGCTAGCTGTCAGCACAGAGCCCGAAGCGGGGCTTGAACCCACGAACCGTGAGATCATGACCTGAGCCGAAGTCGGACGCTTAACCAACTGAGCCACCCAGGTGTCCCCCAGTTTATTTTTAAAAGGCAATGTGTCTACTGTTTGAAAACATAAATATGTTATGTAATAGATATGTTAGTTGTAATAAATGTGAGTTTGGATATTTCTAGCAATGTAATTTCCAAATGAAGTTTTCTCAAATCCAACTTTAAAATCTTAATTTTTTCGGGGTGCCTGGGTGGCTCAGTCGGTTAAGCGTCCAGCTTTGACTCAGGCCATTATCTTACCTTTCGTGCATTCGAACGCCACATTGGGCTCTGTGCTGACAACTCGGAGCCTGGAGCCTACTTCGGATTCTGGGTCTCCCTCTCTTTCTGCCTTTCCCCTGCTCGCACTCTTTGTCTTTCTCTTACTTTCAAAAACAAATAAACATTAAAATAAATTTTTTTAATCTTAAATTTTTTCAAATCCTAAAATATGAATTACCTAAACTAACATTAAAAACTATTCCATTCTACAGCTGTTTTTTTTTTTAATTTTTATGTTTTCTATTTATTTTTGAGAGACAGAGAGAGACAGCGCGAGCAGGGGAGGGTCAGAGAGAGAGAGAGAGAGATACAGAATCTGAAGACAGGCTCCAGGCTCTGAGCTGTCAGCACAGAGCCCGACACAGGGCCCGAACCCACGAACTTTTAGATCATGACCTGAGCTGAAGTCAGACGCTTAACCGACTGAGCCACCCAGGTGCCCCTCTACAGCTATTTTTAATGTGTCAGCATATAAACGGCGTTTGTAAAATTTATAAATGTGAGCGTCTGTTGTCCTGATGAGTCTATGGTGTAGTCATAGTAAATGTAATTTATCTAACATATAAACATGAATTATGGGCTGGATGATGAAAATGCTTATCATTTCCACCCCTGAAATTAATATCCTGTAATATATAGAATGAAAGCATGGAAAGAAATGTTAAGACTCACAAAAAGGGACATTTTGTGTGTGTGTGTGTGTGTGTGTATGTATGTGTATGTATATACACTGGTGCCCATGGTGGTCTTGGGCTTTCTAATTTCCATCCATCCACTTTTTATTGAGGGATACATCGGGAATATAGGAAAAGAAACCCACTTTGAATCAGAAAGCATTATCTATCAGAAATGGTGCCTCTGTCTATAGGCATTCAAACTATCTGTGAGCAATAATTATTATTGTTAAGTAATAATACTTTAAAATTGTCAGTAACTGCACTGAGGGGAAGCTTGAGTTTATCCATCCCATAACCTTGGTGTTCATGGCTCTCAGTGCTAGTGTACTAGGCTTTTGAGTGGTCCTGGCTTGTAAACCTACATGTTAGGGTGTTTCTGAAGGATTCATTATTGCCCGCATTGAATATACCCACTTAGTGTCTGGTCTTGCTTCAGAAGAAGGGCACTGTATGTCTTTTACTTCTTGATTAAATTTGACTCCTTCCCAAATGGATCAGAACTTTTATATTGGCCATAGAAAAATGCTGTATGGGGCGCCTGGTGGCTCAATCGGTTAAGCATATGACTTTGGCTCAGGTCATGATCTCTAAGTTAGTGGGTTCGAGCCCCACGTCGGGCTCTGTGCTGACAGCTCGGAGCCTGGAGCCTGCTTCAGATTCTGTGTCCCCCCCCCCCCCTTCTCATATTCTGTCTCTCTCTCAAAAATAAATCAAAAATAAATTTTAAAAAAGGAAAGAAAAATGTATGTTTGGACAACCTCTGGAATAAAACTAAATACTGTACTTTAAAAAAATACTATTTTTTAAGAGGATTTTTTTACTTGTCAAAGAAACAGGTATTCGTTCTTCCATAGTACTTTTCCATAGTCCTGTATTTGGAAGGTCCAGAAAGGTAGGAAGAAGAAGAAGAAGAACAACAACAACAACAAAATCTGGTAATCCTACTGCTTGAAGGGAACCATGGATACTGTTTAGGCCTCTCTCTTCTTTTTTTCTTCAAGTTTTTATTTAAATTCTAGTTAGTTAACATATATGGTAAAATTGGTTTCAGGTATAGAATTTAGTGATTCATCACTTACATATAACACCCAGTTCTCATCACAATAAGTGAACTACGTGGGTGATGGGTATTAAGAAGTTCACTTATTGTGATAAGAACTGACTGACTTATTTCACTTAGCTTAATACACTCTAGCTCTATCCACTTTGTTTCAAATGGCAAAATTTCATTCCTTTTGATGGCTAATATTCCATTGTGTGTGTGTATATGTATATATGTATGTATATATACCATATCTTTTTGTTTTAATTTTTTTAATTAAAAAAAATTTTTAGTGTTTATTTTTGAAAGAGAGAGTGAGACTCAGAGACAGAGCATGAGCAGGGGAGGGGCAGAGAGAGAGAGGGAGACACAGATCCAAAGCAGATCATGACCTGAGCCAAAGTCAGACACTTAAACTGACTGAACCACCTAGGCGCCCCTTTATCTATTGATGAGTCGATGGATATTTGGGCTCTTTCCATAGTTTAGCTATCGTTGGTAATCCTGCTATAAACATTGGGGTGCATATGCCCCTTCAAATCAGTATTTTTGGATCCTTTGGATAAATACTTAGTAGGGCAGTTGCTGGGTCATAGGGTAGTTCTATTTTTAACATTTTGAGGAACCTCCAGTCTTTTTTCCAGAGTGGCTGCACCAGTTTGCATTCCACCAATGGTGTAAGAGGGTTACATCATCCACATCCTCACCAACATCTATTGGTTACTGTGTCGTTAATTTTAGTCATTCTGACAAGTGTGAGGTGGTATCTCATTGTGGTTTTGATTTGTGCTTCCCTGATGATGAGTGATATTGAGCGGCTTTTCATGTGTTTGTTAGCCATCTGGATATCTTCTTTGGAAAAGTGTCTATTGTTTTCTTCCCATTTCTTCACTGGATTAGTTGTTTTTTGGGTATTGGTTTTTATAGGTTTTTTTAATAGATTTTTGATATTAACCCTTTATCAGATGTTATCATTTGCAAATATCTTCTCCCATTTTGTGGGTTGCCTTATTAATGTTTTGTTGGTTGTTTCCTTCGTTGTGCATAAGCCTTTTATTTTGATGCAGTCCCAGTAGTTCATTTTTGCTTTTGTTTCCTTTTGCTTTTGTATCCCTTGCCTCTGGAGATGAAAAAAAATATCTTCTCTCTTTTTTTGTCACTGGAATCCTCCTTTTCTTAATACCCCAGAATAGAAAACTGTGGTTTATCTTTGGTTAGTTACATTTAGTAAATCCTGGTAGTTCTGGCTGTTAATTTGTCCAGCTTCTCAACTCCTGGCCGACTCCTTTTCACAGTCTTTGTCTTCGGTATTAAAAGTCTTCTCTACATAGTCATTCTTTTTCTATTATCTTTCCTCTTTTATTTTTCACATTACTTAGTAGGTTTATTTCTCTAAAAACCAAGTGTGATTCTATCACTGGGCTTAAAAATATACCATGTCTCTAAATGGTTTAAAGAGAAAGTGTGGGCAACATAATTTAGCATATATAATGTGCTAGAAGCATAGGAAACATAGTGGCTTCATTTATGGCCTCTGACTAGGTACTTTATATGTGACTTATACCATACAACTTGATTATCCCCTACGTGCAACCCATATTTCCAAACACCAGTATCATCTTTTGTGCTATTTTTTCTGCTTTGAAATCCTTTTTCTTTTGACTTTGCCACAGAAATGCTTCTTAACTCTCAGAACAACTTGGAAGTTATCTTCCTTGGGAAGCGTTCTTAAACTGTTAGATACAATTACTTACGCAGGTGTTCCAGGAGGAACTACTTATACTGCTTTATAATACTTGCCATGTCCTATTATACTTAGTTGTATATATCACGTACACTTCTGCTTTCCCAGTCAGTTAAGGGAGGTATAGATACCCTGTGTTTTGGAATCACAGGATGGTTTTGACTTTCAGAAAGTAATTCTAGGGAAGCAAATTTTGTTTCTCACCTATGACTTTCTCTATTGCTTGAGATATTTTATTATGTTGCCTTTTATTATTTTATCTGCCATATGCCTATAGTATTCTCATTGATTTCCTATATACATCCAAGCTTTATGCCAAAGATATTCAAAAGATTTTCAAGAAGTTTTTAGGGCTGGGGTGCCTCAGTCAGTTAAGAGTCTGACCTCAGCTCAGGTCATGATGTCATGGTTCATAAGTTTGAGCCCCGCATCGGGCTCTCTGCTGTCAGTGAGGAGCCCCCTTAAGATCCTCTGTCTCCTTCTCTCTCGGTCCCTCCCCCTGCTCACGTTCTCTTTCTCTCAGAAATAAATAAACATTAAAAAAGAAATTTTTAGGGCAGTGAAGAGAAGTGTTCAGGAATTAAAAAAAAAAGTCTAGGACACACCCTCCAAATTGCTTTGATTTTCTTGATGCTACTAATTGTAAGTTTCTGAAAGAGGCCCTATTTTTGTTAAAATTACTCAGTACATCTTTTCAGTGTTAAAAGTTTGCAGTACTTCACATTAGCATTCAGGAATCTGTCCAAAGAATTCTGAATATATTATCACTCTGTTTACTTCCATAGAATTCTGCAAGATAACATCACTTAAAGTTAGTGAGGACAAAAGGAAATTGGTATTAATAAATAGGTACCATAGCTCTGGAAGGTGCTAGATCACCTGTTCATTATTTTGAGAATTTAAATGGAGTCAAGAATTCATATAGTCTTCCCTTGTAAATTGTATTGCAGGGGGACCAAATAATTAGGGAAAGTCCTTTTTAGAAGAATTTCAGATAATAAATGCAGTGGAATGATAGAATTAGCAAATCCTATTCAGGCAACCCCTAAGTATATAATGGAGAATGACCACTGAGTAAATCAGGCTGGCAACACTTGAATACAGTGTCCAATATGAACATCACTTTGAGTAGGACAACCAGACATCTTGTGTGTCTTAGTGTGATGGATTAGGAACGTAAATGTATCACCCATGGAGTATTCTTGGCAAAAGACATGAATCGTGTCCCTAGATCTTACTACAGTTTACAGGAAATATGGGGAATGGAGGAATAAGTTAACACCAGAAGGAAACAGTCAGCTAAATTCAGGATGTGATAAATTCTACAGGACAAATGACTTGTTGTTAAAGATTAAATGAAATTTAAAGAGATATATTAATTAGATACAATGTGTAATTTTTGCTTTTGTTCCTGGTTTAGAAAAGTCAGCAGTAGAAATCTCATTTTTTAGATGATTGAAATTTGAACATAAAGTACGTATTAAATGATTTTGAGGAATTATTGCTAATTTTGTCAGATGTGATAATGGCATTGTAGTGTCAATTTAAAGCAAAGTCTTTAGCGGCCTCCCGGGTGGCTCAGTTGGTTGAGCGTCCATCTCTTGATTTCAGCTCAGGTCATGATACCAACATTGTAGGATTGAGCCCTATGTTGGGGTCTGTGCTGAGTGTGGAGCCTGCTTGGGATTCTGTCTTTCTCTCTGCCCCTCTCCCCTGCTGTTGCTCGCTCTCTCTTAAAAAAAAAAAAGTCTTTAAATGATAGTGATACATTCTTTACTACATATGGGTGAATTGAAACGATGTCAGGATTTGCTGTAAAAATACTTCATTCCCTGCCCCCCAAAAGAGGGAAAAGTTGTAGGATGGGAGAACTGAGATAATGAGACATTTTTGAGTTGCATGGGCATTTGTTCTACAGTTATCTCCTAGCTTATGTGAATGTTTGAAAATTTTTAGACCAAAAGTTGAAAAAATTAAAACCTGAAACATGTGTAGCATGGATTCTAGCAATCTTCATAGGAAGAAAACTGGGTCAGTAATGTAGTGTCTATATAATGAAAACATGCACCTGCTAGGAAAAAGCATGACTCTTCGTATTAAAACCAAAAAGACGTTTTCTTTGATAGTTTTCTTGAGGACACCATATAATATATTGTTAAAAGCATTTTAAGTTACATTCCTTCTATAAATTGAATCTTTGTGTGTGTGTGTGTGTGTGTGTGTGTGTGTGTGTGTAGCATTCCTCAAAATGGCTAAATAGCTAGTGGAATACAATCCATGGTTAATTCCAGTGAAACCAGCTTTATGGCAAACCATTATGATACAGTCTAGGAGCCTTACTTCAAGCTGTGTAGGCTTCCCCAGGAGAATTCATTAGAGGTCTTATTCCTATCTTTTCAAAGCTTAGAGAAACAGGGGCTCCTGGCTGACTCATGGTGGAATGTGTGGCTCTTGATTTTGGGGTCATGAGCTTGAGCCCCATGTTAGGGGTAGAGCTTACTTATAAAAATTAAAAATGGGGCGCCTGGGTGGTTCAGTCAGTTAAAGGTCTGACTTTGGCTCAGGTTACGATCTCACAGTTTGAGTTCAAGCCCCACATCAAGCTCTGTGCTGACAGCTCAGAGCCTGGAGCCTGCTTCAGATTCTCTCTCTCTCTCTCTCTCTCTCTCTCTCTCTCTCCCTCTCTCTCCAAAATAAACAAAAATATAAAAATAAAAAATAAAAGCTACAGAAATAAAGTAAAAGCTTAGAGAAATAGAAAAACTTTGTATCCATCTCTCCTTCGTTCCATTTCTGTCATAACTTTTTCCCCTAACCCCCTGTTGCAAAATTAGTTAATATAATAGATAAAAGAGAAATTTCCTTATAGTTTCTTCTTTTAAAACAATTTTTTAATGTTTACTTTTGAGAGAGACACACAGAGTGTGAGCAGTGGGGTGGGCAGAGAGAGAGGGAGACACAGAATCTGTAGCAAGCTCCAAGCTCTGAGCTATCAGCGCAGAGCCCGATGTGGAGCTCAGATTCACGAATGGTGAGACCATGACGTGAGCCGAAGCTGTACGCTTAAATGACTAAGGCACCTAGGTGCCCTGTCCTTACAGCTATTTCTGTTGGCCAAGAAAATCTTACTGAATTTTGTTTTCTCTGGTTTGTCTCAAAAACAAGTCTTTTTAAATGTAAAAATATTATATTAAAATAGGCATTAAAATACCACAGCCATTTATTACCTTAGAGATTTTGACACTAAATTCCCCTCCCCCCTCCCAGAGAATCTGTGTTAGGAGTAACTAGATGGACTGTATGTTTCCTGCAGACCCTTTTCCATAAACATTGTTTCACATGGAGCTTTTCCTGAGTTGAGCAGCAGTGAATTTGAGATTATATTTCCTGGCAAGTGTCTGAAATACTTAACCTCTGTGTTATTGATTAAATATGAACCATTATTCAGTGAAGCTATGTTAAAGTTCACGTTCTTTTCTGAAAATTGAATGACTTAACGAGAACAGTACATTAACTCTGACATGAGCCAAAGGAGTACCCAGGTAAGGCCAAGATTCTCCAAAAAATAATTTTAATTATTGGATTAGTTTTCTATTGCTGTGTAACAGATGTGACAGTTAGCAGTTTCAAACAATACAGATTTATTATCTCACAATTTCCATGGATCAGGAGTCTGGGCACAGTTTAAGCTGAGTCCTCTGCTTAGGGTCTCACAGGCTACAAATCAAAGTGTTGGCCAGGGCTGAAGTGTCATCTAGGCTTTGGATCTTCTTCTGAGCTCACGTGGTTATTGGCTGAATTCGTTTCCTTTTAGTGGTACAACTCAGGGCAGCTTGCTTTTCCAAGGCCACCGGAAAGTCTCTTACCTCTCTACTCTCTTTAAAGGGCTCAGCTTTATAAGGTAGGCCCATTCAGGAAAATCTCCTCTGATTAATTTAATGCCAGTAAGGGACCTTAATTACATCTGCAAAAGTTTTTCACCTTTGCCATTTAAAATAACATAATCATGGAAGTGATAGCCCGTTTCCTTTGCCCTATTCCATTGGTTAGAAACAAGTTGTAAGTCCCACCCACACTTAAAGAGAGAGGATTATACTTGAGCATGGGGCCTTTGGGGTCATTTCAGTATCCTGCCTACCAATATTACACTATTGCCTATTATAAAACATTTTAAGTAACTTATTTTGTTTGTTATCATACAGATGACATTAGTGAAACTTGAAGTAGGAGAGGAAAAAAGTGAGCCCACAATCCTGTCAGCCAGTGTATCAAAATGTTTTCCTTTAGCTGTGTGCATGTATAATTTTTATAAAGTATTATGGAGCAGAGATGCAGTTTTCCATTGCTTTTCACCTTGCAAAGGCATTTGTCTTGTTGCTCACATAATATTTATATGTACCGTTTTTAAGGGATGGAATTGCTTCAGGTGAACATATCTAGATTATTGAAATTGCTGCAAGTGAATGAATCTGTATTAGGTTAATCAAGAAACACGCACAAACAGTAAAAATCATTATTCTGTGGGTTTTGATAAACACACGTATTTGTGTCACTACCATCACAGTCAAGATAAAGAATATTGTCTTGTGCCCCTTGGTAGACAAACCCTCCCCCCACAGTGCAGTATTCTTACTTTTTCTTCAGTGTCATGTAAGTGGAATCATATACTTTGTAGCCCTTTGGGTTTGGTTGCTTTCAGTTAGTATAATGCATTTGAAGTTGTGCAGTAAAGGCATAGCATTTCTGTGACACAGTAAGAAATACATACTTGGTTTTTGTCCCCGGTTCCTGGTATAGAGCTCCTAAAATCCTTGCAATTTCCTGAAAGGAGCATCTTTTGTTATTCATAACAAACCTTTTTACGCCACCTGAGTTTATGCTAATGAGGTTACTCTTGATAGGCCCCTAGACAGCTTCAGTATGGTAGTTAGTTGTCACCTGGTTGCTAACCCTGTGATTAGAGGGTTGGCACTTTCAGCCCCATCCCTGAACCTTCATGGAGGGGAGAATGGTTGGAAATTGAGTTCAGTCACCAGCAGCCAATGATTTAATCAGCTGTGCTTATGTAACAGAGCCTACATAAAACCCTTTAAACAATGGGGTTTGGAGAACTTCAGAGTTGCTGAACATATCCACTTGCTGGTAGGGTGGCATAGTCCAACTCTATGAGACAGAAGCTCCTGTTCCTAGGACCTGTATGGACCTTACCTGTGTACCCTCTTATCTAGGTGTTCTTTGTGTTCTTTAATAAACTGGTAGTAGTAAATAAAATGGTCTTTGAATATTACGAGCTGTTCTAGCAGATCACTGAAACTGAAAGAGAGTTGTGGTTGTGGGAACCCACCACCTTGTAGCCAGGTCACACAGAAGTATGTGTAACCTGGGGACCCATACTTGGGAGTGGCATCTGAAGTGAGGGCTGTCTTGTGGGACTGAGCCCAAAAGCCTGAGGAGTCTGATGCTGACTGAGTAGTTTTTGTTAGAGCTGAAATGAATTATAAGATATCTGGTGGTGTCTGTAGAGTTAGAGAATTTCTTGGTGCGAAGAAGAAAACTGACACATTTTGTATCACCGAAGTGTTGTTTTGAGTAAAAATACCTCAGTTACTAAAAGAATAGGCAACTGAGCTGCCTAAGGTTTGGCCCTTGCCCATCTCCTGGAAGGTAACCTCTAAGCCCTTAGAATATCCTATCTAATAAGAGTGTCTTTGTTTACTTGAGGACCTTTGGCCACCCCATGTTGCCTATGCCAACAACGTGGCTGACAATGTGGTAGGAAGCTTTGTGTGGTATGGTATCAGCTTGACCTCTGCAGGAGTTGGGAGGCTAAGGCCAGCTATGCAGATGATCAGACCTGCCTACACATCAGACCCCTGATAAAAATGCTTAACACCAGGCTTCAGGTGAATTTCCCTGGTTGCCAGTACTCCATGTGTACTGTCACATTTTTTGCTGGGAGAAATAAGTGCTGTCTCTACAACTCTACTGGGAGAGGACAAGTGAAAGTTTGGTGTCTCCTGGACGCAGCCCTATATCCCTCTTATTTATTTATTTATTTATTTATTTATTTATTTATTTTTGCTATAATTAACTGACCATGAATAAAATGGCCCTTTTGAGTTTCATGAGTCCTTCTCCTGAATCATTAAAAGGGTGTCTTTGGGTTTAATGATTCTGAACTGCAGAAGTTCATCCATATTACTGCAAGTATCAATACTTAGTTCCTTTTTATTGTTGACTAGCATTCGAAGTTTGTTCATTCTATTTGTGTTGGTTGTTTCCATCTATTGGCAATTATAAATAAAACTGCTAAACATTTGAGTACAGGTTTCTTAAAAAATTTTTTTAATGTTTATTTATTTATGAGAGAAATACAGAACATAAGCGGGGGAAGGACAGAAAGAGAGGGAGACACAGAAGCTGAAGCAGGCTCCAGGCTCTGAGCTGTCAGCACAGAGCCCAACGTGGGGCTCAAACTCATGAGCAGTGCGATCACGACCTCAGCTGAAGTTGAATGCTTAACCCACTGAGCCACCCAGGTGCTTCCAAGTACATAGGTATTTTTCGTGTGAACATAGGTTTTTATTTCACTTGGATAAATAACTAATAGTCGGATTTCTTGATTATATGAAGTGTGTCGAACTTTATTAGAAACTACTAAACTGGTTTGCAAAGTGGTTGTACCATTTTGCACTCCTCCCAGCTACCACTATATGAGAATTCTAACTGCTCCTCATACTCCTCAATATTTGGTATTGCCAGTTTTCTTTTTCTTTTTCTTTTAATTTTAGCCATCCTGATAGATGTGATTTTATCTCACACAAATGGTAGTACTTTGCATTTCCCTAATGACTAATGATGTTAAGTGTCTTTTCATGTGTTTCATTATGCCATTCACGTAGCTTATTTAATAAAGTGTTTAAATCTTTTGCCCATTAAAATTTTTTTGTAGCGTTTTGAGAAATCTCTAAATATTCTGGATACCAATCTTTTATCAAGTAAGTATTTTGCAAATATTTCCTCCCAGTCTATAACCTTTGGAGAGGTGTTTTTAAATGTTTAATTTTTAATTTTATAGATTTTGTGGATGTTTAAAAATCTTTAAATATTTTTTATGTTTTCTTCTAAAACTTTTTTAGTTTTATATTTTACATTTAGATCTGTCATTTTGAGTTAAATTCAATAAATTCAGTAAATTCAATTTGAGGAAATAATGGTGTGAGAAATGGGTCAAGATTCATTTTTGGGGACAAATGGATGCCTAATTTTTCTGGAACCACTTGTTAAAGAGGCTCTCCTTTCTCCACTAAATAGCATTTTTACTTTTGTTAAAAATCAATTCTCCATATATGTATGGGTCTATTTCTGGACTCTGTTTTGTTCTCTTCACCTGTATACTTTTTTGCTGATGTCATGCTGAGTTGATTAATGTATTTTTATAGTATAGTCCTGAGATAAGATAGTATGAGTCTTTTGGTTTTTTTCTTTTCAAAATTGTTTTTGGCTTTTCCAGTTCCTTTGACTTACTTTGCTGATTTGAGAATCAACTCATCAATGTCCACATAAAAAATTTTTGCTGTTCTTTAAATTAGAATATCTTTGAATTTTTTAAATGTTTTTATTTATTCTTGAGGGAGAGAGAGACAGAGTGAGTGAGAGAGGGGCAGAGAGAGAGGGAGACACAGAATCTGAAGCAGGCTCCATCCAGGCTCTGAGCTGTCAGCACAGAGCCCAGCATGGGGCTCTAACTCAGGAGCCGTGAGATCATGACTTGAGCTGAAGTCGGATGCTCAACCGACTGAGCCACTCAGGCACCCCTGCTTGAGATTACTTTGAATTTGTAGATCAATTTGGGGAGAACAAGTCTACAAATATATGTTCATAATATATTGCTCTGCTTATTTAGGTCTTCAGTCATTAGTACTTTGTAGTTTTTCAGCATAAAGATCTTGTACACATTTTAGTACATTTATACATATTTTTATGTTTTTTAGCTCTTTTGTAAATGGTACTGTTTTTAAGTTTGGATTTTCAACTTTTTTTCTAGTATATAGAGATATAATTGATGCTTGCTTAGTGATCTTGTACTTTGCAACCTTGCTAAACTCACTTATTAGTTCTAAGAGCTTTTTTAAAGATACTGTCATTTTCTACCTCCAGTCATACCATTTGCAATCTGTATGCCTTTTATTTCTTTTTTTTTTTTCTTGTCTTACTGCACTTTCTAAATCTTGAGTGTGTTATTGAATAGGAGTGGTGACAGCTGATGTCCTTCTGAATCTTTAGGGGAAACCATTTAGTCTTTTATTATTAGATAGGATGTTAGCAGTAAGTTTTTAGTAAATGCACTTTATCAGGTTGCATAAGTGTCCTTCTATTCCAAATGTGCTGAGAATTTTGTCATGAATAAGGGTTGGATTTTCCTAAATGCTTATTTTTTGCATTTGTTGATGCCATCATATTTTTCTTCTTTGTTGACCTGATGAATTACACTGATTGATCTTTCAGTGTGTTGAATCAACTTGTATTCCTGGGATCATCCCCTATTGGTTTTGGCATTTTATCTGTTTTCTAAGTTACTGAATTTGAATTTGATTTGCTAATATTTTGTTGAGGATTTTTGCATCTGTGAGGAATATCTATAGTTGCTTTTTCCTATGATTTCTTTGTCTGATTTTGTTATCAGGGTAATGCTGTCCGCATCAAATGAGTTGGAAACTGTTCCCTTCTATTCTGTTCATGTAGATTTTTTTCCCACTCTTTTTCCTGTTTAGTTTCAGCTTTGACGATCTCTGTTGACCTACCTTCAAGTTCATTGATTCTTTCCTCAACTGTCAAGTCTGTTGCTGAACCTGTCAGAGGCTTTTAAAAATTTTGTTACTGCATTTCTCAGAATCTTTAGCATTTCAAATTGACTCTTCTAGCTTTTCTGTTCAACTGTTGTAGTTTCTATGTCTGATGTTTGCAATCTTGATCATATCTATTGTTTACCTGTTCCATTTGATCCATCATTATTAATAATTACTTTAATTAATTGGCTGAAAGTTCCAACATTTCAGTTATGTCTGGTTCTGCTTCTTTTGACCATTTTGTCATCTGACAATGATTTGTTTGCAGTTGAGATTTTGTGTAGCTTATAATTTCGTAAGGGAGGGGATCTTACCAAATTACTTTACTTGAAGGACTGATGCAACCGAAAGAACTTCAGGAGATGTTTTCACACAACTTACAGAAAAGGTAATGGTAACCTCAACATGCATGCACTGCCTTGGAGACCAGGGAAATCAACCCCTATGGCCAAGCTTATACTTTTTGTTTGAATACCAGTTGTCATTTGCAGGATAGTAGAGACTGAAGTATATAGTATTTATGTTAAGAAATGGGTATGACTCCTGTTCTACTGAGTTGTTCCTATGCAGGGTTGAATTAGTCTTGCTTGATCAGGGTTTATGTTTTGTTTTTTGTTTTTTTCCCTTGCTCTGGTTACATTCAGTGCATCATCAATATTAAATACTTCTAGCATCACTTTGTGCTTAAAGGTGGGGGTTGATTTGCTGAAAAGTTTTAACTCAATGTTTTTATTCCACCTATATCCTTAGGCCTTACTTGTACATCTATACTTCAGAGAGGCTCTCTCTGTGCTCTTTTGTTTTTCTCTATTAGTAGAGTGCTGTTATGATTACTGGGAGTTGATTTGCCTCATGGGCATGGGGCATATCTTTTGTCCTAGACCAGCTTAGTCTTAGGCAGGCTTTATTTCTCTCTCTTTCTAGTAATCCCACTTTTTCTCCACTAACAGTAGAACTCTATTGTTTGGGGCCAGGATATTTTCTGTCCCCCCATCGGAGGTGGATATTATCATCTAATTTTGAAAGAATTATACAAATTTGAGTTATAAAACTACTAGAAGAAAATATAGAATACATATTTTCTTTTTTTAATAATTCTTTTTTTTAATGTTTTATTTATTTTTGAGAGAGAGACAGAGTGTGAGCAGGGGGGAGGCAGAGAGGGAGACACAGAATCTGAAGCAGGCTCCAGGCTCTGAGCTGTCAGCACAGAGCTCAACACGGGGTTTGAATCCATGAACAGTGAGATCATGACCTGAGCCGAAGTCAGATGCTTAATCGACCGAGCCACCCAGGCTCCCCTACCTGCATATTTTCTAAGCATGACTTAAGGTTGAACCGTAAAGCTACTAGCATATTTGACTGTATAAAAATTTAAAACATGTGAATATCAAAACCAAATTACAAGTGGGGAAAATAAACATCCATGCAAATGTACATATAGAAGCAAATGAAACAGTTGATTTTTAAGTTTTATTTATTTAACTTGAGAGAGAGCGAGAGCGTGTGCTTGTATGTGAGCAGGGGAGGGGCCAAGAGAGAGGCAAAGGGAGAGTCCCAAGTAGGCTTCACGCTGGCAGCTACACGTGGGCCTGGAACCCACAAATTGTGAGATCATGACCTGAGCAGAAACCAAGAATTAAAAGCTCAACTGACCTAGCTACCCAGGTGCCCCAAAACAGTCGATTTTAAGTCGATTTTGCAATCATAATAGTTGAACAGAAGGACTTTTATGTATTATAAACAAAGAATATAAAGGCATACAAGGTGAAGGTTTCAGATATAAAGGTTATTTGTAATTCAGAGAATCTCAAGTTTCTCCATTTGAAGTTAGTTCTGATAGATTATTTTAATATGATAGCTTTAAGAGCAAATTTGGAGAGCAGACAAAAGAAGCAATGCTACAGTGTTGTTTAAAATTGTTTCATTGGGAAGTCCTTTGGCCTGTACTCTTGGTATGTATGTATTAATGACTGAGATATATATATATATATATTATATATTATATATTATATATGTATAAATATAAATAAATTCTGTGAGACCTTTGAGAGAGAACCTTTCTGGCTAATAAACACATTTGTTTTCCTAGAGCAAGATTACATTCGTCAGTCCTTTAACATTTTTCAGCTTTGAAACTACCATGTGACAGGAGTGGATATTTGCTATTTGATGAATTATTCAGAAGTCTTAGATGTAAGCTTTTAGGAACTTTCAAAATTATATCAGCCTCTACATATTATATATTATTATTCCAGAGAAGCAAAATGGTTTGCCCAAGCTTAGTGGTAGAAGTAACCTAGACTTGTTTGACTCCTGCTCTTTGATTATACTATATTATGTGACTGCTAATTTTAATTTGATACATTTGGGATATACATCTTAAACAACCATTTGTAAATGGCTATATGGAATGGGAATTGTCCAATTTTAACCTAAGTATTTGTATACTTTGTGAATAGTGAAGCTGGTTAGCCTTTTGAGTATTTCTCTTGGCCATTTAATTTCAGGTAATATAAAAATGTGCCCTGGAGTAGCAGAATGTTTGGGGGATGTTGATTTCAATTTTAAGTTTGTAGTTAAGGTCTTTTTTTGAGGTCTGTTTTTCATATGTGTCAGTTGTGCTTTTAAGGGAGAATTCTAAGGCCTCTCCTCCTGTGAGCTTCTGTGAACATAGGCTTTGGAATTGGAACACGATTTTATACACACTCTTTAATTGAATAAATAATTTGTAGTACTGAAGCACATGTGGAGCCAGAGGACAATGCTTTCCTTTATATGGAATAATTTATTTTTACTGCATATTTATGTTTTGTAGTATGTTATAAATCTTATTATATGTAACCATGTGGCCTTTTCTAGAATGTGCCAAAGAAAAGAATGATTAAAGATTCCCCATATTTTACTGCTAGGTCTTATTTTGTTTGGTTTCTTTGAAGCCAGATGCCATTAATTTGAGAAATGTGCCTCTGAGCTGTGTGTTTTGATCATAGAATTCCTTCATTATGTAGAATCTAGTTGCATCTGTGGGGAAGAACATCAGTGGAGTATAGGTAGCATGCTGAGGTTTTCAGTATTACTTTTTAGCTTAGATTTTACTTTGAGTTCCCCTCATTTATAGTTTTAAATATACGTAGAGTAGTTCTTTGACTTAATTTTCATGGACATCAACAGAAGCATTCTTTAGGACTTTTAGCTCTGCCACAACTAATTTGTGGTGGTAGTGAAATCTTGTGAGACTAATAGGAACATAACCCTTTAGGAACCTACCCTGTTTATATGTCAAAGTGCTAATATAATAGTTGAAGAGGAAAAATGCAGACGACCATCTAGCATGTTGTAATAGTAGTTAATAGTTGAAGCATTTATGAGAGGGATGTTGAACAAACAGTTTGATAGGACACCCTGGGAAGACCTTGCTGAATGCTCAATGGCAGCTGTCATTTCCCTGTTGTTTGTAGCTCCTCATTCAGCAGATTAGGAAAATTCCAATGTTACGTGTATCCTTTCTAAGCTAAAATTTTTTTTTTATCATTAAAGATCAGATTTAAAGGTTCATTTTTAATACAAAATGTTGAAGAGAGGTGGTAGATCCCTGTGCAGCCAGAATATAAATTGGAAACTGGGTAACAAATGTGCAGAGTATACAATTAAAAGGCTGAGGGGAGATTGTTCTTTTTCTTTTCCTTCCTTTACTTCTACCTTCTTTTCTTCTTTCTCTATCCGCCTTATTCCACATGGCATCAAGAGGACAGTGAGGAAATTATGTTTGTATATTGGCTTCATCAAAGACATTATTTGAGATTGTTCTTTATAGAATACTAAGAATAGACTGGTGTTTTGGATATGTACTCATAGGATCATTTTTGGGTTTGCATCAAATTGGTAGTTTGGTTAACAAAATGAATGTTTTTCTTGTGAATTGTAACTCTTTCTTTGTATGTGTTCTTTAGGAATTATTCCCAGGGACAACCTTGCTTTTCTGAGAAGCTAAAGTTTTATGTAGGCTTTATATTGTACCTCTATAATGAAATGAAATAATGTGTATAAGCCATTATTTTAAAAGCTATGAATAACTCTGTAGGAAGAACATAAACTCATATTTATGACTCGTGATATAGAGATTTAAAGTTCCTCTTAACTTGGTTGGATTTAGAAAAAGGTACATTTTGATACATTCATTAATTGATTTGATAGCATTTACTGAGTATCTACTCTGCACAAAGCCTAGTTGATACTCGGGGTATAGTTATGAAAAAGAAACATTGTCCTTGCCCTTATTGGAGCTTATACTCTATCAAGAGACACAAGTATAAAGCAATCAGTTATACAATTAATGACATAAATTGAGTTGTGGTAAAGTACTAAGACAAATATGGAATGTTTGAAAATCCATAGTGGGGGATTCGACCTAGTCTGGGAATCAGAGATGGCTTTCTTAGGAAGTGACATTTGAATTACATTATCATTAACATAAATATGATCAAGGAATTCAGTTTGAATAAGTGCTTATGTAAATACTTAAATGGAAATTATTTAAGGTTTAATAATAAACATAGTAACACAAATTTATTTCCATCCTATTCTTGGTCTTCCACTTGCATAATTCAGTTGAAATTCTTGGATTCCTTCGTTTTATTTTTTTATTCTTATTTTTTATTTTTAAATATTTATTTATTTATTTATATACAGAAGAAGTACTTTATTAAACACATTACCTTGGCTTCCTTCATTGTAATATTGGCTTTCACAGTTCCTAGATGGGCCTGTGTATAAAGTCAATGACCCCATAATCCAATCCAGCCTTTACATTTGACAATTAATAGCCTCTAAGTTATAATAGATTTGAAAATTATTTGTTAAAATACACTAAGCTTACCTTGTATGCTGTTCTATTGATGCTTCCTTAAATAAACAAACTGAAGCATTTCTATTGTCTGTTTTCCCAAATGCACTATGAACTTCTCAAGGACAGAGGCCCTATCTCCAAACCTTTCAGGATGTGAAACACATAATAAGTGCTAAATAAATAAATCAGTTATGAATAACCTGTGTTAATAAGGAGGCAGCAACTTGGTGACTGACCTTCATGTTTCTTTTAAGTGACAATTTAGCATAATGCAGGGTGCTTTGGAATTGTAAGGTCTAGTTTTGGATCCCAGTTCCTTATGTGTATGCTTAGGCGAGTATCTAAACTTCTCTAAACCTCATTTACTTCCTCTTTAAAAGAAAGTAAGATTATATGTGTAAAGTACTTAGCATAGTGTCTGACATATAGTGTAAGTGTTCCATAAATAGTGGCTAATATTATTATAAGATTCATGCACTCAATTTTTTATCTGTGTTTTTTCTATATTGTTTATAGTAGACACTTATAATGACACAGAATACTGGTATTTAGGAGAGCAGATAATTGGCCTTTTCTATAACTACACCAAATCAAGAAGTGAAAAATTTATAGCTGGTAGGCTGTTTGCTTACTGAAACTAAACTTCATGAACTACTAATTATTAATACTTAAGTGGGTAATTATGACCCTTATCATTGCAATGAATACATTTCCTTCCTTACAATTATAAGTCAGGTTTTGAAAAAATAAAAGAAATAGTTTTTATGAATAAATTTTTATGGATTTTTAAAACACAAAATAATCTTGGGGCGCATGGGTGGCTCCAGTGGTTAAGCTTCCAACTCTTGATTTCAGTTCAGGTCATGATCTCCCATTTTGTGAGTTCAAGCCCCACGTAGGCTCTGTGCTGACAGCGGGGAACCTGCTTGGGATTCTCTCTCTCTCCTTTTCTCTCTGCCCTTCCACTGCCTGTGTGCTCCCTCTATCGCTCTCTCTCTCTCAAAATGAATAAACTTTAAAACAAAACAAAACAAAACAAAAAAGTAATTTCTCAATGTATCTTTTATATAAACATATTTGATGCATGAAGTTTGAATTAAGGGGGTGTGTGTTTATTTAATGTAAATATTACATGTGAGGTCGGAAAAAGTAGAAGATCAAGTTTCTATTTTTGATTTTTGAGCTTCTGTAAGTAAACCTACTCATTTTAAACACTTCTGTGTCACTCTTTACCTATCTAGTGAAAATTACTGTAACTTTAAGTAAAACTGACTAATGCATTTTCTGAGGGTCTTTGTAAAAGTAAAGTATGTAAAGGAACAAACAAAATTGTAAGGTTTCAAATCTGACTTTAAAATTTAATTCCATGTTACTTAACATTTATGATTTGCTTGCAAAACCATATAAATACTCCCTGAAACAAAGCAAAAAATCCTTTAAGGTGTTTTTATTCTACATCAAAAATATATATACTTCAAGCTTCTCCAAAAGCAAAATATCCACAAATCATCCATAAATGATTTATTTTCTTATAAACCATAGATACTGGCCAGAGTCAGGGGATTCATAGCATACTGTTTGGAATGTAGTACTAGGAATATAAGATATTTGGTTGAAAATGTTATGAAGACATACAGCCTTCTGCACTTGAAATGCTTTGATTTGGTGGATTTACATGTTTCTCAGAGCACTTACAAGGATACCACTCAACATGTAATGAGAGTTCTTAGGAGTCCATTTAGAAATTTGCCTATAAAAGTTGAAATCAGGTGGCAGTTTTTTGTAAGGCAACCTGACAATCAGTACCACAACTATAAATTAGTGAGTGGCATTTATGTAATAAGAATGTTATTTTCATCTCTTAAGTGACTATATTTTCTCACTTGCTCCTAGAAAGTGAGACTGGGAAGTAAGCAATTTCCAATGTAACAATTGTGTGGTGCCCAAGACACCAAAGCAAATCATTGATAATTTGGTATCTGAATGTGATCTTAACTCTTTTCTCCTGCCATGTTAGGTCGTTCACCAGATTATTTTACTGGCTCCTTAATTCAAGTGGAGGTTTTAGAAGTCTTAGCCTGTAGTTCTCAAGATGTATTTCTGAAATCAAACTGCTCACTGACATGTATAAGATAGGTTTGATTTAGAGAATTCAAGGATTGGATCAAAGAAGTAATTATTCCAAGTTTGACATGTGTGTGTGTACTGGGTACAAAGTCCTGTTGTGATTGGACGGGAAGTAAACATAATATTTTTTCCTGAATTGTGATTGGCTAAAAACCTTTTATTTCCACAGTATTTTCTAATAACTGAATCCGGAGCCTTTCCCTGTTTTTATTATATGACTAGTGAGTTTGAAGTATGTGCTTGTACTGAAAGGACTCAAATTGGCACAGAGACTGTAAATATTAGGGACAGTGACAGAAGCCCTCCACGGGGCGTTTGGCATTCTTAAAGCTGTAGCGAGGTGTAAATCTCTGAATAGTTAAGACATGTAATTAGTGTCGTTGCAGACGGGAAGGACGAAAGGATGACAGTGTTTTCTTCATTTTGGTTTAGAATTGTGGACTGTTTTGCAGTGACTGTTTTCAGTGGAAAGTGTTGCTCTGCTTTGTTTTCAGTGGAAAGTGTTGCTCTGCTTTGCCGCTGGGACTACGGGACTGCTGTTTCAGGCGAAATTCGGGCTAACTCAGGCAGCAGGCTGCACGTGTTCCGAAAAACAGCGCTCTGGAGATGCTGCCTTGAACCTGGAGTTTATTTTGTGACCCAGAGTGGAACCAGCACTCCTCACTTTTGGGTCACCTCCCTTCTCCCTTCTGAGGGAGCTGCTATTAGAGAGGTGTGAACCTCAAACGTTCTTAATAGTGGTACGGAAGGAAAGCATTCCTTTCTCCCACCGCTCTCCTTCTTTGGCTGGTCCAGCTGCCCCCGTGCGGCGGCGGCGTGGGGCACTACTTTCCGACTGTGGTTGTTCCTCCGACCCTCTGCCGCGGCTCCCTGCCCCCACCCGCGCCGGCGGAAGGAGACGCGGTGCTCGAGGCCTGCGAGTGGATAGGGAGGCGGAGTAGTACTGTCCACAGCGAGGTGGCGGCAGTGGCCGGGGCTGCCTGACGGTGACGGGTGTGGGGATTTCTGTCAGTTTGTATGTGTGCGTGTGTGTGTGTGTGTGTGTGTGTGTGTGCGCGCGCGCGCGCGCGTTCGCGCGCAGCTACAGTCAGAGGCTGCTAGTCGGGGGAGTCGGGAGTCCCAGGGAGTGTTGAGGACTGCAAGAGACCGAGGTCGCTGTGCCCTTCTGGGCAGAGTGTCCGGTGCGCTTTCGGATCGGCCCTCGCTGGCAGGGCTGCTGCCGTCCCCCAGTCCGCTCTCCTCCTCAGCATGGGCGGCCAGTAGGAGCGGGGTTTCACTGATTCCCTCGCAGTGGTCGAGGCAGCAGATGCTTCAGCAGTGATGGCTATGGCGGTGGAGACTCGGCTGGAACTGGTGGGGAAGCGGTTCTTGTGCGTGGCCGTCGGCGAAGAGGCTCGTCCAGAGCGCGGGGAGAGTGGACGCTGCTGGCGGGGCTGGCGAGCGGGGGTCATCCGAGCTGTGTCACACAGGGACAGCCGAAACCCGGACCTGGCGGTAAGAGAGCGAGTGCCCCTCAGCCTCCCAGCCCACACCTGCACCACTGGTCTCTGGCAGCAGCAGCTTGTGGGGTTACCTCTGGTACCTTGCGCAGCCCAGCCGGCTGGCGGTCACGCCCCTCTTTGGAGCGGTCGGCCGCTTTGCCGTCATCCCCTGCTGGGGTCTCTCTTCACAAGTGGTTCCCCCGTGGGAGCGGTGTGGTGTCCGCTGTCCGGAACCCGAGACCCGGGCTCCTGCCCACGCCCCGCCCGGCCCCTTGGCTGCTGTCTGGGAGGGGGTCGGCGCCCCGCGGTGGCCGTGGAGACCTCACCGAGAGGCGGGGCTGTGAGCCGGTGCCGCTGGGGCAGGTGGGGGTGGCGGACGGAACACGAGACCACTCATGGCGGTAGGGGGCCATCTTCACCAGAATCTCTTTCCTTGCAAAAGTCTAACTGGTGCAGGGGTTAGGGACTTAAAACTTAGGCAGTAAGGTTGCTGGGGGGGGGGGGGGAAGGAAAAAGAGAAATCTCTGGTTTTTCAGGCAGTCCTGGGATTTGTGTATGTTTTCGAGGCAGACGCTGTGTTGTGGCGACTTGATACAACCTCTTTCTACAGACGCTTGGATTTCTAACTGGAAACGATGAAAATGACAATTTTTTATTTGGAGGGTCATAGAAATTAACCCACCCCTTCTTTTCATTTGTTTTTTTGCCACAGTGTTGTGGTTTTTAAGAAAGTGAATAGTGCTTTAAAAGACTCCCTGGGTTTTATATGACTTTAAATAAAGCAAGGAATATTATAAATTAAAATGTTATTCCCTGCCGAACCCGAAGTGGCCTTTTCTTTGCTTTCTTTTCCTTTTATATGATCCTGCCAATATTTTCTTTCAGTAGTGTAGGAATGCGCACCGTTTCCAGACGGGATATGCTGTGTTAGCGTTCCAAGCACGTTTTCACTTGGGGACAGGTTGGAGGTAAGGGGCGGAGTAGAGGCTAGGCATTGACTGACTAGTCTTTGCAGGGTTGATTTACGACTGCACAATCCATGAAATTTATTGGTAGTGTCCTGCGGTATTTAATTTTTTACTGATAATTTCAAACACAGTAATATTTTTTCCTTTTGTAGATCTTCGAGTTTACATTTCCAAATTCACTTTAATATCTCTCTATACATGTGCATACCTATTTTAATATTTACATTGTAAACCCCTGTTTAATGACTGTGGTCAATGATACAGTTTTATGGGGCATGTACTAATGTTGACTTGATATTACAAAATAAGTTTGTTTCACAAATAGGTATTTCTAATAGGAAATAAACAGAATAATGGTAATTTTGAAGATTTTGGTTATTCTCTTTGGAAAGAAGAAAAAGAACCTTTTTAAAATTTCTGATCTTAGTGATTCTACAGATTGTGTCAGTTCAGAAATGTAAAAGGCAAATGTTGAATTCATTCTTCCTCTTATTAACTGTGATATGACTTGGTTTTTATGTGCTAGCTAGTTGGATTATGGCTTAGCATTTTAAAGTTATTCCACAGCAAACCTGGAATAATATTTTGCTTTCCACAGTATTTTGTTTAAGTAGATGCATGACAGGAAATAGTTTTAAATTATGAATATCATTCATGGCAGTCAAGTTTTCAAAATTAAAAATGTTAAAAACTTTCTTACATGGAAACTTAAATGATACAAAGAATGGATTTACAAATATCACCTTTGTAAAAGGCCAAGTATTAAGCTGGGTATTTAATGTTTGTTTATTTTTGAAGGAGAGAGAGACAGTATGAGCAGGGAAGGGTCAGAGAGAGAGGGAGACACAGAATCTGAAGCAGGCTCCAGGCTCTGAGCTGTCAGCCCGACGCGGGCTCAAACTCTCCATCCTGAGATCATGACCTGAGCTGAAGTTGGACACTTAACCGACTGAGCCAGCCAGATGCCCCAACCTGGGCATTTAAAAATGAAAAATAGGGGCACCTGGGTGGCTCAGTCGGTTAAGCATCGGGCTCTCGGTTTCAGCTCATAATTCGTGAGTTTGAACCTACATTGGGGTCTGGGCTGACAGCACAGAGCCTGCTTGGGACTCTCTCTCTCTCCTTCTCTCTGCCCCTCCCCTGCTCATGCTGTCTCTGTCTCTCTCAAAATAAATAAGGAAACTTAAAATAAAAATGAAAAATAGATATGGATGGTGGGGATCAATTACTATAAGTATTTACTATTAATTTTGAGTGTTTTGTGGCATTGTGTACCTTGGTGGTTATTTCCCCAGTATCCATTATCTATTGTGTGATTTGATTAAACTGTGGGCCATGGTATTCCTTAGCTAATCAGGCAGTTGAACTCCTCTGGCTACACTGATGGGTGCAGGCCCTAACTCATTAGGTCCAATCAGAATGAAGTCTGATAGAGTGGTGTGTGGGTCTGATGCTGAAATTGCTGCAGCCATTTCCCTGCTTTAAGGTCGACCGGTTTGAGGGCAAAACTGACAAACAGATCAAATTGTTTTCTGAAGCCCAAATGTCACTGTTGGATTTTTCACTTGTGGGATTTTTCATTTTGGAAGAGTAAACTTATTTTATGTCTCTTTCTGTTTTTTTTTTTTTTTTTTTTGGAACCAAAAGCATTTTAACTATAATATTACATTCCATTTTTTGGGAAAGCACATATAAGAGGCATTTTCGTGACAGTCTTGCCTTGTTTGTTTTTGATGTTGAGACGTTCAGACTTTGGTCATACTTCAGTGATGGTGTTCAGAAATGATGATACATTCTTGATATCTCCCAAAGCTTTGAAAAATTGTTTGAATGAATGTAAGATATAAAGATATCTAGTGATATCTTAAATAATGAAGTAATAAAATAATGAAAAATAACATTTGAGTTTTTATGTCAGGAAGTATGCTATAAACTCCTTACAGTTACAAAGAAACTTCAGGAAAAAGGTATTATTAATATTTCAGAAATTAATAAGAAATTAACCTTTAGTTTTAGATATCCCATAGATGTATGTTTGTACTCTATGTCATTGTTGGCCAGATAAATACCTGTAGGTACGCTATTCTTAAGCCACAGTTCTGAAATTCAAATACTGTAGTTATGTACCAACAAAATTTTTGTAATGATTCATCAGGAAAACCTGACCAAATGAACTTTTTAAAAAGTAAAGCCTAATATGAACTGAATATTCTTATTTTGTAAGAGAAATGTTAATGTGCATGATTTTAGGATGCTTCTCTAAACTCCACCGGTTTACATACAACATAGGTACTTTTACATGTAATATACATATGACATATGCAGTATATCACCACTCAGCTATCACAATATATGCCCTATTTAACGTTATAAAATACAACAAATTTTGAACTTTAAAATCCCATCTAGTTGGAAGGGTTTGGGATAAGGGATTGTTATTTAAAAATAAATATTGATGTTTTTAATGGTGGTGATTTAGTGGTAACAAATATTACTAGTTTCATTTGTTTCAATTTAACAGTGATTCTATTTCTGCCTGATCAGATAAACAGTTGTTTTTAATGTAGTTTTTTAGTTTTTTTTTTTTTGTTTTTAGTTTGTTTATTTATTCTCAGAAAGAGAGAGAGAGCAGGGGAGGGACAGAGAGAGAGAGAATCCCAAGCAGGATCTGCACAATCAGAGCAGAGCCCAATGCAGGGTTTGAACGGACGAACTGTGAGATCATGACCTGAGCCAAAATCAAGAGTTGGATGCTCAACAGAGTGAGCCACACAGGTTCCCTTTCAATGTAGATTTTTAACAAACTTACATTTTATTTGATAAAAAATTCTTAATCTGCTAAATCTTTAAGGATTACATAATTTGCCTTTTAAGATTGCTTACTAAAATATTAAAATGTTTCAAAATATTGAAACATTCTTTGAAATTATTTAATTGGATGGAATCTTTTCATGTAGAATTTTTTATATTCTAGCTATTTTATAAAATTATTCTAGTAAACCCATTGATGAAAATCTTATTTTTATTTTTATAATGTAGAACCTATTAATTATGGAATAAGTGGTTAATTAGTAGAAAACAGCTTATTATCCTTTTAGTGTTTGGTTGGACATAGGGCTTAAAATTCTGAGATAGAACACAGTCTAGTCCTGATTTCTCAACCATTTGGGACTAGAAGTCATATAGAAATTTATTCATTGAATTTGAGCAGGGTAGATAAATGCTTCAACCTTTTAATAAAAGTATGAATACAGTGGAATCTGACTTTTGGGGTTGATTGGTAGTAGACCCCTTTAGAATTGATAAAAATTTTGGATTATATATTTCTTAATACATGACAGATTTCAGGTACAGTATTTCATCTGTATTTGTTCAAGACAGCCCAACAAAATAGATCTTTAATAGAACATCTTTTGAAGTTAGTTTGAAGAAATAGGAATTGGATGTAAGTATTTATAAATAAATACATGTAACTGATCACGTAGAAGATCTTAGGTTTCATTGAAATATTTCTCAAAAGTACTTGATTTATAGTTTATACATTTCAGTGATTTACAATTTGGTTCTCAATTTTCATCATTTATCTAGTGAGTGAATGAGATTAGTCTAGATTCAGAGTTTTTTCTATTCTGTAATTCCAGAGCTGTGATATTAATAGTTTTCACCTGTAATGTCCTGGAATAAAATGTTTATTAAGCAGAAATAAATTGCAGATCCCTCCCAAAAGCTCTTAATTCTGAGTTAATTAAACTTTGCTTTATGATATACCTTTTGTGTTATGTTACATGGACCACAGTTCTTCTGTGTTAAGGTAATGTGATTTTGTGTTAAAAATAATGTGATTTCTGTGTAGTATTTTTTTAAGTTTATTTATTTTGAGAGAGAAAGAGAGTGCGCACATGCGAGCAGGAGAGGGAGGGGGTTGGTGGGGGCGGTGTGTGGAGAATTCCAGATAGGCTCTGTGCCGTCATGGGGCTTGATCTGTCTCAGGGCTTGATCTCACAAACTGTTTGATCGTGACCTGAGTCAAAATCAAGAGTCGGATGCTTAAGTGGCTGAGCCACCTAAGCAACCCTAGTATTTCTTTTGGGTGGTCAAGATGAGTTCATAAGATTTGAATTTTTATTATCGTAGAAATTGAGGTAGAATAAATATCCCAAAATTACAATATTAGGCCTTGAAATAATTCAATATGTATTTTCTCATACACTTGAAAATTTTTATCAGCTATATTTGATTTTTTGATGAAAATACTCAGTAGTTCAAATTGATTAAAAGGAGTGAAATATTACTTCCTTAAATGATTAGTAAGTCACAGACTTTCAAAGTAAAAACACAAGGGGTGCCTGGGTGGCTAAGTCGGTTAAGCGTCCGACTTCGGCCCAGGTCATGATCTCACGGTATATGGGTTCGAGCCCCTCATCGGGCTCTCTGCTGATAGCTTGGAGCCTGGAGTCTGCTTCAGATTCTGTGTCTTTCTCTCTCTCTGCCCCTCTCCTGCTCGTACTCTGTTTCTCAAAAATAAATAAACGTTAATTAAAAAAATAAATTAAAAACAAAACAACAACAGAAAACCCTCTTCTATTGCTATGATAAAGATGCTTCCTGGGGCGCCTGGCTGGCTCTGTCCACAGAGCGTGGACTCTTGATCTTGGGTTGTGAGTTTGAGCCCCTCTTTGGGTGTAGAGATTACTTAAAAACAAAATCTTAAAAAAAATCTCCCTGAACCTTTGCTCTTTTTTTTTTTTTTTTTAATCTTTGTAGCCCCATGATTCAAGTCCTTTTGGGGTATCCTCCTTTCTTGACTATAATTTCTTCTATCTTCTTAATTTAGTAGTAGAGATTCAGTTCTTTGATTCTGTTTTCTTCTGTCTCATTTTGTTTATTAACTCTTGTTCTTTTTAGAGAATTTACTGGTACTTCTTTGCATCATGACTCACAGGTCTGCACCTGAAGCATTGGCCTTCAATTTGAATCCACCATTTCTGCCTTCTTCTTCGATGTCTTTACATGAATGTCCTACCTTTCAGTATGATATAATATGTCTCATGTTAATTATCTTCATGTGGAACTAGTGCCCCTTTTGAGACTTACCTTGAAGTAGTCTCATACTGGCTTTAAAGCTGTCATTTACTTTCAGCTTTCCACCTAGAATGTAGGTATCGACTAAGTTCTACAAATTTCTTCTTTCAAATTACAGTGTGTTCTTCCTACCTGTTCCCTCTTTTTTTTCAATTTATACTGCCATAGGCTACAACTTTCATTGCCTTATGCATATAGTAAGTGATCTTTTCACTTTAAAGTTTCTTCCCTTTTCCAGTCTGTTCTACGTACTGTGGACAGATTATCATACTGAATTTCCCTTTAGCTCACTTGATTAGTTTTTCTTTTTCTTTTCCAATGAAGTCCAAACTCCATTACCCTAGTGTTTAGACCTCCTCAGTCTTGCCCCGTGTCTTATGAAATTTAAAATTCTCTAATCCCTTATGCAAATTGTTGTGGTATTTAGTAAAAGTCTTTTGTTGGAATTGAAAAAATATTATAACGAACTGTTTATGAAATCATAAAGTGCGTTTCATGTTTACTTTCAAATTTCATTTGCTGGTAAATATCCTCATGCCAAACTGATAGGCATATTCTTTTTTTGTTAAAATTGTCATTACTTTGGTGTTGCATGAACTGAGTCAAATGAGAAAACAGACTGCTAGTCAAATTATATATGAAGTGTTATTATTCCATTTGTTTTTTAAAGAATCCAATTTGTTATACAGTATTTTTGAATCTGGAAGTACTACTTTTCATTGATTTTAAGATATACATTTTCCACATTTTAATGTTTTTGAAATTGAGGCACAGTTTGTATGTAATTCATGTCAAAAGTAACTTGTTTACTACTAGTCAGAATATCAAATGATGATTCTGGGTGACTCAGTCGGTTGACTGTCTGACTCTTGATTTCAGCCCAAGTCATGATCCCAGAGTTGTGGGACCGAACCCTACCTCAGGCTTCACGCTAAGCATGGAGTCTGCTTAAGATTCTCTCTCTTTCTCCCTCTGCCCCTCTCCCCCGCCCCATGCTCTCTTTCTCTCTCTCTAAAAGAAAAAAAAAATCAATTGACGGTATACTGGTGGTAGTCTGACTGCAAAGTGTGTGAACTTATGTAAAACTTTTCAGTCATAGTATCCCTTTAAACTCTTAAAAATTATTGAGGATCCCATAGAGCTTTGTATTTGTGGGTTATATCTATTGATATTTACTATATTAAAAATTAAACTCAGAAGTTAGGACATACAAATAGATATCCCATTCCCTGTCAGAACAGTGCTAGTATGCTACATGTAGCCTGTAAAAAACTGCTTGTACACTGAGGAGAGAATAAGAGTGGAAAAGGCAAATAATGTCTAAGTATTATTATGAACAGTTTTTAAAAATTTTTTAATATTTATTTATTTTTGAGAGACCAAGCATGAGAGGGGGAGGGGCAGTGAGAGAAGGGGAGGCACAGAATCCAAAGCAGGTTCCAGGCTCAGAGCCACCAGCACAGAGCTCAATGCAGGGCTCGAACTCACAAGCCGTGAGATCATGACCTGAGCCAGAGTCGCACGCTTAATGTACTGAGCCACCCAGGCGCCCCTATTATGAAAAGTTTTAACCTTACTAACCCCTTGAATGGGTTTAATTACCCCTGAAAACTTGCAATGAAGATGCCTGCTCATCTAATTATTTCCTTAGTTAGAATTATTTACATTGGTATAATGGCAGGTGTTTAAAATTTTTAGTTGAATTTGGCTTTTTCATCATCATTTCAGATGTCTTCTAGTATTTGCTGTTTTGCTATATTGCTATGAACATTATGTATTTTAAATGTAGAAGATTTCCTGTCACATGCCAGATAATATAAAAACAGTAGAACATGCAGTAGAAACTCACTATTCCTAGAATAGATTTTAGAATTTTTCAAAGCTAGAAGAGAGCTGTGTGACTAATTCATGTGTTGTGAAAGACTGTCACTTATGAGCTGAAACATCTGATCCATCTGTCAAAATTATGAGTTTAAGTATGATTCAGAAAACATCTTTAGGCTCAGAGGAATGTCAGAGAAAGAAGTAGTATGGCAATGTGTGGATAAAGTTTTGCATTGCCATTTAATGTAAAATGAATTTATAGGTTGGATATAGGATTTAGTTCCTCCCTAAATTGTCACTGCTTAGATTGAATCAAGGCAATGTAAGTACTTGGTGAGATATTTAAATTTTGAAACAATATGAAGTTGGTAAACTGTTCCAATATGTTATATGGCACCACTATGAATTTGGTCTGTCTTCCTTTTCTTTTTCAAGGTCACATTGATAAAATTATGTAAATGATATTTTAAAATGTTCCCCCTTTTCCCTTAAATGTGTAATTGCCTTAACTTTCAAAATCTCTTATCATACATGAATACAAGTGAGTCTTTTAAGGGGAACCATTTTATTTTACATTGTTCATCTGAATAAAGGAATAAATAATGAATATCAGTATAGATTATGTGTGTCCCATCTTTCCATAATGGTTTTGAAATCTGTAAACACACATATTTTTATGGAAATAAGGATTAATTCCCCTTGAAATACAAAGTTAAGGCTCTGAAAAAGGAAAAAGGTATAAATTTGCTTATAAAGAGAGCTAACATAATAGTACATTAAGTTTGCTCCTGAATTTCTTAGCTTTCAAAGCCAAAATGAGAATTGATTTTCCTTGATAGATAGCATTGATTTTCAAGTGATTTTTACTAAGCCTTACTTACTGGCTTTTTGGATTGCTTTCTGCAGTCCGTTGAAAAAGTGAATGGCCAGATGGTACAGGAGAAAAGGAAAAAACTTGAGGGTGCTGAATTTTGGTCCTCAAACCTTTCAATTAGAACAGCTTTGATTTTTATCATTTTTATTTAATAATGACTTTCAGTTCAAAAAAATTAGGTTATGCCGTGATTTTACCAGGGAAAAGAAAGTATGCTATTCTTAAAAAGAAACTTTCCATCACAAAAAATTCTGAAACTGGTAGCTTATACAGGAGAATTAAGTAACATACAACTTTTGTTAAAGACAATGAATATTAGTATAGCAAATAAAGAGCTCTTTTTTAGTAATTAAGGATCAAAGGTATAATTACAAAGTGACACTTACTTGATGATGATATTTCTGCAAGAGATTAATGAGGTCCAGGCCTGTAATTTTTTAGTGATTAGTGGAACCTGGAAAAGAACCTAGTATTTATTTAACCTAGTTTTCAAGAAGGTTCGTTCCTGTTTTAGCAAGTATCATAACATCATTCATTTTTATGACTGAATAATACTCTCTTGCATATACGTGTTCCTTTTTCTTTATTCCTTCATCTGTTGATAGACACTTAGCAACTCAAGTTACACCTTCTGGCTATTGTGAAAAATGCTGCTCTGAAGATTGGTGTATAGATACCTGTTCAAATCCATACTTGTTCAGTTCAGAAGAGGTGTTCTGTATCATATGGTGATTCTATGTGTAGCGCTGTGAGGAACCACCATACTGTTTTCCTCAGCAGCTGCACCATTTTTACGTTACCACCAGCAATGCATGTGGATTCCAATTTCTCCATATCCTAGTCAGCACTTGCACTTTTCTCAGCTGTTTTGTGTGTATTTAAATAGCTATTCTAATGGGCATAAAGTGGTATATTATTATGGTTTTGATCGGCATTTCTCTAATGATTAGTGATGTTGATCATCTTTTCAGGTGCTTATGGCTATTTGTATACCTTCTTTGGAGAAATATTCTAGTTTTTTGCTCATTTTTGAATTAGGTTGATGATTTTTATTTGTTGCGGAGTTCCTTATATATTCTGGATATTAATGCTTTATCAGAAGGATGATTTGCATTTATTTTCTCTCATTCTGTGGGTTTTTTCTTCATACTCTTGATAGTATCTTTTGGTGCACAAAAGTTTTTAATTTTGATGTAGTCCAATTTGTCTTTTTTCTCTTGTTGTCTGTGCTTTTGACCTCATATCCAACAAGTCACTGCCAAATCTGCTGTGAAGCTTTTGTGTGCTGTTTCTTTCTTTCTTTCTTTCTTTTTTTTAAATGTTTGGTTATTTATTTATTTAGGGAGCCTGCACACGCAAGCAGGGGAAGGAGAGCAGGGGAAGGAGAGCGAGGGGGAAAGAAAGAATTCCAAGCAGACTCTGTAATGTCAGTACTGAGGCCGACATGGGGCTTGAACTCACTCACCTGTGAGGTCATGACCTGAGCTGAAGTCAGGAATTGGTAGCTCAACCTACTGAGCCACCCAGGTGCCCTGTGCTGGTTTTTTGTTTGTTTGTTTGTTTGTTTAGTTTTTTTAAATGTTTATTTTTGAGAGAAAGAGAGACAGCGTGAGCAGGGGAAGGGCAGAGAGAGGGAGAGACACAGAACTCTAGAAGCTGAGTCTTTGCATTGTCAGCACAGGGCTCAAACTCAGGAACCATGAGTGAGATCATGAGCTGAGCTGAAGTCAGACACCTACCCGATTGAGCCACCCCTGTCACCCCATCTTTTATAGCTTTCATTCTTGTGTTTAATTCTTTGATCCATTTTGACAAGAATAGTGTCAAAGACAAGAATCCAACTTCATTCTTCTGAATGTGGTATGGTTTTCCCAGCACTATTTGTTGAAAAGACTGTTCTTTGTTCATTGAATGGTCTTGACACTCTTGGCAAAAAATCATTTGACAGTATATGTGAGGGTTTATTTCCAGGTTCTCTATTCTGTTCCATTGTCTGTGTATCTGTGTGTCTGTATTCCAGTACCACACTGTTTTGATTGCTGTAGATTTGTAGTAAGTTTAAAATCAAGAAGTGTGAGACCTCCAACTTTTGTTCTTCTTTTACAAGATTCTTTTGGCTCTTTGAGTCCCTTGAGATTCCATATGACTTTAAGGATTGATTTTTTATTGAAAAAAAAAAAAGGCATTGGGATTTTGATATTGTATCAAATCATAGATCCTTTTGGGTAGTATCAATATCTTAAAAGTAGTAAGTTTTCCAGTGCATGAACACAGGATGTCTTTCCATTATGTCTTTAATTTTTTTTCAGCAACAGTTTGTAGTTTTCAGTGTACAAGTCTTTTGCCTCTTTAGCTTAAGTATTTTATTCTTTTTGATTCTATTGTAAATGGAATTGTTTTCTTAATTTCCTTTTTATATTCCTCATTGTTAATATATAGAAATGCAACTGATTTTTATATGCTGATTTTTTATCCTGCAACTTTGCTAAATTCATTTATTCTAACAGTTTTTTGTGTGAAATTCTTTTTTTTTAAAGAACTTTTTTTATGTTTATTTATTATTGAGACAGAAACAGAGCATGAGTGGGGGAGGGGCAGAGAGAGAGGGAGACACAGAATCCGAAGCAGGCTCCAGGCTCTGAGCTGCCAGCACAGAGCCTGATGTGGGGCTCGAACCCACAAACTGAGATCATGACCTGAGCCAAAGTTGGATGCTTATCAAACTCAGCCACCCAGGCACCCCTGTTTCTGTGAAATTCTTAAGTGTTCTACATATGTGATCATGTCATCAGTAAACGGATAATCTTCTTTCTAGTTTGGGTGTCTTTTTCTTTTCTTGTCTAATTTTCCATCTACAACTCCAGTAACACACTCAATAGAAGTGGCAAAAAGTAAGCATCCTTGTCTTATTTTTGATCTGAGAGAAAAAGCTTGCCATCTTTACTGTTGAGTATGATGTTAGTTATGTTCATTTATAGCCTTTATTATGTTGAGGTAGTTTTCATCTTCCATTCCTTGTTTGTTGTGTGTTTTTGTCATGAAAGGGTATTGAACTTTGTCAGATGCTTTTTTCTGTATCATTTGAAATGAGCTTGTCATTTTTCCTTCACTCCATTTTTTTACTATAGTATATATTACATTGATTTTTGTATTTCAAATCATCTTTGCATTCTGGAATAAATTCCACTTGGTTCCGTGTGTGGTCGTTTTTATTGTATTTAATTTAAAATTTTTTAATGTTTATTTGAGAGAGAGAGAGAGAGAGAGAGAGCGTGCGCACACATGAATTGAGTGGGGGAAGGGCAGAGATGGAGGGGGACGGAGGATTCCCAAGCAGACTCTGCAGCTATCAGTGCAGAGCCCAATGTGGGGCTTAAACCTATGAACCGTGAGATCATGACTTGAGCCCAAACCAAGAGTTGGATGCTTAACCCATTGGACCACCCAGATGCCTCATTGTATTTAATTTAAAAATAATTTTGTAATTGTCATTTTCCCCTTTCTCCCATAGATATCATGGTGCAATTTTGCTTGGAATTGTATACAATTTTATTATAGACAAATTTGGGAGGAGTGAGTACCTTTACATTTTTGAGTCTGAGTTCAAATAACATGGAATATCCCTCTTCCTATTCAAGTGTTTTGTTTTGTTTTAAGTTCTGCAGTGATTTTTTTTTTTTCATGTAGGTCTTGTGTTTTTGTAGGTTTATTCTTAGACACTATATATTCTGATTTTTAAATGTATGTGGACATGTCCTCAGTCATTAATCCATCCATACCTTTATAAGTCATTGATTTGATTACCCAAGCACAATTTTTGGACTACAGTTAGTGTCTCCTCTCTTTTCCCCTGTGTATATTTTTAGCTTATGTAGAGGTTATATGTAAGAAAATGTTAAAAAAAAAAAAAGTGACATGATAATATTACTAGCATCTTCTATCTTATCTTGCCTAAGTTTTGTAATAGACTGTTGAAGATGTTATTTCCTTTACATACCTTTCATTTTATAATTGTAATCAGTGGAAATATAAAACTTACCTTCTAGAGTTTTCCTTTTAGATTAAGTATATAGCAGTTTATCTTCAAGTAAAATTGCATCACCATTTTCTGTATTCAAAAATACAGATATTTTGGTGGTGGTTATTTACTATACAAAAGAAGTACATATCAGAATACTTTAAATTTTAATTTTTAAACTGTATTTAAATTATTTCATTAAGATATCAATTCCTTTTAGACATTACTTTTTCAAAATTTTATATTTATGACATAAAATTTCAGTCTGTTAAGGATGGCATGCATCTGTGTAGACTTTATATAGGTTTTTTTAAATCTCCTTTACAATTAGACTCTATTCTCAATTTCTCATATATGTTGTATTTCAGAAAACTGTCCTGTTTTTGTCTCTCAAGAAACCTTGTTTAATGAAGGTTAAAACTTAGAGAATAAGGGGTACACCTGGGTAGCTCAGTTGGTTGAGCATCCCATTCCTGATTTCTGCTTTGAGACATGATCTTGTGGTTTGTGGGGTTGAGCCCCTCATTGCTGCACTGACAACACGGAGCCTAGCCTGCTTGGCGTTCTCTCCTGCCTCTCTTCTGCTCACACACTCTTTCTTTCTCAAAATAAATAAATATAAAATTAAAAAAACTTAAAGAATAAGGAAACTGAACCTTATGTACCTTGTAATTTTTGGGGGGTTGAGCCCCTCATTGGGCTCTGTGCTAACAACGCGGAGCCTGCTTGGGGTTCTCTGTCTATCCCTTTCTGTCCTTCCCCTGCTTGCACACACTCTCTTTCTCTCTCAAAATAAATAAATATAAACTTAAAAAAAACCTTAGAGAATAAGGAAACTGATCTTATGTACCCTGTAATTTTGTTTTAAAATTTTAATCTTTATTTTTGAGAGAAAGAGAGAGAGAGAGAGAGAGAGAGAGAGATGGGGGAGGAACTGAGAGAGAGGGAGATACAAACTCCAAAGCAGGCTCTAGGCTCTGAGCTGTCAGCACAGAGCTGGACGCAGGGGTCGTACTCATGAACCGCAAGGTCATGACCTGAGCCGAAGTCAGGTGCTTAACTGACTAAGTCACCCAGGTGTCCCCCTTTAATTTTTTAGTATGTTTTGTTCAGGTTTTAGTATTTTGAACCTTGGCAGAGTTGAGGAAATAGTAAATCAAAATGTATCCATTTTGAACAAATGGCTATACTTTCTGGATTCTTGATTGAGACAATTGCGAAATTAAAAAAAAATTTTGGGGGGCGCCTGGGTGGCTCAGTTGGTTGAGCGTCCGACTTCGGCTCAGGTCATGATCTCAAGGTTTGTGGGTTCGAGCCCCGTGTCAGGCTCTGTGCTGACTGCTAGCTCAGAGCCTGGAGCCTGCTTTAGATTCTGTGTCTCTATCTCTCTCTGCCCCTCCCCTGCTCACACTCTGTCTCTCTCTGTCTCTCAAAAATAAATAAAAATGTAAAAAAAAATTTTTTTTGTTTAAGTTTATATTTATTTTGAGAGAGGGAGAGAGAGAGAGAGAGAGAGAGAGCGAGCAAGCAGGGTAGGGACAGAGAGAGAATTCTAAGTAGGGTCTGCACTGTCAGCCCAGAGTTCGATGTTGGGGCTTGAACTCACTAACCATGAGATCAGGAGTTGGACACTTAACTGACTGAGCCACACAGGTGCCCCTTTTTATTATTATTTTTTAAAGATTATGTATTTTGAGAGAGAGAAGGAGAGAGGAGATCCCAAGCAGGCTCCACACACAGCACGGAGCCCAATGCAGGGCTTGATCTCACAACTGTGATATCATGACCTGACCTAAGAGTCAGACAGTTAACCAACTGGGTGTAGTACCACCCAGGTACTACACTTGGGAAATTTTTTAATGTATGAGGAAAATGTTCAGTTTTAATAAATTCAAAAAATGCAAAAAGTGAAGGGATCGTAAGTACATTAGGTACTAATTTATTATCTAGTCTTTAATTTTTTTTAATACTTACTAATTTTTGAGAGAGAGAGAGAGAGAGAGAGAGAGAGAAAGAGCACATCCATGCAAGCAGGGGAGGGGCAGAGACGTAGAGAGAGACACAGAATCTGAAGTAGGCTCCAGGCTCTGAGCTGTCAGTGCAGAGCCTGCTTGAACCCATGAACCATAAGATCATGACTTGAGCCCAAGTCAGATGTTGAACTGAGACACCCAGGTGCCCCTAGTCTTTATTATTATAATTTTTTTAGCATACAAAGGCCAAAAAATGAGAAATAACCCAGTTTTTTTTTTTACTGTTAGCCTTATAAAAATTAAAGTTATTTTACTTGCAAAAAATGGGTTATTCAGGAATGGCAGACCATTGCAATTTGGAACATGCAAGTTATGGAAAAGCCATAGTCAAGTACAACAAATATAAGAAAAGTTATTCTGTAGAAAAGGAGGAAGTTGGGATAGGTTGTTTTGAGCTAACCTCTGTTAGAACAAGAGTTGAAGGTGGTGACAGTTTCTCATTGGCTGAATTGCAGAGTAGTTGATTTCTTACAGGAGGTGCAATGTACATCTTTCCCTGCTGGGGCCTGTAATCAGTGATTGTTTCTGTTTCAGGATTCTTCTATTGGGGTCTGTAATTGACCTCAATTGGTGTGATTACACCTTCTATCCTTATATTCCACGTTAGTGAGGTTTTTTCCTCTTCATTCATTATTTTGTCATGGGAAATATGACAGAGCTTTTATTCAGACTTCATTCCAGGGAAGTTTTTATATTTTTTTTAATGTTTATTATTTTTGAAAGACAGAGAGAGAGAGAGAGAACGAACAAGCAGGGAAGGAGCAGAGAGAGAGGGAGACACAGAATCTGAAGCAGGCTCCAGGCTCTGAGCTGTCAGCACAGAGCCTGACACGGAGCGCGAACTCACTGACCATGAGATCATGACCTGAGCCTAAGTTGGACGCATAACCAACTGAGACACCCAGGCACCCCTTGTATTTTTTTTAAAGCAGTTTTGATGTTGACAAAATTAACAATCAATGGACACTTTTAAAAACTCTCAACTTTTTAAAAATATTTTGTTTATTTGCGATAGAAAGAGCACATGTGTGCCAGTTGGGGAGGGGCAGAGAGAGCCGGAGAGAGAGAATCTCAAGAAGGCTCCCTGCTGTCAGCACAGAGCCCGACATGGGGCTCAATCCCACAAATTGTGAGATCATGATGTGAGCCAAAATCAAGGGTCAGACACTAAACTGACAGCCACCTAGGTGCCCCAGAAACCCTTAACTTTTTTTTAATGTTTATTTTTGGGGGGGTGGGGGGAGAGAGAGAGAGAGAGACAGTGTGAGTGGAGGAAGGGCAGAGAGAGAGGGAGACATAGAATCTGAAGCAGGCTGTAGGCTGTGAGCTGTCAGCACAGACCCCAATGTGGGGCTCAAACCCATAAACCATGAGATCATGACCGGAAACGAAGTTGGATGCTCAACTGACTGAGCCACCCAGGCACCCCAGAAACCCTTAACTTTTATCTTAATATCTTCCAAGTGATCTTTTTTCTATTGTAATACAACAAGGATAGGTTTTTTTCCCCCTTGCACCTTATCCCATGTTGACATATCAAAATTAGATGGACAGTGCGCTTACACAGGTGATTCTTTTTAGTTGCAATATTAATACCACAAAGACATAGAAAGTGAGATTTAATCTCCTCAAATTATAATCCATTGCCTTTATTATTTCTGTCCTGTAAATTAATGTGTGATATTATGATTCAGGTTAGAGTGCCCTGAAGGTTAGAAGGAAAATGTACAGGCTGGGTAAAATTTGCTCACTTAGTGCTGCAAAAGGAAATGAAAGAGGTTGGAAATATGTTCACTTTGATTACAGGAAAAAAAGGGAGAAGGGTATCAAGATCAATCTTGTACTCTTTAAAATTATGTATTTTTTTCCTTCTGTTTTGAAGTCTTCTTTTTATTCTGTTGAAAAAGAAGAGGTTTCTGAGAAGCTTTGTAGAAATAATGTGGGAATGTGGGGAAGAACTGAGTTCAGGGAAGCTATAAACCGTTGAGTGCTTTTGTGATGTGCTATGCTCTATGGGAGAATCTGTACAAGGTTAGAAACTTGCTCATTATGAATTTGACCATTAATACTTAGAATACCCTATGAGTGTTGAGTTTTGGGGAAGATTGATTTTTATTTAAAAGTTCATTGTATCTTGTTTTTCTATTTAAAATGCTTATAAATATCTCGTCCCTAAAGTTCTACCAATCTCTTGCAAAAAACCTGGAACATAAATGTGATGAAAACAGAAAAACTTGTGTTGCAAAGGAAAGAATTTTCTGGTTTGGAAGTAAATTGGAATCCCTACTTTATACAAAAAGTGATCTTTACTATATTCTTGGCCCCTTGACCATATAAGGGGTATGATGTTATCCAAATTGTTCACAGTTTCTTGACTCCTGTTCTCCCTTGAACCAACTCTAATAAGCTTTTGGTTCCTCCCCCTTTAGTCCAGGGAAACTCCTGGGATCAAGGTCACAAATAACCTGTTTACTTTCTAAATCAGTTGTTGTCATTTCTCAGTCCTCTTCTTATTTGACCCTATAATATGGTTACACCCTCTATTCCTTCAATATTTTATTTTGCTTCTAGGACAAATGCTCATGTCATTTTTCTCCTACCTCTTTTGCCTTTCTTTAGAAGTTTTCTTCGCTTTTTTCCCTCATTTCTACAGTCCATTAAGGACTCAGTTCTTGGACCTTTTTTCCTTTATATGTTCACTCTTGTCCCTGTTTATCACATCTGTTCTCATCACCTTCAATACCATGTGTAGCCTGGTGATTCCCACATTTATATACCCTAGTTTGGACCTTTCCCTTAAACCCTTGACTCATATTGGAACAATTCATTCATTGTCTCCATTTGGATGTCTAAATGAGCATCTCAAGCTTAACATGTCCACAGCTGAGCTTCTGAAACTAGGCCCCTAAAACTGCACTGTTCTGTGCAGTAAGTGGCACCTCCCTCTTTCAATTTCTGGTACCCTAAAGTCCACCTTGACTTCTTTCTCTCACATCCCATATCCAAACTGTCAGCAAAAGCTTTCTGGTTGTACCTTCAAAATACATTCAGAACCAAACATATTTCACATCTTTCATCACTACCCCTCTGATCCAAGCCATTGTCATCTTTTGTCCAAATTTTCCAGTTGTTTCTAACTAGTTACTGTACCCTGCTAAGTAGTTACTGGTAAAAACTAGATACCTAACCAGCCTCCTAATTAGTTCTCCTTACCCATGAAACTGCCTATAGCGAATAGTCAGATCATGTCAGTCATATGATCAAATGATTCCAAGGATACTTAAATTGATTCAGAGGAAAAGCTGAAGGCCTTATTGTGCCTTGAGAGGCTCTACGTTATATTCTGTCCCCATCAGCCCACTTTGATTCCTCTTTCATTACTCCAGATTTATGTGTTCTTTTCCAGCCACAGTGGCCTCTTTGCTGTTTCTTGAACATTCCAGGTATTGACCTCCCTTGTGGCCTTTACACTTGTTTCTCTGTTAGCTAGGTCTGCTCAGATATCAGTATGCTTGCTTATTGGGCTCTTCTGTGTTCACCTTCTCTAAAATTGACCCCTTCCCTCTTTCCTCAACATTTTCTGTCTTCTATTCTGCTCTACTCACCTTGTCTCTAATTTCTATCAGACTTAAACCTTTTACTTATTTTTCTGCCCTAGAATTAAGCGTGATGAAACTGGTTTTTGCTTATTTTGATAACTGCTGTGTTCCTAGCCACCTAGAACACTGCTCAGCAATGAATGTATGTTCAGTAAATAGTTGTTTAATTAAAATACAAAGAAATGTGACAGTTGCCTAAAATATGGGAAATTTTAGGTACATTCCTTTGTAATGAAAAACCTGCTAAAGTCAAAAGAGAACTTTATAGTAAGTAAATATGAAATCAGAATGCTCTCCAATTACTGTTATGCATTGGCTCTCAGTAAATGTTTGTTGAAGAAATAAATACCAAGTATCTATCATGTGGTCAGCATTGTTGACTTATCAAAATTTAAGAAGTAAACTTACTTTCAAGGAATCTATACTTCTAGTAGAGGGAGATTATTAATATATTCAACTTTTGATTTATACTACAGAGTAGAATTGTAGGATAATATGAAGATTGAGTAAATCACCTGTGGCCACAATCATACCTATATAATGAACCCTCCATTTAAAACTCCAAAGAAACAGGGTTTGGACAGCTTCTGGGTTGGTGAACACATTAAGGTGTTAGGAGGGTGGTATACCTAGGGAAGGCATGGAAGCTAAATCTCCCCATCACCTTGCTTGCCCTATGCATCGCTTCCATTTGAGATTCCTCAGTTGTATCTTTTATAATAAACTGGTTATAGCAGGTAGAGTGTTTTCCTTAGTCTGTGAGTCATTCTGAGAAATTGATGAGGCTGAGAGGGAGTCATGGGAACCATTTTATAGTTATTCAGAAGTACAAATGCCCCATACTCTTGACAGGTGAAAAGTCACTGAGGTGACATCTCGTGTGGGGCCAAGTCCTCGAATCTGTAGAGTCTGATGCGTTCTCCTGGTAGTTAGTGCCAAAATCAAATTGAATAGTGGGACCCTCACTTGCTATCAAATTGTTGGAGAAGCGGTTTCGGAAAATACACCATGTACTTGGTATCAGGAAGGAAAAAGCCACTCAACAATTAAAGATTAATTATATGATAATATTAAGTGCTGTGTAAATTAAGAGAAGTGACATCATTGAAAGCATGCCATTGTTATATTTTCTATGATATGAAGGCCTCATGGAGGAGCTGGATTATAAAGGATAGGTAGCAGTTGTATTTGATGGAAACACTACATGCCAGAGAGGAGAGTAGTCTGAATATTTTCTTGAGGGGCAAGAATAAGTTTGGTATGGAAACAAAAATACTTCACAAATTTTTAGGTCATCTTTTTTTTTGTAAAAAAAACTTCATTCTCTACTTGGTTACTTTCAATTGCAGGGTATATATTTTATGCACACTATTACATAACCTTCTACTGAATTGTGAGAAGTTACAGTTTGTTTTAGAAATTTGAAATGTAATGGCCCCTTGGAGTCAAATCTAGTAAAAATCCAAAAGAGCAAATATGAGAGCACACACACACACACATCCAAAACTCTTTATGTTTTTTATGTGCATATAATGTAGTTTTTTTAACATTTATTCATTTTTTAATTTTCTTTTTTAATTTTCTTTTTTTTTTTTTAACTTTATAGTTTATTGTCAAGTTGGTTTCCATATAACACCCAGTGCTCTTCCCCACAAGTGTCTTCCACCATGACCATCACCATTTATTCATTTTTGAGAGACAGAGAGAGACAGCGCAAGGGAGAAGACCAGAGAGAGAGGGAGTCACAGAATCTGAAGCAGGCTCTAGGCTCTGTCTCAGCTCTCAGCACAGAGCCCTCTGTGGGGCTCAAACCCATGAACCACGAGATCATGACCTGAGCTGAAGTCGGACGCTTAACTGACTGAGCCACCCAGGCGTAGTTGTAACTATGTTTTAACCTCTTTATTAAGAGTGGCTTACATCCATTATGAGGATAGAACCAGGAGCAACTTTTGTGGCATGTTCAAATACTTTACTTTTTCTCCCTCACAATCTAGGACACTGTTTCTGGACTTGTTCATTATGATCATTAGCATGTAAAGGGAAAGTCTAGCTTTCTGATAAATCAGCCTCCCTGAATCTTTGGACAGTATTTTTGGTTGCTTGTCTACATCATTTTAGTCAAGTATTTCTTGTTGGTGATCTCACCAATTACCTTGACCAGTCATCATTGATAATGTGTGTCATCGTAAATATAGCCCCCAGAATAGTGCTTAACAAATAATAGGCGCTAGGTAAATATCCTTAAATATATAAAATGTTGGGTAAATATATTCACTTAGTTCTCCCATGCTTTAAAAGAGAAGAGGAATGAGAGAAGCAGGATAACACGCATATTTATTCAAGTGACTAAATCCACAGCATAACTGAGGCCGAAGAACAAGATGAGATTAAATAATGAGGATGAAAACAAAAGAAGAGTGTCAAGTACTAGTAGTAGTAGAAAAGGGACGAAAGTCAGGTTTTTTTTCCAACTGCCACCTTACATTGGAGTTAATCTTTTGAACTGGCAGCTAGCTACTATGGGATTTTCTTGAAATTAAGTGATGCCTGCAAAAAAGAAAATTGAAAAGAGAGCTTTCAAGTGAACCTTAAGAATAGAGATCAGAGAGAATGCAAAATAAGACGATTGAGAGAAGGACTTAAAAATCTGAGGCAGAAAGATTGGAGGAATGGTTGGTTCACAGTGGTGATACTAGTTTTTCACTTAACATAGACATCCTTGCCACGTGCCAGGCATTATCTTAATGTTAGGCACTTTGTATCTATTAACTGATTTCATCTTTTTAACTTTATAAGTTAATTACTATTATTTCCACTTTACAACCGTGGCAGGCATTTTTGAAACATTAAGCCCTTATATCTTAACTTATTTCATCCTCATACTAATTTTATGAGTCAATTACTGCTGTTACTTCCATTTTACAAATGTGGCAAGTGAGGAATATAGAGGTTTGGGAAATTGCTCAAGGTCGTACATACTATGTAAATGATGGCTGTATTAGAACCCGGGTTCTGTGAAACTTTTTGTGTGTTAATGTTGCCTCAGTAGTAGAGTCCAGGGACCTCTTCAAGAGTTACAGAATGAGATGACTGCCAGGAAGGATTTAGTTTAAACCACATACAAAAGGAGGATCATCTGAGCCAGTGGATCTTAAGAGAGCTTTTAGTTCTTCACACATGACACTGTTTTCCACTCTGCCTTTTTGTGTTTGTCCCTTTTGCCTGCAGTCCCTTTGTTTTATTTTTCTCTTATTCATTGCCTGTTTAATTTTTTCTGTCTTTTTAAGGCATAGCTCTTCTTAGGAAGTATTTCCTAACCCCACCCATTTTCCCTCATCCCTGGTTGAATAAGGTGACTTGGAGCAGCTCTTTTCTGTAACTATTATCTGTGTGTCTTTGAAAAGTGATTTAATCTCAGTTGGTTTTCTAATATATATAATAGAGAATGTTTTATCTAACAGGGTAATTATAAGAATTATGTAAAGCACTTACCACATTGCCTTTTGTTCCTTTTACTAAAGCTGGTTGTGCATGTACCTGTCTTTGGGGGAAGTGTAGTAATAAAGAATAATTATCTCAAGGTTCAGTCTTTAAGGAAGATACAGCAATAGAGTGGCAACAACCTAGTGGTTGTATTCTGAGAGTTAGTTGGTCAGTGGGTTACTGAGTGATAGAGCATAGAAACTGTAAAAGCTGCATCTACTCTTATTTGCTGGATGCTCAGAGAATGCATTTTAACTTTAATAAGTAGAAGATTTTGCAGAAAAAGAATAATTAGAATTTATGAGGTATTATAAAAATGTGGATGCTTGGTGATTTTTTGCAGTTGTCTGCTTCTATTTTCTTATTGGTTTGAATAATGTTCTCTTTATAAACAGTAGATTATCTTTTAAGATCTTAATAATTCTGATCCTTTTTCTGTAACATGCTCACATTTTTCTTTGTACCTTGTAGATTAAGGTTGCTTTTATATTTCACTATCACCTAAGGTAAAATTATTACATTTCATTTCCTTGCTGCTCTCTACTTAGTAGTACTGTCATCCTTGCTCTTGATGGAAAAATTAAGTAATGCCAAATTATTTAAAAAAATAGACTATGGGCTAGCCGTATTATAGTTCTTATGTAAGTGAAGTGATTTTCATGACCTATAAGTAATTTTTTATAGTTTTTTGTCTTTATTTTTTTCCATTTTTTAATGTTTATTTTTGAGACAGAGAGAGACAGCGCAAGCAGTGGAGGGGCAGAGAGAGAGGGAGCCACAGAATCTGAAACAGGCTTCAGGCTCTGAGCTGTCAGCACAGAGCCCCATGCGGGGCTCAAACCCACGGACTGTGAGATCATGACCTGAGCCGAAGCCGGACCCTTAACTGACAGAGCCACCCAGGCGCCCCAAATTTTGTGTCTTTCTTTATGTGGTAACATTGGAGGATTTATACAGTGTACTTATCAGCTATTTACCTGAATTTTTAAAAAGACCTTTGAGGTGGCTTTTATTAAAAATAACTATCAATAAGATTGACAGATTACAAATAGGACATTTAAAAAAGCCATGTAAACTGAGATGCAATATAAATATACTCCAAAACTTAGATATAGGAACTAATGGCAATTAGGTATTTAGTTTAATTCTGAAATTTGTTATGTGTGGAGACAGTGAGAAAGAGACAGGGATATATTGCAGGCTAGAAATTCTTATTAGCAGATAATGAGCAAATTTTGAAGAGATGATTTTCCTGGCTCTAAAGAGTTAGAAAATAAAATTTATTTTCCTTCAAATAGTGTGTATGCTGCTATTATGCCGTAATGAGTGGTGTGATTTATAATGGTTTTGTCTTTTTTGTGGACGTAGTCTTCATATGGCTTTTAAAAAATAGTAATTCTCAGTAAAAGCCATAGACAAAGCATCACACCATAACTTACTTTATTATTTCTACAGAGAGAAAAGCGATTTAAAGATTAAGCTTTATAAAATGATAGTTTTGAATATATAGTTATAGGGTTGAATAATTTATCTTGTAATTGAAGATGATTTTCTGTACCATTTTCTTTGAATATCATTTGCTCACAGGTGTTGAGTAGCAGTTAAAAGAGTGAGGTACAGAGAGTGGATTCTAGAGCTAAAATGCATTAAACAAATATTTATTTCATGCCTTGTACATATCAGGTACAGGGGATACAGTAGTTCATAAAACAGACTAAAATCTTGCCCTTATGGAAATTAGTTTACAGTAGGAGAAATAAAAGATGAAGATGATAAATAAGTATGGTAAGTACTATGTAAGATGGATAAATACCTGAAAGGAGAATAAAGCATGGAAGTTGAGGGAGTGAAGGTGACATTTTAGATAAGATAGCCAGGAAATGCCTCTCTGAGAAGGTAGGTGGCTTTTTTTTTTTTTTCCCCAGAGAGTGTGAGAGAACATGAGTTGGGGAGGGGTAGAGAGAGGGAGAGAGAGAATCTTAAGCAGGCTCCATGCCCGGCGCAGAGCCCAACATGGGGCTCCATCTCACAACAGTGAGATCAGGACCTGACCCAAAATCAAGAGTCGGACACTTAACCAACTGAGCCACCCAAGCACCCTGATAAGATGACTTTTGTTGCTGTGCAGATGTCTGGAGTAAGAGTATTTTAGGCATGGAGAAGAGCAAGTACATAGTTCCTGGAATGGGGACAAAGCAAACATATTAGAGGAACAGTGAAGGTAGTATGGCTCGAGAGAAGTGAAAAGTTGGAGGGTTGGAGGAAGTAAGACCAGAATGGTAACAGGATAGTAAGGAGGCAATTTCTTAAGTTCTTTATAAGTTATTTTAAGGATTACAGCCTTTTCTCTGGGTGAGATAGGAAGGCATAAGTGACTTAGTTGCAAATGGATCACTCTGCCTGCTTTGTTGAGTGTTTACTGTTGGGCTGTCTGGCAAGAAGAGAGAGCAGTTAGGTACTTGTAATGTTTCAGCTGTAAGAAATTAGGATAACTTTGGACCACAGTCATTAGCAGTGATAAGGATGGTGAAAAATGCTCAAATTCACATTTATTTCAAACCTGAGCCAAAATCAAGAGTCAGATATTCAAAGGATTGAGCCACCCAGGTGCCCCTGGGTGGGCTTTTTTGATCTGCAGGCTTAGTTTCTATCAAATTTGTAAAAGCGTTCATCCTTAGTTTTCAGAATTGTTTTTCTCCCTTAGTTCTCTCCTTAAGAGATTCCAATTATACATACATTATTCAGCTTTAGTTGTTTCACAACTCAGTGATGCTCTTTTTTTCTCCCCAATCTTTTTATGTTTAGTTTTGTATAGTTTCTGTTCCTTCTTATCTTCAGTTTCACTAATATTTTCTTTTGTAATATCTCATGTGTTCTTAGATATCACCTTAGATATCACAGTTATCCTTGTCATGTATTGGGGATGCATAGATGTTCCCTATTCTTGGAGAGTGTTGAGGTAATTTTAGTTAGAAATTGAGTGGTTAGGTACTTCGTTGTCTCCGCCATAACAAGAAGTCCAGAAGTAGACATTCCAGGGTTGATATAGTCACTTAATAAGGTTGTTGCTTTTGAAGATAGGGCAGTTCTCTAAGTCTTTTACTCAGGGTCAGTTACAACATAGCTGATGCTGTTGCCTTGCTCAGTGTAGCTCTAAACAGGAAGGAGGAGAAAGTGGAAAAGGGCAAAAAGGTTCACATCTATGTTTGCCCTCTTTAAGAATGCTTCTAAAAATCTTCATCTCAGGTCCCCTCAAATCGTACACAACTTATATCTGATTTTCCTGAAATCTGTCACATTGCCATTTCCAGGGGCTGAGAAACGTAGGATAGGCCTTTTTTGCCTGTAACAAAATTTGTGTGCTTTTGATAGGAAAGCAGGGGTGGATGGATATTGGGTATACAACTTTAAGTTTGTGCCTCAGAAATCATGGTACTTTGGTAAAAGCCTCTTACAGCTATAGGCTGGACCATCTTATTTCTCATAATGGTGTCACTTCTGAAGCAATAAACTGAATATATCATTCTTTTTTCCCCATTTTTTAAATTCTCTTAGCCTGTCCTGTAATTAATTTGGTCTTTTAGAATTCAGTATAATGGTAAACTCTTTTAAGTGCTTTGTTGAAAGGTTGAGAAGTGATTGTTGTTTGCATATCAATATGCAGTTAACCCTTGAACAACACAGGTTTCAACTGCACGGGTCCATGTATACATGGATTTTTTTTTTTTGGATACAGAACAGTATTGAAAATGTATTTCCTCTTCCTTTTGATTTTCTTAACATTTTTTTCTTTCTAGCTTAATTGTAGGAATATGGTATGTAATATATATAATGCACAAAATACATGTTAATCAACTTTATGTTATTGATAAGGCTTCTGATCAATAGTAGATTATCAGTAGTTTTTGAGGACTCAAAAATTATACATGGATCCTCAGCTGTGTGTGGGTTGGCACTCTCACCTCTGTGTTGTTCAAGGGTCAACTGTATAATTTATTTGAACATAATCTTTTATCTGTCTGACATGGCTACTCTTTTAGGGTTCCTGGACCCAATAACAATGGTGGGGGGGTTCTGCTACACATAACACCTAGCACCTCTTAGACACCAGTGGGGCATCTGAGAATTCAGTTCAGTTCTGCTACTTTTCTATTTGAATAGCATCAGATTCCACAGGTTAAGGGTTCAGTCCTCAAGATTGCTCCTCCACCCCCCATTTTAGATGGCAGTTGCAAACCTTATGCTGTTACCTGTGCTTTCAACTACAGATTGACGATTCCAGCTACCTCCTCCTTAGGTTTGTTTAATTTGCTAGAGCAGCTCAGAGAACTCAGGAAAACACTTTGTTTACCAGTTTATTAAAGGATATGATAAAGGATATGAATCAACAGCCAGATGAGGTACACAGGGTAAGGTCCTAAACAAAGGAACTTATGTCCTTGTGGAGTTTGGGACCTGGCACATAAAAAGTGTTCTGGTTTCCCAAGTCTAAAAAAGACAAAAGAGATGTCTTGGATTTTTCTGTAGGTTTCATTACATAGTGATGATTGACTAAGTCATTGGTCATTGGCTCATTTAACTTCCTGACCCTCCTCCCTCCTGGGAGGTTTGGGGACTAAGACTGAAAGTTCAGACCTTCTAATCACATGGTTGGTCCTCCTGGCAACCAGTTCCCACCCTTTGGTGGGATCCAAAAGTCAGATCTTTATTAATGAGACACCCATTTCATTTTTATGGCTCCAAATTGTTTTCAGGAACTGTGGATGAAGACCAAATGTATCTGAGAAATGACCAAATATATATTTCTTAGAAATCATTCCTCTGCAGCTACAAATTAGAGGTTCCCATTACCTCCTTCCCTCTTTTAGGTCAATTAATTTGTTAGAGCTGCTCACAGAACTCAGGGAAATATTTGCTTATCTTTCCAGCCAGATGAAGAGATACATAAGGTGAGGTCTGTGAGGGTCCCAAGTACAAGAGCTTTCATCCCCATGAGTGAGGTTCATCTCCCTCCTAATGTGGATGTATTTGCTAACCTGGAAGCTCTCTGAACCCTGTACTGTTGGGATTTTATGGAAGTTTCCTCATGTAGTCATGATCAATTATTAATGCCAATTTTAGCTCCTCTTCCATCTCTGGAGGATGATGGGTGAGGCTGAAAATTTCAAGCTTCTAATCATGGGTTGGTTTTTCTGGTCACCAGCTCCCATCCATCAGGAACCAACTCAGAGTCATCTCAGTAGAACAAGAGATGCTCCTAGTGTACTTACCATTTAGGATTTTTTTAAATTTATTTTTATTTTTATTTTTATTTTTTAAGTAGGCCCCATGCCCAATGCAGAGCCCAACACAGGGCTTGAACTCATGACCCCAACATCAATACCTAAGCTGAGTTAATATGAAGAGTCGGACACTTCCTGACTGAGCTACCCAGGTGCCCCATCATTTAGGAATTTAAAAGGGTTCTGGGAGAACTGTGATAGGGATAGAGTCAAAGACAAATATTAGAACAAGAGATTGGCCTTGATTTTTTATCCCTTAGGAAATTACAAGGGTTTCGGGAGTTCTTTGTCAGGGACCAAGGTCAGAGACTAATAATATTTATTATTATTTATAATATTTATTTATATTTATTTATAATTTTTATTTATTAATAAATTTTATTTAATAAGATTATTGTTATTTATAATATTTATGTATATATTTATAGATAAATATATAATATTTATAATATTGACTATTATCTCAGTCATTTAGAAAAATTTGAGCTGGCCCCTAATCTTTATATATAAATATTTATTTTATATGAGAAATGTTATTGTGTTCTTTATTTCAAAAGTACACATGATCATATATATCTGATAGTTGTTTTTTATTTATTTATTTATTTATTTATTTATTTTACATTTATTTATTTTTGAGAGACAGAGACAGAGCATGAACAGGGGAGGGGCAGAGGGAGAAAGAGACACAGAATCTGAAGCAGGCTCCAGGCTGTGAGCTAGCGGTCAGCACAGAGCCTGATGCGGGGCTCAAACCCACAAACCTTGAGATCATGACCTGAGCCTAAGTTGGACGCTCAACCTACTGAGCCACCCAGGCGCCCCATCTGATAGTTGTTTAGTATCCAAAATATATAAAGAATTTCTTTTTTTCTTTTCAAATTTTTATTTAAATTTTAGTTAATTAACATACAGTGTGATATTGGTTTCAGGAGTAGCATTCAGGGATTCATCACTTACACACAACACCACCCAGTCCTCATCACTACAAGTTCCCTCCTTAATACCCATCACCCATCTAACCCATCCCACCTCCCTCCATCAACCCTCAGTTTGTTATCTGTCATTAGGAGTCTCTTATGCTTTGTTTTCCTCTTTCCCCCCTTAGAGTATATTCATCTGTTTTGTTTCTTAAATTCCACATATGAGTGAAATCATAGGGTATTTGTCTTTCTCTGACTTACTTTGCTTAGCATAATACACTCTAGCTCCATCAAAACATATGAAGAATTTCTAAAACTCAATAACAGAATGACAAATAACCCAATGTAAAAATGGGCTAAAAGACTTGAATAGACATTTCTCCAAAGAGGATGCTATAGTAATAGCCAATAACCACATGAAAAAGTCCCATTATCATTAGTCATTAGAGAAATGTTAAGTCAAAACCACCATGTACTACCACATCACACTTCTAGGATGATTATAATTTTTAAAAAAATAAGAAAAACCACACATGACCAAAAAAAACCCAGAAAATAACAAGTGTTGTCAAGGATGTGGAAAAGGAAATTGTTGGTAGAAATGTAAAAAATGGTGCAATTTTTGGTGGTTCCTCAAAAATTGCTAAAACAATTACCACATGACTCCACAATTCCATTCCTAGGTATATCCCAAAGAACTGAATGCTCAGACTCAGACCAATACTTGTATACCAATCTTCATTGGAGCATTATTTACAATAGCTATAAAGTAGAAACAACCTAAATATCCAGCAAAAGATAGATGGATGGGAGCACCTGGGTGGCTCAGTCGGTTAAGCGTCCGACTTCACTTCAGGTCATGATCTCATGGTTCGTGGGTTCGAGCCCCGCATCAGGCTCTGTGCTGACAGCTCAGAGCCTGGAGCCTGCTTTGGATTCTGTGTCTCCCTCTCTCTGCCCCTTGCCTACTCATGCTTTGTTTCTCTCTGTATCAATAATAAATAAACAAAAAAAAAATAGATGGATAAATAAAATGTTGTATATAGATTCAGAAAGCCATGAAAAGGAATGATACTCTGATATATACTACAACATGAATGAACCTTAAAAATATGCTAAGTGAAATAAGCCATACACAAAGGAACAAATATTACATGATTCTACTTCTATGAAATATTTAGAATAAACAAATTCATAGAAACAGTATATCAGAGATTATCCCAGGCCAAGGGAAGAGCAAAATGGGGAGTTACTGGCTATGAATAGAGTTTGTTGTGATAAAGAAGTCTTGAAAATAGGTAGTAATGATAGTTGCAAACAGTGTAAAAGTAATTAATGTCACTGAATTCTACTTAAAAATGGCTAAAGTGACAAATCTTATATTGTATATGTCTCACCATAATAAAAACAGACATGAATACCTTTTCACTAACCTATCCAACTTTCGTGTGCAATAGCAAAATCTTGTATTTTCTGTGACCGTGGTTTTAATTACATTCTCAAGTTTCACTATTTCTTTTCATGGTAATCACTTTCGGGAGGCCTGTCATTGTCCATCTGCTCTCTATTTATTGTGGGAGTTGGGTACAACATTTAATCTCATTCGACTGGGTCATCTGGAAAAAAATGCTTAGACTGAGTAGAAAATATTTCAGGTAGAGGGAATGCTGTAAGAAAAGTGTGAAAAGGATAAAATAAATCACTGTCAGTTGGTATGTTAGGCTGGGCCGTTGGCAAGTGTTTCTTTTAAAATATTAACTTGTTGCAATTAATGATTTTACAGTAAATGGCTTCTGTCTCCTCTGTATCCAAAATTCGATTGCGTATTTATTTTAACACCTGTCACCTATTTTTTTAACCTTTCAAAATATAAAACATAACTATTGATCTGCTAGGGCTGCCATAACAAGATACCATAGACTGGCTGGCTTAAACAACAGAAATTTACTTTCTCATACTTCTGGAGGTGAAAAGTCCAAGATCATGGTGGTGTTAAGATTAGTTTCTGGTGTGGGCTCTCTTCCTCAATTGCAGATGTATCCCTTTTTCCTGTGTCCTCACATTGCCTTTCCACTGTGCTGATGGTGGGTATGGAGGGGATCTCTTGTTTCTTTTCTAAGGACACCAGACCTGATGGATTAGGGCCCCACCTATATGACCTCATTTAATTACCTCCTTAAATGTCCTGTCTCTGAATATGGTCATATTGGGGGTTAGAGCTTCAACATCATGAATTTTGGAGGACACAATCAGTTCCTAACAATAACACATACAGAAAAGTGTACAAAGTAGAGGTTGTATGGCTTATTTAATTATGTAAAGCAAATGCCTGTGTGCCTACTCTCCAGATCAAGGAATAGAACATTGCCACTACTTTAAAAACTCTACCAGTTCTACTCCCTAATCATCACAACTCTTCTTTTACTGAAAGATAACTGCCATCCTGGTTTTTATGGCAATAAACTTTTCTTGCTTTGCTCTGTAGTTTTGCCATCTAAAAGTTTGTGTCTCTAAGCAGTAAGGATCTGCCACTTTGATATCCTCTTTTTCATTCTTATTTGTGTCTGCCTTTTCCCCCCGTTAGTCTTACCAGAGGTTTATCAGTTTCACTAATCTTTTAAAAAATGCATGTTTTGGTTTTGTTGATCTTCTTTATGTGATATACTTTATAAATTTCTACTCTTTATTTTCCTTCCATTTTCATAGAATGTTTTGTAATTATCTAATTTTTTATTATATATATGTGTATACACACACATACACACACGCATATATATATTTAAGTCCAAGTTAGTTCACATGTAGTGTAATAATGATTTCAGGAGTAGAAGTTAGTGATATATCACTTATATATAACACCCAGTGCTCATCCCAACAAATGCTCTGCCTAATGCCCATCACCCATTTAGGCAATCCCCTTCTTGAAATGGATTCTTAATCATTATTTCCCAGCCTTTCTTCTTTTTCAATATAGGTATTTAGGCCTTTAAATTTTCCTCTCAGCAGTTCACTAGCTGCATTCTACAAATTTTGATATGTGGTACATTTGTTGGCATTTGTTTTCACAAGAATACTTTAATTTTCATTGTTCATTGGTTCTGCTAGTTTTTCTTCATGTTACCTATCTTCTCATGTGCTTGGTTATGTTTAATTGCGTGCTCAGCTCTTTATTTGAAAAGTTAGTTGTAGGAGTAACTTAACACCAGGAAGATACCATCTTTTTCCATAGAAATTTGTATTTGATTCACTCAAGTGCCTGGTGACAGGAGTAGTCCAGTAAAGTGTCTTTTTCTGAGTTTCATTTGAGATTTTTTTGGACCCATCTTTATACTCACAGGTAGGCTTCAGACCATGCAAGAAGTGATTTAATTCTGAGTCATTCTTGCTTCCAGGATATAGCCCTTCAGAGTTCTAATCCGGTTAGGGGGGTTACCATGGTCCTTACACTTTGTTAGATGTGGCCTTAGGGAGACCACCAAGTAAGTTTGCAACTTGTATTGCTTGGACCTTGAACCTCAGGGCAAAAGTTGCTGACAGTGCTTTATCTCTGGGGGTTTTTACCTCTTCAGGTTCTTGGTTCAAGAATTCCTCTCTATCTTGTTAGCATTAGCAATTTGCTTTACAGAACCCAAACTTGAAATATATTTTATCTAGCATTTTAATTGTTACAGAGATGGTGATGGTGATATGAATTATACAGGAAGCAGAAACTATTACATGGTATTTTGATTATTTGTTTACATATATGTCCTTTAGTTAGAGGTAACTTTTACTGTTTATAACTCTGCTCGTGGTTGTGCCTGATATATGAATATTTGGAAAATATTGAGTGATTTTAGCATGGCTTTAAAAGATATTATGTAGACAGGCTTTCCTTTTAGCCATCAAAGAAAAATGAGATTAACAGTTTAATGGCTTTATTTCTTGTAACACCTTCAGTGCTAGTTTTAATGAATTTAGATATTATGCTGTTTGCAGTGGGAAATCATGGAGAGATTTCTGAAAAACTATTTAGTTCTTTTCAAGTGTTGCTAAAGGGAGATTAATTTGAAAACTGTGTGCCATACAGATTACATGTTTTGTAAGGATGCATGTTAACGGGCATCCTCCAGTATGGCAATTTTTAAAGTGTGATCCTTAGATTAGTAATATCAGCATCAGTTGGGAACTTATCTTTTTATGATGATAATATTCTTGGAAAATATTTAGCAGAGACCTAATATTAGTCTTTCTTTAGAATAAGATTATAATCCTATGTAAAGTAATGAAGGTTATTAGAGCAAAATTATAGTCTAAGTAGTTGAGTTCATCAAAAAATAAAAACTTGTCTGTATTAGGAAAATGATGTTCTAATTTGACAACACCTGTCTTACTTTAGTTATTTTGACGAGATTGGATTGTTTAGGGCTCAACTTTCTTTAACAGTAACCTCATTAGAAGTAAGTTGTCTGTTTTTCATTTTTGGAAGGAAGTAATTTGTATCTACAATATGATAGAAGTTCCTTAGTATATAGCATAATCACAGGAAGGGTGTTAGGATTCATCTATTTCCTAGTAGCTTTAACATATTTTTGAATGAAAAAAGAACCCTGTGTTACATAAAAATATTAACATTAAGCTTCGGAAAAAAAAAAACTTCAGATAGTCACGTGATCATTTAAGTTTTGCTCACTAATTTTCTGAGAGTCTTTTGGCAGAGTGTTTAATCTAAGATTTAAAACTGTCCACTTATAATTGGGTAGGCGTATATAAAAGCATGCTTTTACATTTAAAAATACTGTATTTTATCATTTTATGACTACAGGGTAAAACTTTGGCGGCAATTTGAGTGTTTAACAGAGTGCATGGTACTTTGAAGAGAAAAGTACTTTAATGTTTTTTAAAAGTTTATTTATTTATATTGAGAGAGAGTGTGTGTGTGAGCACAAGTTGAGGAGGAGCAGAGAGAGGGGGAGAGAGAATCTCAAGCAGGCTCTGTGATGCCTATAATGGGGTTCAATCCCATGAATCAGGAAATCATGACCTGAGCCAAAATTAAGGGTCAGATGCTCAATCGACTGAGCCACGCAGGTGTCCAAGTAATGTAACTTTTAATTTTAGCTTTAATATTTCTGTTCTGAAAAAAACAGAAAATCCGATAAAGTAGTACCTCATCTAAATATGTACATTGGCAATGCTTTTTGTAATATTTAACTATAATTCTTTGGTAACCTATTGTGTTTCATTACATTGTAGATAAAGTTACCAGAGTTGTAGAGTATGGAATGTGTTCAAGGTTATTTCTATCAAAATTTATTTTCCAATGTAACTGATATCAGTCTCTATGATCATACAAAAATCTGAATGTTCCTATGACAAGTTTAGCTTTAACAATAAAACTTCTTGTAAACTTAGTCATCTTATGTGAATTACTTGCAAAATGAAACACTGAAATAAGTGGCTTACTATTATAATTCTCATACTTGTAAAAAAACCGATAAATATTTATTGTTTAAGTTATCCTTAAAATTTCATTTGGATATACAGTGCTATTTCGGAGTGTGAAATTAAAAATCAATTTTTTTTTTTTTTTTTACCAAATGGCAGGTAGTTTTGTAAACCGACTTCAAGAACATAATAAACATAATTTTAAAATAAAATGCAAATAGAATTTTATAACCATGTTTTAAATGTATGACTTCTGTGCAGACAAGGAGAAAGACTTTGCTACAGTTTAATACAAAGCTAGGGTTATGTTTCATTACTTATGTAAAATAGTGTTCTTTGTTTAGTTTCTTTTAGCGCTAGGAGAATTGTGTAGTTCCATTGATTGCTTCCATGCAATGGAAATCTGACCTTTAGCAGATGTTTGAGAAATTGCCAGCACAGCATGATCAGCCGACTAGACAGAGCTTTAGTGGTGTAGTAACACCAAAGACATTTTAAACAATTTTTTATAATATCAAAAGTTTTCCAAAATACTAAGAACACATTAAAATATTCACAAGATAGATTATTTTTCTCAAATCATGGATTACAGTTCAGGTAATTTTTACATTTTCATTTCTAAAAGATACACTAAGAAAATATTTATTGTTGAGTGAAAAATATTGTACTTTGTTATTTAAAATATTTTTGCTTATGACATTGTCATTAAGGGTTGAAGTATGTAATTTTTTTCCCTTGATCATATTCTTTTATGCAGTTTAAACATTGCAGGTTTTTCTTCTTTTAGTGTTCTTACCTAGTTCTTATTTAATTGTAAGCATCTTTTAAAATATAGACTCTTTTAGAGAGGTTAAATGTATCTATCATGGAGCAGTTATCTTCTCTGCAACTCCTAGCTAGAAGAAAGATGCTGCACTATTGTGTGTTTAGAGCCTGTTCTCTGAAGGACATTATTTTGACAGGATGTACGAGGGTCAGCTGTGTAGTTGTGGGAGTTCAGCATGAACACTCTAAGCTCTGTTTTCTTCAGTTTCATCGACTGAGTGTACAGGAAGGGGGAGAAGAAGTGCCTTGATGTGTGAGAATCAAGTAATGAATTGATAGTAAAGACAGTAGCTAGACTGGGTCTTTTCCTGCAGGTGCTGCTGTTCCATAGGGCATTGCAGTTGCTTTTTATTGTGTCAGATGAGCAAAAATAGATTTTATTTTAAGGAAAATTCAAGTATTATAATGTTACATAGTTCCATTTTATGGTTCTATAACCATTATGTATGCCTTGGGTTTATAAACTGAATTAGTTTTTCTAACTGAAGGTTTATGATTTGTAGTTAAGTGGTGGTATGTGCTTATATGTCACCTTAAAAAATAAAAAGGTGTTATTTTAAAGTTACAGATTATACAATAGATTCAGTATCAGGAGTTACAAAATAACTATGCTGAGCCAAAACTGAAAAAATCAAACATCTATGCTATAGTTCTGCAGAATCAACATGAACCAAACTAATGCGCTGTAAGTAGAAGCGAATTTCATGTTTGTATATAAAAATGTTCACAAAAACAATATAGATAATTATTTCTCTAGTAATATTATCACATTACAGTAACTTTTAATTTCAGTGCTTTCTCACAAAGGTCATAAGTGAGGTTTTATTAGGTGGGAAAATTTATGTAATTTATAGCAAACTCATGACTTTAAAATAGAGGGGTGCCTGGGCGGCTCAGTCATTTAAGCATCCGACTTCGGCTCAAATCATGAGCTTATAGTTTGTGAATTCAAGCCCCGCATTGAGCTCTCTGCTGTCAGTGTGGAGCCAGCCTGCTTTGGATCCTCTGGCCCTCTCTCTCTGGCCCTCCCTTGTTCGCCCTTGCTCTGTCTCTCAAAAATAAACATTAAAAAAAATAAAAATATGTAGATAGTTCAGGCACTAAAATTTGTAGGCAAAATTCTAAAGAAATATACATCTGTCGCTAATGCCTGCGATATTACGTACTAATATTAAAGTTTTAGTTAAGTCATTTTATGTGAAGAAAAAATAGCTTCCTAAGTGAGATTTGGTAAGTAACCGTATTCTGACTCATTCTGTGAACCCAGCATCACTTTGATTCCCAAATCAGACAGAGACCCAGCAATAAAAGAGAACTACAGGCCAATATTCTTGATGAATACAGATGCAAAAATACTCAACAAGATACTGGCAAAATAGAATTCAACAGCATATAAAAAGAATTACCCACCATGATCAACTGGGATTCACTCCTGGATTACAGGGCTGGTTCAGTATTCGCAAATTCAGAATTCGAATTCGCAAATTCGCAATGTGATACATCACATTGACAAAAGAAAAGATAAAAATCAGATGATCCTGTTGATAGATGCAGAAAAAGCATTTGACAAAATACAGCATCCTTTCTTAATAAAAACCCTCCAGAAAGTTGTGATAGAAGGAACTTACTTAAACATCATAAAAGCCACTTATGAAAAGCCCACAGCTAATATCATCCTCAGTGGGGAAAAACTGAGAGCTTTCCGCCTGAGATCAGGAACACAACAGGGATGTCCACTCTCACCACTGTTGTTTAACATCGTGCTGGAAGTCCTAGCCTCAACAATCAGACAACAAAAGGAAATAAAAGGCATCAGAATTGGCAAAGATGAAGTTTAACATCGTGCTGGAAGTCCTAGCCTCAACAGTCAGACAATAAAAGGAAATAAAAGGCATCAGAATTGGCAAAGATGAAGTCGGACTTTCACTTTTCGCAGATGACATGATACTCTACATGGAAAACCCGATCGACTCCACCAGAAGCCTACTAGAACTGAATTCAGCAAAGTCGCAGGGTACAAAATCAATGTACAGAAATTGGTTGCATTTTTATACACCAATAATGAAGCAACAGAAAGAGAAATCAAGAAACTGATCCCATTCACAATTGCACGAAAAACCATAAAATACCTAGGAATAAACCTAACCAAAGATGTAAAAGACCTATACGATGAAAACTATAGAAAACTTATGAAAGAAATTGAAAGAGACACAAAGAAATGGAAAAACATTCCATGCTCATGGATCGGAAGAATAAACATCATTAAAATGTCATTATTAC
>CM053561.1:22753816-22836546 GCA_028646485.1 Cryptoprocta ferox | reverse complement strand
CCTCAAAAAATTAACAAGAGAACTCCCCTATGACCCAGCAATAGCACTGCTGGGGATTTACCCAAGGGATACAGAAATGCTGATGCACAGGGGCACATGTACCCCAATGTTCATAGCAGCACTTTCAACAATAGCCAAATCATGGAAAGAGCCTAAATGTCCATCAGCTGATGAATGGATCAAGAACCTGTGGTTTGTATACACAATGGAATACTACATGGCAATGAGAAAGAAAGAAATCTGGCCATTTGTAGCAACGTGGATGGAACTCGAGGGTGTTATGCTAAGTAAAATAAGTCAGGCAGAGAAGGACAGATACCATATGTTTTCACTCATAAGTGGAACAGGAGAAACTAAACAGAGGACCATGGGGGAGGGGAAGGGGAAAAAATAGTTGGGGAGAGGGAGGGAGGCAAACTAAGAAAGACTCTTGAATACTGTGAACAAACCAAGGGCTGATGGGGGTGGGGGAGAGCGGAAGGGGGGTGATGGGCATGGAGGAGGGCACTTATTGGGATGAGCATTGGGTGTTATATGGAAACCAACTTGACAATAAACTATAAAAGAAAAAATTTTTAATAAATTAAAAATCATTTCAATATTTAAAAAAATAACCATATTCTTAACTTTTACTCATACTGCAACATTTGCTCATTTTCAAAATCAGTGTAGCGGAGTTGTATTTTAAGAGGAGATTAAGTTGTGGAATTGGCAAAAGCAGGGAAAAATGCATGTAACCAAATTTCTCTTAAGACCTTTTGGGGAAGACTAACCTGTTGTTTTACACTTCATCCGACATAGCTGGCTTTTTGTTTGTTTGCTTCAGAATGGAATAATTTTTTTTTATATTAGATAAAGTGGTTTTCTTACACTTACATCTTTCTTGTATCTCTAAATGCTAGACTCATCTTTTGGACAGGGTGCTTACATTATGAGAGTCCTGAGAAAGCCATCAGGAAAGAAGCTTTCACATAGGAGATCTGGTTAGCCTTGAGGTCTCTAAATAGAAATTTCTAAATCAGAAATTCACAGAGACTCAGAGTATGCTTTTGTTTTAAATTTCTTTTATGTTTATTTATTTATTTTGAAAGAGAAAGAGGGAGAGAGAGAGCCAGCAGGGGAGAGGCAGAGAGAGGGAGAGAGAATCCCAAGCAGGCTCCGCACTGTCAGCACAGAGCCCAATGTGGGGCTCGAACTCACAACCATGAGGTCATGACCTGAGCTACAATCAAGAGTCGGATGCTTAACCAACTAAGCTTTAAGCATTGAGGTGCCCCTCAAGTATGCTTTTTAAAGAGTGAGAGGAAAAAAAAACCTTTCCTAATGAAGATTTTCTATGAAGTAGTTTTCTCAATTACTGATAGTTTTGGAAGAATAAAGCCAGTTATCTTTGTTTAAGTGTGTACTTTTTAGTCTTTCAGTATTTTTATTTTACTCTGGTTCTCTTTCAGATATGGATAGAACCAGTCAACCTCTTCTTAATTGATGTGGAATTTTCATTGTTTGTAATTTTGAAATAATCTGATTTCATCAAAAAAATTTCTGACTCTCTTCCATTTAGCTTTTAATTTGACTTGAGGGAGAAAAGTTTAAAAGCTTGCTAAAGTTAAAAGAACTGGCTTTCCAGGGCGCCTGGGTGGCTCAGTCGGTTGAGCGTCCGACTTAGGCTCAGGTCATGATGTCACAGTTCATGGGTTCAAGCCCCGCTTCGGGCTCTGTGCTGACAGCTTCTGGAGCCTGCTTCTGATTCTGTGTCTCCCTCTCTCTCTGCCACTCCCCTGCTTATGCTCTGTCTCTCTGTCTCTCAAAAATAAATTTTTAAAAAATTAAGAAAGAATTGGCTTTCCTTAGATTTCTTTGCACATCTTTTCTCCCTTATCCAGCACATGCACAGACTTGCAAAGATCATCTGCCATTATCTCCTGCTATCATTTTTTGTCTCCTAGCAAAGCAGGAAAAAATTGGTTCAGCTTAAGGCAGCTGTGAAGGAAGGGCCTTTTTCCCACCAGAAAGTAAATTCCAACTATTTTACTGAATAAATCTAAGATTTCTTTCCTGTCAATAGATACAACTGTTTGCATAAAATTTTTTTACAGTATGATATTGTGTCTCTATTTTGTAAGTCTCTGCTCAGGAAATTCATTGTTAAAAATCTACACACAGGCACATACACACACACACACAATCTACACATATTGAGCTAGAACATGTCATTTAAAAATGTAACAGAGGTAAACTTATTTCATCATTAATAACATATATATAAGATGACAAAGCACAAATCAGATAACCTGTTTTGATAGTCACCAAAACTGTTTAAGTCCAAACAGTGCTGTCAAAATATTGAAGAGTACTTGTCTTTGACCTATTTTCCTGTTATCTCTTTCAGATAAATACATAAATATATTGAAAAATGAAACTAAGTATTTGGAAATTATATATCAGTGTGCCTGATTACAACAGCTTAAGTTGTAAAATAGCTTTAACCTACTAGTAGGTCTTCAGTCACAGTTTATTTAGCAAGTTTTTTTTGTGATTATTATGTAGATATCTCTATATCTGTGCTGTGGTCTTTTTGTTATTTTTTTAAATTATAGAATATATACTATTCTTTAATTTAAAAAAATACATTTTTATCTACGTATGTAACTACCACCCAGATCAAAATACAGAATGTTTCTAACACACCATGCTTTTACAAACCCTTCCCAGTCCGTACTGCTCATCTATTCCACTAATTCTGTCACTTATATTGCCTATTGTTGAACTTCAAATAAGTGGAATCATGCAGTGGCTTTTTATTTACTTAATTTTATTTTTTATGCAGTAGCTTTTCAAACTCTATAATATCTGTGAAATTCCTCGTATTAGTTTTCAAGGACTGCCATGACACATTACCTCAAACTTCGTGGCTTAAAACAGTAGAAATTTATTTTCTCAATTATGGAGGCCAGGTGTATGAAATTATGGTGTTCAGGGCCTCTCTCTCTCTCTCTCTCTCTCTCTCTCTCTCTCTCTCTGAAGACTCTAGAGGACAAGAATTTTTCCTTGCCTTTAAAGGAAAGCATGGCCCTGAGTACACATGATTTCATTCTCATCTCCAGAAGTGTGAGAAAATAAATTTCTGTTGTTTTAGGCTACCAGGTACTTTGGTGATAATGTTAATACAGCCTTAGAGAACTAATATATTCATCTGTGTTATTAGATTTACCAGAAGTTCATACTTTTTATTGTCATGTAATACCCTATTATATGAATATATCACTATTTAGCTGTCCTTCAAATGACAGGCATTTGGGTTGTTCCCAGGTTTTGGCTTTTGAATAAGTTGGATTCACCTGGAAATTTTAGCCATCCCATGGGTGTCTAATAGGAGCTATTATAATTTTAATTTGCATTTCACTGATGAGTAATTTACTTAGTACCTTTTCATATGTTTATTGGTGAGTGTGCGCATTCTCTCTAATAAGTCTTATGGCCATTTAAAAATGTGGTTGTCTTTTTGTTTAGTAGGAGTACTTTGTATATTCTAGTTATAAATTATTGCTAGCAGGATTTGGGACTAGAGTGAGGCAAATAAAGCACCTAGGTGCAAATTTAAGGAGGCACCTACTCTTAAAGAGTTGAGTTTCCTATGTTCCCAGATTGCATTTCCTCCAGAGCATTCCTGTTGGTCCATCTCTAATTCAAGACACTGTTAAAACGTTGCCTCATTAGAAAGGTAATTATATCTAAATTAGCACCCCACTCTTCTGTCGTTCTGTCATCCTAAACACTTTTTCTTCATAGCACTTACCACCATATACTTAAGTATATGTACACATATACATATGTATATGCTTTCTTATTTTTGGTTTATTGCCTTCTGAAAGAAAATATGTTCTGTGAAAATTGAGGGTTTTCTTTTTTATCCCCTGCTGTTTACCAGTCACTGCAGCAGTGTGTGGCATGTAATGATGCCTTAACAAATATTTGTTAGATTTTAATAAAATAGGGAACTTGAGATGAGCAAGTATCCAAAAAAAAAAAAAAAAAAAGATGAGTTCCATTTTAAGCATGCTAAATATACATTGAGGGTAATACAAAATAGGAGATTGAACTGGTCAGCAGTTGGCAAATATTTTCTGTAAAGGTCCAAAGAGTAATCATTTTATGTTTTGTGGCCCTTACAGACTATGTCACAACTGCTCGACTCTGATATCCATATGAGAAAACGTCCATGGGCAATGCAAAATTAATGAGAATAGCTATGTTTCAGTAAAAGTTTATGTATTAAAACAGGTGGTTGGCTTGTAGGCCATACTTTGCTGACCCCTGGACTAGGTAATGGAGAGAGCTATAAATGTGAGACTTGGAAGCTTGATCTTGATTCAGAAGGTAGTCATGATATGTTTTACATTAATAAAGTAAGATGATGAAAGAAATTGTTCTAAGAAAATTAGTCTGGCAGTAGTAGGTAAGCTGGAAAAAAAGCGATTGGAGGCAGAAAAAATAATTATGAAACGTTTAAGCTTATGTAAAGCTTACTATGTGTGAGGCACTTGTACTGAGTCGTTATATATTGACTTGCTTAATTCTTACAAAACAATGTAAAGTAGATACTGCTATTAATCCGTTTGCAGAAGTTAAATAGTTTATCCAAGTTCACACAAGTGTTAAGTGTTGGAGCAGTATTTGAACCAATACTGCTCCTTTTCAGTGTGCTGTTTATTACCAACTCGTAAAGTAGTTAGGAATTGAACTAGATTGTTGGCAGTGAAAGGTACAGGAGAATAATGAGGAATGTGAATAAAGTATGGCCTGATTGTGGAGACAATCTAAATTTGTAAGTGAAGGAGAATGATTAGGCAAAGAAGATTGGGGGAGGGGGATTCCTAAAGATTGTACAAGGAAGACTAGAAATACTACTACTGGTACAAAAGGAATATGAGAAAGAGCGCTCACTAGAGAAGGATGATGTGTTTTGTACCTTGTGTGAGATGGGGATGAAACACTATTGCATGGAGGTGTATCATTGAGAATAAACACCTAAATGTTGGGTGAAAATATGTCTAGAGATGCAAATCTGGGAGTCAGCATTATTTTAACATATTTTGAGTACCTGCTTTATTCAAGACTTTGAATGGGAGGTGACAGAATAAAGATAATAGTTTCAGCAATATGAGAGGATGATTTCTCTGAAGGACTGGATAAAGAGAATTTAAAGGGCTTGAATTGAAATATACTTTTGTTAGTAGAGAGATAGGAATGAGATAAGTAGCAGATAGGGGAACAAGCAGAATCCAAAGTTATGAAACTCCGAAAGGGGATATATTTAAATTTTTTTTCTTTTTTTAAGAGCACACATGCAAGAGGGGAGAGGGGTAGAGGGAAAGAGAGAGAGAATCCTAAGCAGGCTCCATGCTCAGTGCAGAGCCTGATGTGGATTTGATCCCACAACCCTGGGGATGCTCAACCTACTGAGTCACCCAGGTGCCCCTGAAAGGGGGTATTTCTTAATAAAGAAATCTTTGTTACAAATATTCCTTCCAGGATTGAAATTTAAAAATTTTGTAATGTAAGTTTCTTAAGGAATCAACTAGATAAGTTTTAGTATACCTTGCATTGAAACACTATTAAGCCATTAAAATGGTTAGTTGATATGATGAAGATATGTTAATGACTAGATCATATAATCTAGTGGATTTACTCAGAGAAGAAAAAAGAGCAATGAGAAATCTCTAAAATCCAGAAGTTACAGGAGAGATTCACAGTTCCAAGCTAACAAACTAAAATGTGCCATGACTTTGAGCAGGCATTATGAAAAAAAGATATTCTATTTTATCTGGATACTTCTTTAAATGCTACATACAGTTGATTAGTGACAGGATTTACTTATCTTTACCCATGGGTTATACAGTGACCAATAGTTTTTATGTTGTGATCATTGAACTATCTAGCCTACCTGACTGAAAGTTGACGATTTAGGACTTGAAAATGCTTGACATTGTTTCATATTGGAAATACGTGGCTCATTCTGACTCACTTTTATCCAGTAGAACTCTAGTTCTCTTGGTCCTGAAAAGGAGGTCTGCTCAATACACTCTGGGGAAAATATTATAAAAACTTATAATAACTAGGGTTTTATAATAGATTAAAATATATATAATAAAAATCTATATAAAATTACTAGGTTGATTCCAGTATATTCTTTAAATTGTTTTCATCTTATTTAAAAAAGTTTTATTTCCAGTGTAGTTAACATACAGTGTTATATTAGTTTTCTGGTGTACAACATAGTGATTTAACAATTTCGTTTATTACTCAGTACTTATCAAGATACATGGACTCTTAATCTACTCACCTACCTCACTCATCTTATGTTTCTAAAATACCAAGATTAGATAAAAATGTAAAAACTCGATAAACTTGTATCCTACCATACTTAGGATAAAATTATAATTTTTATTAGATGGATTCCTAATATTTATATTATCATGACTATATAAACACTATTTTTGGTTGCCTTCTTACTGTATATTGACTTAATTTGGGGGGAGATATTTTATATGTTACATAGTAATAGTCCTGCATTTCCTTCCTTTATTTAGTTTCCTATGTACTTGTCACTGATTTAATCACATAATCCTCAAATTATGTAAAATCTTTTCAGTACATTCAAGTATGTATATTAGGTATCCTGTCCATTTCATTTTTATGTAATCTTTTCTGGGGATTTTATATGTGGACTCTCCAGACCTCTTATAATCTTGTTTTGCCATCATACTGGTGATTCCTTCTTTCTTTCGTTCTTTCTTTTTTTTTTTATTAATTGGATTCTTCTGTTTCATGTCTTGGTCTATTCTCTTATATTGGTGGAATATATCATTCCACTCTTTAAAAAGTATTGCTTGCTGGGGCATCTGGCTAGCTTAATTAGTAGAGTGCAGAGCATGTCATGAGTTCAAGGCCCATGTTGGGTTTATTGCCAACTTAAAAAAAAAAATAAAAGGATTGCCTGTCTGGACATTTTTGGTGTCCTGTTCATTTGAAAGGATCTGTATTTTTTTTTTAAGATTTTATTTTAAGCTAAAACTTGACTCCTATGTGAGTGTATATAGAATTCTAGATTAGAGATTGGAAATGATTTTTCCTCAGAAATTTGAAAGCACTCATCTAATTGTCTTCCAGATTCTGTTGTTGCTTTGAGAATTCATACAACTTTGCCTTTTTAATCTTTTATATGAAAGAAGCATGTGGGATCTTCTCTTTTGTTTGTGCTTTAAAATTATACAATGACATTCCTAGATGTACATCTCTTCATCTGAATGCTTATTAGCTTTTTAGGAGTTGCTTTTTAATCTGGGAACTTTGAGTTTCAGTTCTGGGAAATTTTGAATTGTTTCTTTAGTTCTTCTTGTGTGTGTGTGTGTGTGTGTGTGTGTGTGTGTGTGTGTGTTTCCTTCTCTCTTCCAGAACTTTTGTTTGGGATATGGGACCACATTGGTCTCCTTTTTTATTATATCTTTTCTCTTCTATATCCTATTTGTTCTGGTTAGTGGGAAAATTTTTACAACTTTCTAATCTTTTTTAAAAAATCCTTTTAATGTTTTATTTATTTTTGAGAGAGAGAGAGAGAGAGAGAGAGAGAGACAGAGTATGAGTGGGAAAGGGGCAGAGAGAGAGGGAGACACAGAATCTGAAGCAGGCTCCAGGCTCTGAGCTGTCAGCACAAACCCCGACACAGGACTTAAACCCACAAACCATGAGATCGTGACCTGAGCCAAAGTTGGACGCTTAACTGACTGAGCTACCCAGGAGCCCCTACAACTTTATATTCTAAACCTTCTATTGAGTTTTTTTCATTTCTGCCATCACAGTTTAATTTCCTAAAATGTTTTTGTTTTCCAGCAGAGTATTTTTTGATAGCTTCCTATTTCTGTATTTTGATTTTTACATTTATCTTGAGAATATTAATATTAGGGTTTTGTTTTCTTCTCCCTTCAGAATCTTATCTTCCAGTCCCTTTTTTCTCTATGTGTAATTTAGTTTCTGTGTTTTAAATTTGATGTTTTCCTCACATAAAATATATGGTGATTCTTTCTGACTACTCATATTAGTAGCTTAACACTTAAAAAGTACATTGGGAACTCAGAGCACCTGAGCAAGGTTTGGTTGGTGACTGTACTTTTACTGTTTGGAGATCAGGCTGCTTTTTTAGGGAACACCTAATGTCTGTGTATTTAGTTGTGTTTTATGTTAAACTGGTCACGTTTACCAGAGATATCTACCAATCTTTTCCTTCTCAAAATTTGTGCCTATCGAGGTAAACAAACAAAAGCAGGTATTGCAGGAGGGGTTTGGTCTCAGCATATTTCAGTATGTAAACTTCCACTTGGTTTTCCTGTCAGTAATCTCTGCCCTTCAGTTTGCTTTAAAAGTGCTCCTCTAGTCAGAGACCCTCCAGTAACCTTTTTCTAGGGGAAAAACCTCCGTTTTCTGCAAAGAGAGAGGAGGCAGTTGTCAGCCATGGAGAGATCTGTGTGTCTACCTGCTGCTTAAACAGACAGTATCATTCTTATTAGTCCTACTATCCTGTCAACCAATATTGAACCATTGTTGGTTTCTGTCTTGTAAATTGGAGTGTTTATCATCTATCCCAAATTCTGGCTTTAGCTTAGCTCTCTTTTATTTCATGAAGTCAACTACCACTGCTTCTGCTGTTATGTTAATATTAGTTGATTTTGCTCATTTTTCTAGTCTTTTGAAATTTTTCGGAATCTTAATTTCATCATCCACCATGTTATTTTTCTTTGCATCCTGTTGAGTCAACTGAGTATCTTGATTGAAGTTTGGGGTTAGAACCCTGTGCATTACTTTTGAAGACAATCAATTTTACTTTAGTTCTTGGTTAATACTGTAAATTTTGGGTTCTTTTTATCCAGCTATGAGTTTATATATTTTTTCTTTTATTCAAAAGTATATTCAGGATCTTTTTCTACAGTATTGTAATTTTAAAAATTTAGTGTATTAGTTACACTAGCCTCCCCCAAAATAAGGACTTTATCAATGAAGAAAAAACTTAGGATCACTATAGTGAAATAAAATTTGCTCTTGGTGTGACCTTTTTCTTTTTTAGTGCTTACAGTCCGACTTGTAAATAAAAATTTTTGTACTTTGGATATAGATCAACATAAATGGATCATCAAGAGCCTTTCCAACTCAAGGGTCTTTCTTTGACACATAATTTTCTAACTAAAAGGTTTCTCCATTTCCCAAATCAATGCATTTTAGAAATTATTTTCTTATGTTTTATATATTACACACATTAGAGTTGCATGTCTAAATCAGACCTGTAGACAGCAGTGTAGGCAAAAACTAATTTTAAAAGTTAGCTAGGAATTCTCTTACTGTCTTCTTTTCTCATTTCAACTTCATTTACTTTTTAACTATGTTTCTTCTACCTTTTCCAGTTTTCTACTCAATTCTCCTTGGTGGAGAAGATGGATGCAAAAGAGGAGGTGTGAGTAGTTCTTTATTCTCTCTGCATCTGTTAACATCACATCATCTTTCCCATGCAGTATTCTTGTTTCTTCTTAGTTCGTCCTCTTACATTTATACAACCAGTAGGCTTGTTTGGTTTTCCTTTGTATTACTTATAAGTTTAGTCTTTTCTGCAATATTATAAATAAGGTTTATGGCATTCATTCATAAGTATTCTTAGTTACATATCCCTCTTCCATTATATATGTCCTTTTAAAATCAGAAAACTCTATAATAGCCATATTGTTTCACTCACTCATCAACTTCATTTATTCAATACCCTGACATTTATTAAATTCCCCAGGTATATCAGGTCCTGAGATATAAGATAATGATATTACTTTTACTAGTAGAATTCATACTTTCATAGGTAATATCTCCTCCCATTTCTTACTAAATTATCCATAATTATATAATTAAAAATCATACCTTTGCTTTTTGGCCTCCCATCCACATTGTTGAATACTCTTGTTTTTGGAGCAATGTGTGATATTGTAAAATTAGACTCAGGTTTAAATTCTGGCTCTGCCATATGTTAACTGTGTGATGTTGTATAAATCACTTAATCTTTCTGGGTTTTACATCTCTCAGCTATAAAATGTATGTAGTATCTACGTTGTAGGGTGAATTGAGAGAATTTAAATGTTAAAAATGAATTTTGTTGCAGTGTTTTTGAAATATGATTGTAAGTCTCTTTGGAAATAAGAACTATATCATACTGATCCTTATCCATTGCAACTAATAAATAGCAATGACTCATACTTTTGGATTGAATTTCCTAAAAAACAGACCTAAAACAAATGTTAATGTAGTTGCTGTTTCTTTTCATATCTATGTACTGCCTCTTGGTCACAATTCTGATATAACAGTGACAAATTGGGTGCACCTGACAGTATAACTTGAAAATACATGAAGCAAAATTTTACAGAATTATAGAAATTACATATAGGCAACTTTACAGTCATAGTTGGAAATTTTTAACACTTTCCCCATGGCAGTTGGTAGAACAACTACATAAAAAAACCAGCAAAGACATTGAAGATTTGAAAAACATTATCATTCATCTTGATTTAATTGTTATTTATATAGCACTACATTTCATGCTGTAATAATACATGTTCTTTTCAAGTGCACATGGTACATTGATCAATAGAGACCATATGCTGGGTCATGAAACAATTCTAAATAAATGTAAAAGGATGGAAATAATACAGGACTGTGTTCTTGGACCATAGTGGAGTTAAATAAGAAATTAATAACAGTATAATGTCTAGGGAAAAAATTCAAATGTTTGGATATTAAACAGTACACTTCTAGACAATCTGTGGGTCAAAGAAGAAAACACAAGGGAATTTAGATGTCATTTTGACATCCAACTTTGGCTCAGGTCATGATCTTGGTGGTTGACGAGTTCGAGCCCCACATTGGGCTCTGTGCTGGCAGCTCAGAGCCTGGAGCCTGCCTCGGATTCTGTGTCTCCCTCTCTCTCTGCCCCACCCTGCTTGTGCTCTGTCTCTCTCTGTCTCAACAATAAATAGAAACGTTAAAAATATTTGAAAAAAAGAAAAAAAAATCAATGACCCAAGGGTTTATCTTAAGAGAAAAAAAGAAGTGCAAATAAAACCCAAACTAAGAACAAGGCAGGAAATAAAAATAAGATTTAATCAATGAAATAGCATATAAATGTGAATAAAACTGCCCTGAGGTAATAATTTTCACCTGTCAGATTCTTCCTCCCTCCCTTCTCCTTTTTTTTTATATAAATTTTTTTTCTTAATGTTTGTTTATTTTTGAGAGAGTGTGCGCACAAGCTGGGGAGGGGCAGAGAGAGAGAGAGAGAGGGACAGAGGATCTGAAGCTGGCTCCACACTGACAGCAGTGAGTCTGAAGTAGGGCTCGAACCCACAAACATGAGATCATGACATGAGCTGAAGTCAGACCCTCAACTGACTGAGCTACCTAGGTGCCCCCCCATCCTTTCAAATCGACAACGTATCTATTTGATGAAATAGTGGAAGAACATGTACTCTCTCACACATTGTCTATTGGAATACAAAATATTATAACCTTGGGTATTGGGAATTTGACAACTCATTTACTCTTTGATCTAGTAAATCTCCTAGGAATATGTCTCAAACATAGACTGGCATAAATACAAAATGACATGCACATGCTACATTCATTGTAGCACTGTCTTATAATAGCAAAAGACTGAAAGGACACAGGTATTCATCAGGAGGTTTCTGACTGAATAAAATATGGTTCATTTACCCAGTGGAGTGTTATATGGGTGTAAAAGCAAATGGGGATCATCTTCTATGCCGTGATGGCCAATACATAATTATGCAGCAAAAATAATATGATACAACAAAGTTCATAAAGTATATTACTGTGTATCTAATTAAATATATTTGTGTGTATGTACCTTTCTACTTTTATTTATTTTTTAAGAAGTTTTTTTTTTTAAATTTTTTAAGTTTATTTATTTATTGAGAGAGAGAGAGAGAGAGAGAAATGGAGGGAGGGAGAGAATCCCAAGCAGGTTCCACACTGTCAGCACAGAGCCCAATGCAGGGCTTGAACTGATAAACCATGAGATCATGACCTGAGCCAAAAACAAGAGTCGGACGCTTAACCAACTGAGCCACCCAGGCACCCCGTCTTCTTTTATTTTTTAAATTTAGGAATTAATTTAAAAAATCCATTGTAGGGAATAAGGATAGAAGGAATAGGTAGAGTTCTATGAATATATAGTGCCGTGTTTTCTAAGTATGATTTTGAAATCATGTAAATGTTACAGATAATTCTAAAACAAATTTTAATCATTAAAAAAAAACTAGGGGTGCCTGGGTTGCTCAGTCGGTTGAGCATCTGTCTCTTGATTTCGGCTCAGGTCATGGTCTCATGGTTCAGGAGATCGAGCCTTGCATCTGGCTCTGTGGGGAGTGCAGACCCTGCAGATTCCCTCTCTCCTCTCCCTCTGCCCTGTCCCCCACTTGCTCTCTCTCTCAAAATAAATAAACTTAAAAAACTAAAAGAGCAAAATGAAACAAAGAAGCCTAAATGGTATAATTATAGGAAGGAACTATTTTAAGTGACTTTAGAACAAGTAATTTGATTATACATGCCTGGTGGATTATACCCTGAAGATAGAAGAACAGTATAAAAACCTTATATGGTTTTCATTAATCATAGTGTTGGTATTATTATTCCTCAACTGTTGTATGTACATTGTGCAACAAGGCAAATGAATTTAATTGTGTTGGTGACATTGTATAACAAGTATTACAGTATGGGAGAAGAAAGAAGTAGAAATATAAGATCACAGTTTTTTAAAAAACCTATAGAATTTCATCAGTACAAAGTCATACTAACTCTTACCACTATAAAAGGTGTAGTTAAAATGACCAACTCAGGAGTAATGAGGACTCCTTAGAACCCAGACTGTTGTCTCTGAGTAATGCTGATTTCCATTGAGAAGTACCACTGTTCCTTGGGTATGTGGTTGATTTCAGGTTTGGGGCAGGAGATGGATAAGATGATCCCGGCATTTTTGTTATACCAGAAGCAAGAAAGCTGTTAGAGACTACTAAGTCCATGTCTAAAAGACTCAGAAACTAATTGAAGAGGCCCTCACTGGTCAAGGATGGAAAAAATTGACAATAATAGAAATAAACAACTGCAGTAATTTGAAGCATTCTACATTTATTTAAATCCAAGAGTTTATAATTATCTCTCCCCCAAAAAACACATTTTCTTTGTTTACTATTCTGGGAGGTTAGGATACCAACTCATGTTTTTCAAAAAACTCATAAAAATCAAGCGTTTATTCTTCCTTTTCTGAATAAACTAACTTTTGGAAACCAAAGATATGACGAGGAGAATTTTCACTTATTAGACACATTACAGATAGTAAATAATGAAGGAATGATAAAAGTAGAATGTCTCTGTTTTGCAGCTCTCAATGAAATACTGTGTTTAGGCATTGTTCATCATCGGCTGCTGTTATCAGATACAAGGCAATATGAATATGTCCCTTAATAAAAAGCACAGTACCATGTATGAGGCTGTCTTCTCTATCAATTCTGAATTTTATTAAGACTTTAACTTCTACAATTACAAAAAATTACATGGACAGAGAAACATGTTTAAAAATGCCACAGGGATATAGTCCACAAAATACAGATACTTGAAGACTACAAGCGACTTCATTTCTTTAACAAAGAAGTTTCAGGAGGAAAAGAGGTAAAACCTTACAGATAAAAAGAAATGTAAGCTTCATGTCAACAAGTTGCAATATGTGGTACTACTATGATCTTAGTTTGAAAAAGGAAAAAAAGGCCCATGCTGGGAAACTTGAATGCTGACTGATAATGGATGATTTTGCAGAATTAAGTAATTCTTTTTAGTTGAAACAAGATTGACCATGAGGTAAGCATTGTTGAAGCTGGGTAATGGGCACATGGGAATCCATCATGTTACTGTCTCTTCAAAAAAATTAGATTTTTCAAAATAGCTTTTCTTATACAAGCATACCTCTCAGATATTGTGGGTTCAGTTCCAGGTCACTACAATAAATATTGCAATAAAATGAATCCAGTGAAGTTTTTGGTTTCCCAGTACATATAAAAGTTATGTTTACAGTATACTGTAGTCTAGTAAGTATGTAATAGCATGTCTTTTAAAAAAACAAAATGTATTGCCTTAATTTTAAAATACTTTATTGCTCAAATATGCTTACCATCATCTGAGCTTTTAGCTAGTTACCATCTTTTTGCTGGTAGAGAATCTTGCCTTGTTGTTGACAGCTGCTGGTAGGTGGTGGTTCCTGAAGGTTGGGTGACTATTGCCGTTTCTTAAAGTAAGATAATGAAGTTTGCTGCATTTATGGACTCTTCCTTTCAGGAATGATTTCTCTAGCATGTGATATTTTTTGATAACATTTTACTGATAGTAGAACTTCTTTCAGAATTGGAGTAAGTCCTCTCAAACCCTGGTGCTGCTTTATTAACTAAGTTTATGTAATATCCTAAATCCTTTGTTGTCATTTCAATCATCTTCACAGCATCTTCACCAGGAGTATATAGCAACTCTGGGAACTACTTTGCTCATCCAAAAGAAGCAACCCCTCATTCATTCCGTTTTATCAGGAGATTGCAGCAGTTCAGTCCCATTTTCAGTTTTACTTGTTCTTTTTCTGTTTCTGCCACATCTGCAGTTAACTTCTTCAGCTGAAGTCTTGAGCTCCTCGAAGTCATCCATGAGGGTTGGAATCAACTTCTTCTAAAATCTTATTGTTGATATTTTGACCTCTTTCCATAAATCACAGATGTTCCTAATGACGTCTAGAATGGTGAATCCTTTCCAGAAGGTTTTCCATTTATATGTTTAGATTCATCAGAGCAATCACCATCTGTGGCAGCTTTAGCCTTATGAAATGTATTTCTTAAACAATAAGACTTGAAAGTCAAAATGACTCCTGGATGTTATGTTAACAGGTATGAAAACAACATTAATCTCATGTTTCTCCATTAGAGCTCTTGGATGACGAGGTTTATTGTCAGTGAGCAGTAACATTTTGAAGGGAATTTTTTTTTTTTTTTTTTTTGATCAGTAGGTCTCAACAGTGGGCTTAAAAAAACAGTAAACCATGTTGTATACAGATGTGCTGTCATCCAGGCTTTGTTGTTCCATTTATAGAGCACAGGCAAAGTAGATTTAGCATAATTTTTAAGGACCCTAAGATTTTCAGAATGGTAAATGAGCATTGGCTTCAATTGAATCACTAGCTGCATTAGCCCCTAACAAGAGTCAGCCTGTTCTTGGAACCTTTGAAGTCAGTCATTGACTTCTCTTCTCTAGCTATGAAAGTCTTAGATGGCATCTTTACCAATAGAAGACTGTTTTGCCTACATTGAAAATCTGTTGTTTAGTGTAGCCACCTTCCTTAATTATCTTAGTTATATCTTCTTTAAACTTGCCATATTCTTCTACATCAGTTGTTGCTGCTTCCTTCACCTTGTACTTTTATGTTATGAAGATGCCTTCTTTTATTTAAACCTTATAAACCAACCTCTGCAAGCTTCAAACTTTTCTTCTGCAGTTTCCCCACCTCTCTCAGCCTTAATGAGAATCGAAGAGAGTTAGGGCCTTGCTCTGAATTAGGCTTTGGCTTAAGGGAATGTTGTAGCTAGTTTGATTTTCTATTCAGACCACTAAAACTTTCTTCATATCCACAATTGAGGATGTTTTGCTTAATTATTAATGTGTTCCCTGGAGTAGCACTTTTAATTTCCTTCAGGAACTTTTCCTTCACATTCACAACTTGGCTAACTGGAAAGTCTAGCTTTTGGCCTGTGTCGGCTTTCGGCATGCCTTTCTAGCTAAGCTTAATCACTTCAAGCTTTTGATTTAAAGTGAGAGGTGAGAGTGACATTTTTTCACTTGGACACATTGAGGCCATTTCAGTGTTAATAATTTCAATATTATTGTGCCTCCGGGAATAGGGAGATCTTAGGGGAGGGAGAGAGGGAAATGGCTAGTTGGTGGAGCATTCAGTACCTACACAACATTTATCGATTATGTTCGCTGTCTTATATGGTGTGGGTTTATTGTGCCGCCAAACTGTTAATGCTAGTGACATCAAAGATCACTTATCACAGATCACCGTAATAAATATAATATTAATGAAAAAGTTAGAAATATTGAGCGAATTACCAAAATGTGAGAGATTTGAAGTGAGCAAATGCTGTTGGAAAAATGCATCAATAGACTTGTTCTTACTCAATGTTGCCACAAACCTTCACTTTGCTTTAAAAAAAAGAGGCAATATCTATGAAGTGTAATAGAATGAGATATATTCCTGCATGTATATAAAATTGGAGGCATTAATCTAGCATACTAAATAATTGAATTATTTATGAATTTATGTTTGTAGCTTTCACTCTATTATGGTAAAGACCCATAGATTAAAAGGTGAGATCAGGGGTGCTTGGGTGCCTCAGTTGGTTAAGCTTTGATTCAGGTCATCATCTTGTGGTTCCTGGGTTCGAGCTGACAGCTCAGAGCCTGGAGCCTGCTTCAGATTCTGTCTCCCTCTCTTTGCCCCTCCCCCACTTGTGTTCTTTCTCTCTCTCAAAAATAAACATTAATAAAAATAAACAAAAGGCGAGATCAGTACATAATAGTGATTTTCATTTGAAGGACTTTGTGTTATTTATTAAATTCAGGGATTACAGTTGATCTAATAAGAGATCAGAGCAATTCCTGTTAATAAGGATTTGATTGCTAAAAAAATGTGTATATTTAAATTCAGTCTTGTGAAATCTTTCTTCAACTAAAAATAGAAATTTTATGAAATGGTGATATAGTATGCATGCCAGCTGTCCCCTGCCCCCCCACCGTAATCCCCTAATCCTAGGAAGAGTCCTGAGGTATATCAGAAGACATATTTAATATTTTGTGCTTCAGTGCCCCCTTGTGCCTATTATGAAAAGGTACCGTTAATTTCTCATGGAAAATTTGGAATATACATTCTACGAGCTCCCTGGAAATAGAACATTTGTAAGCTTAGAGATAGGGTTCCATATTCTAAACTTTCTGGGACCCAAGATTTATGTCCTTTTGATTTCAGGGCATGCTCCTCTGTTAATACTTTCTCTTCCCATCAGAGCTGCTTCATTAATAATTATATGGCATTTAGGGAGTGAATATTGTATGTATGTTTAATCTTAGTTTTCAGTGTTATTTATTTATTTATTTATTTATTTATTTATTTATAGTGATTTTATATGTCTTTCCTTACCCTTACCTCTATTCCCACATTTGCCTTTTAAAAGCAAGAAAGAGGGAAACCTGAAAGTGGATATGTCAGAGGACTCACTAACTGGGGTTTTTCCTTCCTGTCTCTCAAGGAAAAAAATCTTGGAATCAACCTGTGCCATGATAATGTAGTATAATTGTAGAAATATTTGCCCTGCCAACATATTAGGAGGTAGCCTGCATTTGAGATTGCTATTTCATTCTTCTGTCTTTTACCCTAAGAAGCATATAACACTTTATAGAGGCTCCTGGGTGGCTCAGTCAGTTAAGCGTCCAACCTCAGCTCAGGTCATGATCTCACAGTCTGTGGGTACAAGTCCCACATGGGGCTCTGTGCTGACAGCTCAGAGTCTGCAGCCTGCTTCGGATTTTGTGTGTGTGTGTGCGTGTGTGTGTGTGTGTGTGTCTGTCTGTCTGTCTCTCTGCCCCGCTCCCACTCACGCTCTCTCTCTCTCTCTCTCTCTCTCTCAAAAATTAAAAAAAAACATTAAACATTTTTTTAAAAAGAAAGAAAAAGCTTTGGGGTGACTGGGTGGCTTAGTCGGCTAAGCGTCCAACTTTAGCTCACGTCCTGATCTCGCAGTTCGTGAGTGTGAGCCACGTGTCCGGGTTCTGTGATAACAGCTTAGAGCCTGGAGCCTGCTTCGTATTGTGTCTTCATCTCCCTCTGCCTCTCCCCCACTTGCGTTCCGTTTCTCTCTCTCAAAAATAAATATTAAAAAAATTTTTTTAAGCTATTCCTAGGAATTGGAATTATATTTACATTATGGGAGCTTATGCATATATCTTTTCTAAAACAACAGTATCTATTTAGCATAATCTCTAATTATGCCTCAAAAGATCAAAATCAGAATTTGAGACTTTTTTAAAATAAATTATGTTGGGGATTTATTAAGCATTTGTAGTGTTTAGGACTTTGTGTTTAACTTGGATTTTTCTAACTTAGATTTTTTTAGTTGCTGTCTCACTCCTTTAAACTCTTTTTGTTGCATCCTCCTGCCTTCAGATTTGTAAACTACTCCCAGGTATCTCTTCTTCCTTAACCTATAGAAAAGCTCTCTCCATTGGTTTTACTCCCATGCTTTAAAAGCATTCTCAGAATTTGAGATCCCGGAAGGCTCTTTCTTCTTGTTTGGTCAGGCTGCTTCACTCTCTCCTTCACTTTTTTAAATGTCTAGAAATTACTGTTTTGTCTGTCAAGCCACCTTACACTGTTGATTTTCCTCCTGAGCCATTCAGCAATTCTTAGTTTGTTCAGTGGTGCTACTGAAAAAAACAGAGAAGTCTAAACTTAGGTGTTTTCATTTGTGTATCATTATTTACATAATTGTCCAAAAGCTGTTAAGTTGCTTAATTTCTCTATGCCTTAGTTTTCTCTTCTGTAAGTACTCCCAATGACAGTTGCTGCTGTCATTACTGTTGTTATATACTCAGTATTTCGATTATAAAGTCCTAACCCCCATTGTGATGGTATCTGGGATGGGTGTTTTCGGAGATAATTAGGGTTAGGAGGCCTTAATTGAATTGTGCCTTAATAAGAGACAGCAAAGAGCTCTCTCTCTTGCCACTTCCAAGAAGAAAAGGTTATGTGAGCACAAACTGAGAAGACAACTTGTCTGAAACCCGAGGAGAAAGTCCTCCATGAACTCCATGAACCAACCATGCTGCCACCTTGAATTCAGACTTACAGCTTCTGAAACTCTGAGACAATAAATTTCTCTTGTTTAAGCCAACCCAATCTATGGTATTTTGTTATGACTTCCCAAGGAGATTAAGACAATTATCATCATCAATGATATTACATTAAGTACTATATATAATTTATTCAAAAGATAGCCATATAATATATATATATATATATATATATATATATATAATTTTGTAATAGGAGTTTTGGTGACAGGTCAGCCTGTCATTAGATGTAAAGAAGGTAATTGAAACTTAAACATCTTTGAATAGTTTGCAATTCTTGATACATCTTGTTGTTCACCACGTAGTCGTGTAAAAAAGATCATTAGGCAAGTGATTCATAGAAGGGAGGAGTTTGCATTATAGATACTGAAATCAAATTTGGTCTCTCTTTCTAATTTTGCTATTTATATCTTCATTTGACCACCACTTCCCATTTTTTGCTCTTAGCCCCCTCCAAGAATCTAACTTACGGACTCAGTGTGGATGGACAATCTTAGGGCCATTTTAAGTGTGTGGTCTTCGACCTTTAAGCCAAAAAGGAATCAGCTATTCAAACATTACTTTACATTCAGTGATTTATCATATGCTGTGTGTATGTGTGCAGGGACTCTGCTGCTATGACTGTTAGGCCTCTTATGAGCTATTTCAGTGTTTTCATTGACTCCATCATTTACTAGCTGCTTGACCTTGGGCAGCTAATTTCTATATTTTAGCTTCCACATTTTAAAAAGTTGATAATAATACCTATTTACTGGGTATATGTAATGATCAAATAGCTTAATATCTGTACCTGGCATATAGTAGGCACTTTTCACATGTTAGCTATAGGGTTTTATTTATTTATTTATTTTTTTAGTTTATTTATTTTTGAGACAGAGAGAGACAGAGCATGAGTTGGGGAGGGGCAGAGAGAGAGGGAGACACAGAATCTGAAACAAGCTCCAGGCTCTGAGCTGTCAGCACAGAACCTGACACAGGGCTCGAACCCACAAACCGTGAGATCATGACCTGAGCTGAAGTCGGCTGCTTAACCTGCTTAACCGACTGAGCCACCAGGCGCCCCGCTAGGTTTTTTTTTTTTTTTAATTGTAGTCATTGGGATTATTTTTGTTATTATTATCAATAATACTTAGTAATCTTACAGGTGGTTTGCGTGATGATCAAATGGTTTAATATATGTGCCTGGCAAAAATTAAACACTGTTGAAATGTTAGCTGTTTTTGTTGTTACTGGTATTGCCTTTATTGCCATTATCAATGATAAGTTTGAATGTCCCTTGAGAGATGAAAAATTATCGTTGTGATTCCCAGACTTCTTTGTAACTTTTAGAACATAGACTTATATGCCATCATATGTGTTTTAATTTTACTTGTTGTGATTATCATTCTGGTAATATATTGGTGTGAATACATACTGGATTCCTCTATAGAATTGTACTTACAGTTTTAGTTCACCATGGCAAATTTAATACAACTACACAAAATACAAGTTTAGTTATTAAAAAGTTAAATTACACCTGCTGGGATGAATATAATAAAAAAAGAGAAAATAGCAAATGTTGACAAGGATGTGAAGAACCCTCATACATTGCTGATGGGAATGCAAAATAGTGCAGTTAACTGTGTAGAATAGTTTTGGTTCTTGAGAAAGTTAAACATAGAATTTACCATATGATCCAACAATTCCACGTTTAGATATATGCCCCAAGTAATTGAAAACAGGAAGTCAGGGAGATATGCCAGTTTTCATTGCTACATTATTCATAATAGCCAAAAGATAAAAACAACCCAAGTGTTCATCAGCAGATGAATGAATAAATGTGGCATATATATGTAATAGAATATTATTCAGCTATAAAAATGAAGTTCTGATAATATGTTATAACATGGATGAACCTTGAAAACATTATGCTAAGTTAAATATTCCAGACACAAAGGGACAAACCGTGTATGATTCCGTTTATATGAAATATGCAGATTAGACAAATTCATACAGCTGAAAGTAAGATTAGAGGTTACCAAAGGACTGGGGAAGAGGGTAAGGGGAGTTATTGCTTAACAGATAAAAAGTTTCTCTTTGTAATGATAAAAAAGCTTTGGGTCTAGATAGTGTTGTTGGTTGTATAACGTTTTGAATGCAATACCACTGAGTTATACACTTAAAAAATGCCTAAAATGGCAAGTTTTATGTTATATATATTTCATCACAATAAAAATATTTTTTTAGTTGAACTTTTGTTTAGATAAGCATTTCTAATTAATGATGTGAATGGCAAATAAATGTTCTTTGTTAACTTGTTTGAAAGACCTTTCCTCCTCTGTACTTGGGAGTCAGAGAAAGGATGGATGCTGCTTACCTATTTAAAGATACATAATTCTTATTGCCCAAATGTTTCTAGAGAGAATAGTGGGGAGCTACAGTTTCCAGAGAGCATATAGCTACCATCCTTATATTAAAAGGCCAGTAGAACAAAAATCCAGCTTTTTATTATCTAGTCACTAACTTTCTTCCTTTGCCCCATAAAAAGTAGAATGAGACCTAAGTCAAGGTAAATGCTTCTTAAGCCTCCAGAGGATGCCTGTCCTTTATAAATAATTAACCCCTTTCTTCTATTTGCTTCTTTTCATCTTTTGAGGTTTTTTCTAGATTGCTGCAAGGTTTGCAGCCTTGTGTCTATTAAAGGTTTTTCTCTTCACAGACATGGATGGGATTGGGATCTTCCACTCTAGTGTTTGGATCTTTGACGGTTACCATTTAGGACTATTCAGAGATGTGTTTGTGCTCATTTTTGAAGTCTTGGCTATGCAGCTGATAGTTAAATAAGTAAGTGACCTCTGGAAAAATGAAGAATATGGTCTGTGCATTCCTGAAACCAGATTACTGTGAACTCTATGCCAGTTTATAGAACCTACACTGTGTAGGCCTCTTCTGTATTTTGGGGCTCCATGTACTCATAACATCAAATGGTGTTGATTTTTATAACTAAAGGAGACTCTAACACCTTCTGAAAATGTTAAGAAAATATAATTTTAAATCTTAATCTTAGTGCAAAATCATTAATCCAGAAGCCACTTACATTGTTTCAAATTGTTTATACCTTGGATTATACCAGAATGTTTCCCAGGTTTAATTTCAGACTTTTAATTCATTGTTTTTTAATAACCAATTTTTTTTTTTTAAAAAAAAAAGGTCAACCAGTTTCTTTAGAATAATTCTTAGAATTGTTGATTATTGAACATACTATGGGTGCCTATTAATTTTTTTTAGTTCATTTATTTATTTTGAGAGCTGGGGAGAGGGCCAGAGCAAGAGAAAAGACCCCAAGCAGGCTGAGCACTGTCAGCACACAGCCTGCTGCAGGGTTCGAATTCACAGACCATGAGATCATGAACCAAGCTGAAACCAAGAGTTTGATGCTCAACCGCCTGAGCCTCCCAGGCAACCCTTGGTGCCTACTAATTTTGACTATTTTAATTTAGCAAATGGTTTTAATTTGTTTGGTTTTCAGAGTCTTTTCCAAGCCCTGTAAAACTTATTTTAAGTATGATTCGAAGCTATTAATAATAGCATTACTTAAAGTGTGTCAATTTATATTTTCTCTATTTGATTACTTTTACATAAAATATCCGCTTACAGTTTGTCTTTTGAAATAAATATGCTTTATTTTTTAGAGAGGGAGGTACATTAATCTGTCATATTTTTAATTTGATAATCTGACTTTTAACATGTATGAACTTTAGGCCATTGTTAAAGTTTCTGGTTTTGTAAAAGCATAGGACAGTATTTATGTTCTCAGTAAAAAAAGTTTTGGACTTTACTGTGTTATATTCTAAACCCCGTAATTTTATATTATATTTTAAATTTTTGAGTATTTGGACAGAGAGGACCAGATTTTGGACATCTGCCCCCGCCCCCCTCGCCAATTTGTTATCCACCGAATTTTTTATATGGATTTGTAGATAGGTAAATTTTGTGGAAAAACTAGTCCATTTTGTCCTATATTGCTGTTTTATAGAGGAATATTCTATTAGGTATCTCATAATGAAGATTTTATGGACAAATAAATTGGATATTTCATGGTATAAACTCTCTTATCAAAAATGCACAGGGAACATTGGCATTATTAAAAGTCTTGAAGATCTCTGAAAAAGTTAGACATTTGTGACTTATTAGTTCATGATTGTTCATAACTTATTTGGTTTCCCTAATGTTTATTTATATACAAAGATATGACATTTCTATACTGGGGCACCTGGGTAGCTCAGTTGGTTAAGCATCCAACTCCTGATTTCAGCACAGTTGGTGAGACGGAGCCCTGCATTGGGTTCTGTACTAACAGTATGGAGCCTGCGATCGTCTCTCTTCCTTTCTCTGCTCCTCTCCCACTCGTGCGCAAACACACTCTCTCTCTCTCAAAATAAATAAAATTTAAAAAGAAAAAAAGAAATGACATTTCTATAATGTAGACTATAATTTGAGGAATGCTAATATAGTTTAGTGCTTTTATTTTTAACACAGAAGATTTTTTAGAGGCCAAGTAGTTTTAGCACATGGTTGCTTGTTGGTTTTGGCAGAACCAAGCCTAGGAACTCTTCACAGTTCTCACATGACATCATACAGATCACTCTTATTTTTAGAGTGCATAGGAAGGTTAGGCCCATCATGCACCATGGTGGTATGATAATATTATTGATACCAAGGTAAAAATAACTAAATTTGCTTTTTTATCACTTGATTTTACAGTGACAGTAGTTGTGTAATTTTAAATTTCTATATAAATATCAGTGAAAACAGCATATTGTGAGAGGATACAAGCTTTCTTAGTCATTGGTCACTGTTCTATTTATAGTTCTAGAAAAATAAACAAGGAATTCTCCTAGGAGCTTTCAAAAATTTTGTGATAATCATTGATAAACTTTAACTCCCAAAATGTTCCATCATACCAATCTGAAATACTTTTTCAAATTGGTACATTAGTAGAGTTTTATATAACAAATATTTTTATTGTTCCTGCATTATTTCCCAAATTAAGTATATAGTTTTGCATATTGTAGCTTATTTGGAGCTCCTAAAATAAAGTGGCAGAGCTGAAATTACAAGTTAGACAAAAATAATAATTCTGAGCTTTAATATGCTATTATTTTGATACATGTAAGTTGAATATAGGTTGGTCTCCAAACGAAGTGACCATAATCTATTTGCCACTTTCAAGCAATCAAGCCATGCAGGAGAAAAGAGACATTCTCCAATTAGATGATACTTGTGTTTGAAGAGTTTAAAGGTTATGTTAATTTTAATGGGCCATATAGCAGAAACTGCATCGCATGACTGCTGCTTATCATTTTTTAATCTTGTTAGTGATCCCTCTGACAGACTGACTGCTTTTCTTCTCGTGCCTGTTACTGTGCACATAGAAAACTGAGAAATTGTGCATGTTGAGATGTGTTGTGGAAGACATGTATTAAAAGAGATATGTGACAGTCTTTTGATTATCTAGCGACCAGTTCTTAGAAATCACTGTTTTATATCTTGGGCTAAAAAGTTCATTTACCACTTCTTTATTATGAAGTAATTATTTTTAATGATTATTTTGCTTAGCCTCTTTCTCACATCATATTCACTCTTATGGTAATTACCACAATATCCATGGCTATTAACTCTTGATGTATATCTCTCATTTCTGAATTCTCTGTGTTCATAATGATAGGCTCTAATATGCAATCAGAAGTATGTACTGAGTGGAATTTTCCTTTTCTTTTTCTACATAATTATGAATGCAGTGATTAATTAGTAAACGAAGCAGCTGTATTCATATTGCATGTAGGAACTTTCCTTCCTCTCTCTCTCCCTCTCTCTCTCTCTCTGTCTGCAAATTAGCCATTTAATTGTACTCGTGATATGTTTTACATGGTGCTGGGTAGTCAGAAACATTTGCTGAGCACTTTAGTTTGTTAGGCACCATGCTAGGTACTAGAGGTGCCAAGAAAAGATGAAGGCAAACTAATCCTTGCCCTCAGGGAGGGCAGACAGAAGGACCCAATAGAGGTGAATGAGGAGGGAGTCAATATAAAGTAACATAAAAGTAAAGGTGCCTGAGTGGCTCAGTGGGATAAGCTCCCACCTCTTGATTTCGGCTTAAGTCATGATCTCACAGTTTGTGAGTTCAAGCCTGCATTGAACTCTGCTCACCGTGTGAAGCCTGCTTCGGATCCTTTGTCCCCCTTTTTCTGGCCCTCTCCCACTCATGCTCGTTCTCTCTCTCTCTCTCTCTGTCTCTCTCTCTCTCTCAAAAATAAACATTAAAAAATATAAAGTAACATAATTAAACAACCAAGTAAGTATATACAGTGTTTATATATACAGTGTTTATATAGATTAGGTTTGCAGATTGATGGAAAGAAACTATGGCCTCCCCAAACCTCACCCTACTTACATACCAATACACCACAAGTCTAGATTACTCTTTCTGCTAGCCAAGATATAAAATCGTATCTGTATTGGTACAGATAATCCAATATGGGCACTGATCATTCCTGAATGTTCTTGCAAGATATACCAAGAATGGAAAACCCCGACTGCTCTTTACCTGGTCCATTTCTTAGAAATGTGTTTGCAGTGAGCAGCAATGAAGAGTGAGGTAATAACTTCTTCCAATAGCAGGCTTGCTTCTATTTATTATAAAAGTGGGGGTAGGGGAGTACCTGGGTGGCTCAATCAGTTGAACCTCAGACTCTTGATCTCAGCTCAGATCTTGATCTCAGGGTTGTGAGTCCAAGCCTTGTGTTGGGCACTGCGTTCGGCCCTGTGCTGGGCATGGAGCCTACGTAAAAAAAAATTTTTTTCCTGAAGGATGCCTTGGTGGCTTGGTCAGTTAAGCGTCTGAGTCTTCATTTCAGCTCAGGTCATGATCTCATCATTCATGAGTTCAAGCCCCATGTTGGGTGCTACACTGACAGCACAAAGCCTGCTTGGGATTCTCTCTCTCTCTCTCTCTCTCTCTCTCTATCTATCTATCTCTCTCTGTCTCTGTCTCTCTCTGCCCCTCCCCCTGCTCACGTATTGCATGCACACACTCCTGCTCTCTCAAAATGAAAATTAAATATAAAAGGAGGAACTCCCCCCCCCGCCCCCACACACACAAGATCAGCATTCCTCTCGTGTGACACACTCTCTGTGTGCATAGGTGTTCATCCTTTGGCCCTTGGCATTTTTTCCATGGGTCTTGGGAGGCATGAGGAGCCAGCATGAGCAGCACACTGGTATTTTGCTTTAAGTAGGTTTTGCTCTAAGTAATAAAGTCCTGGGAGTCTCATGTCTTTTGCCAGAATCCATGAAACAATAATAGGCTAGCTTATTAGTGTCTGTCTGTCTGTCTATCTATGTATCTGTTGACATTCAAACACTTCACTGTCCTGATAATATGAAGGTAAGTTAGTTACACAGCAAAGGAAAATAATTTCATTTCCTTTTGTCCCCAGGGTGCTAGCAGATTCCCAAAAGTCTCAGTCAGTGATACTGTCCATGCAAGATAAGCCATGAGTTTAGAACGTTCACTCCATGCTGAAAATTTTAATTTTATATCAAAGACTTTGCATCTAGGAGAATTTACATTGAAATGTTTAAAAACATGGCTCTTTAAGTTTTTGATGGAAATATTTTGTCAACAAAACCATATTATTTCCCATGTGGGGAAAGCAAAGATAGTACTCAGGTTTCCCTGAGCATTGTCTCTGTTTCATTTTTCTGTAGTTTTCAGCAGTGGGCTTTTTTAATGTTTATTTATTTTGAAAGAGAGAGAGAACAAGAGAGGGAGGGGCAGAGAGAGAATCCCAAGCAGGCTCTGCACTGTCAGCATGGAGCCCAGTGCAGGTCCTCAATCCCATAACCTCGAGATCTCGACCTGAGCCAATATCAAGAGTCAGATGCTTAACTGATTGAGCCATTCAGGTGCCCCAGTTTTCTGTAGTTTCCAAGAACCCATTTACACCACAATTTAGTAATTAAGTACAAGATTCTTATAAGATTTCAGGTGATAGAGATATTGGTATATATAGTTTGAGACTTTTGCATAGCACCAGGTGGACCTCAGCTCAACCCCTTAGGATTTGTTTTTGGAAGAAGCCAACAGTTTTGTTGGCTTCTTCCTTGTTGGACTCCTGCTCTGACTTGGCATAGATAACTAGGAATAGACATTAACTCCTTTAACAGTGTATTCCTCTTTCCCAGTTCTAACAGATAAGCATGTGTAACTAGCTTCCTAATGAGCAGCAGCACAAAGAGCTCAAAATCAAACATATACCAGTTTGTGTCCATGTTTAAAAGTCAATGATTGCAAGAGTCAGGAGATATTTAATATTTATTAAGTATTTTGCATGTATGCAGCACTGTAGTGGGCACTGTAACAGCTGTACCCTCAGTGAGTTTGCACCCAAAATATAATAATGTTCTCATTTTATTTGAAGAATATAGGGCAGAATTTGGTTATATACTAATATAAACTATGTGAAAAATAACTGTTTGTAGGAGTTCAAAAGTAAGTTTGAGTGAAAGTGGGGGTTATAAACATTCTGGAAGATTTTGGGTGAGGTCTAAAGAACAAACAGGATTTAAATGAGGAAGTGAAACAATTCAGATGTGAGGGAGCAGAAGATGGTTGGAAGAAGGAGGATAAGAAGAATGCCTGCAACAAAACTGATAATGTGGTAGGGAAGACAGCTCTATGAAGAGATCATCTTAGGTAGTGAATGGAAAAGGATGACAATGGGAGAAGAAAGAGTTGAATGAATGAGTATAAAGAGTCTGCTTTGGTTTTCCAAATATTAACATCCATGTTTCTATTTTAGAGGGAAAGCTCTCAGGCTTTCCCCATTCAGTATGCTGTTAGTTGTAGGTTTTTCAGTATTACCATCATTGTGTTGGAGTGGTTTCCCCTCTGTTCCTAGTTGGAGTATTTTTATCATACAAGAGTATTAAGCTTGTCAAATGCTTTTTCTGTGTCAAGCAAGATGGTCATGTAGTATTTTTCCTTCATTCTGGTAATGCGGTATAGTACACTGTCGTATGTTGAACCATCCTTGCACTGATGCCTGTCTTTTTAAGTAATGTTTTATTGGAACAAAGCCAAAGTCATTTGTTTACATATTGTTTGTGGCTGCTTTTGTACTATAAAATCAGAGGTAAGTAGGTGTCACAGAGACCATATGGTTTGCAAAGCCTAAAATGTTTATTATTTCCCAATCTCTGCTTCTAGAATCATCAATATCCACAGTCTTTTGTATGTCTTTAGTAGATATCAGTCAGTCTGGACTGATTAATATTGTATAATTTGCTTTTCTTAGTAAATTTAATAAACTTCTTGACATACAATAAGTAAGGAGTTCTAATGAGGTTAATGAAAGTTTATTAAGTAATGATTTAAGAGAAATGTTGATTCAAATAATGAATTTGTTAATGTCTTTTCTAATTCAACTTCATGGCTTGTATTTTAAAATATCACTCTGTATTGCTTAAGGGGTTTTGTATATTTTTTTCTATAGGTGTATGTGGAATTTGATGATCTTGAATGGGATAAACGAGAGTGGGTTAAAGTTTATGAAGATTTTTCAACTTTCTTGGTGGAATACCACTTAATCTGGGCCAGAAGGATTGACCCTAGCCAGACTCAGGGATCAAAGAGCAAACAAATTCAGTGGCCTGCATTGGTAAGATCTATTCCTGTTTCATTAAGCATTTTCAGTTGTTTGTTTTAAAAGAACAATAACTAAATATAAGCTCAGATTTATCTTGGTCATTATAGACTATTCCTGAAGAAGCTCTGAAGTATCTGGCAGAAATACTCAAATAACAGCTTTTATTTTGTTAAACAATTTTGTATGTCTTTTTTGTTAGCACTCTTTTAGCATATTTAGCCTACAAATAGTTTATTCTGTCCAATTAGGAGAAATCTATAAATTGCATTAAAGGTTACTAACAAATAGTTGACTAGTTTGAGTGTGATGGGGAGCAGTTTTGCTGTTGAGACTGTGTATGTGGGCGATAAGAGGATACTTTTTATAAAGCATTCAGTAGTATGTAATTTTCCTTGGTTTGTTAAATTTAGTAAAAATTGAGTGAATTCATTGTGGATGATAGCAGATAATTAATGTGAAATTATATGTTCATGTAATAGATAAAATTCATATCAGGAAGTATTCTATTTAAGAAATAATAGATTTCACAGTATTTTCACCTAGAGTTTGAAGAATTTTGTAAAAGAAACATACTAAGGATGCCTGGCTGGCTCAGTCAGAAGAGCATGTGACTCTTGATCTCAGGGTCATGAGTTTGAGCCCCATGTTGGCTGTAAAGATTACTAAAAAATAAAAAAACTTAAAAAAAATAAGATAGTAACTAAATAAGGTAATTTTATTAAGAAAAAAGCAATATCTTGTTTAACCATTTTGCTATATATGTTCAAATGAAATAATGTTTTTACATTGATATTGAAGACATTTTTAAATCCACTGAAATGTTATTTGTTATTTTGGTATTTGGTGTAAATACCATCAGGGCAGATACTTTCAGATATTTTTCAACATAAATTAAGTATTTACAAGAATAGATTTTTTTGTTAATAATTGTAGTGTCTATACATTTTCTCTTTTAGTTAGACCTTTATAAGTCTGAGGAGGTAAGTGATTAAAAAGAAAATGTAGGGAGGAAAAGAGAGAATGAAGTGAGTTGTGTAATATTTTTAAGAAAAAATACTTAACAATATCGAAAGATGAAAAATGATATCCATGAGCTATGGTTTTGGCAAGATACTTTGAATACTCTAGCAAAAGAAGACAATTTTATCTATGATAGATTTTAAGAAATACTTGTTGAATAAATATATTAAATTGTTAACATGAAGATTTTAAAGCCATGGCTAACTTATTATTTTATAAACTTTAACTCAAAAATTGGTTAAGGGAAGCCTGGGTGGCTCAGTCGGTTAAGCGTCCAACTCCTGATTTCAGCCTACGTCATGATCCCGCAGTTCCTGAGATCGAGCTCTCCATTGGGCTCTGTGCTAACAGCAGCGGCCTGTGTAGAATTCTCTCTCCATCTCTCTTTGCCCCTTGCTTGCACTCTCTGTCTCTCTAAATAAATAAGTAAACTTTAAAGAAACTGGTTAAAACTTGATGTGTGAATTTTGTATGAAAAGCCTCAAAAGCAGGAAGCAGTAAAAATAATACTAAAAAGTATGCTTTGGTGTTATAGTTAACGAATAAACAGAACATTAGAAAACTTTTACCATGTCTTAGAGACATTTATTAAAATCAAGGTGAATTTCTAATGTATATTTATAAATTACTGATTTTGGAGAAAATTTCTATTAGGAAGTATTGTTTAATGATAATTTTTGTCAGGGGCACCTGGCTGGCTCAGTCAGTTAAGTATCTCACTGTTGCTTTTGGCTCAGGTCATGATCTTGTGGTTCATGAGATCGAGCCCCACATTGAGAGAGGGGGAGACAAAGAATCCTGCTTGGGATTCTTTGTCTCCCCCTCTCTCTGCCCCTCCCCTGCTCTCATGCACACGTGCTCTATCTCTCAAAATAAATAAACTTAAAAAATCTCATGAACCATGAGATTATGACCTGAGCTGAAGAAGGACACGTAGCCGGCTGATCCACCCAGGTGCCTCTTTGAAAACCTTTTAACCTCACATAACTAATTAATCATGAGATCTCCTTAAAATTCAGCTTATTTTTTCTTATATAAAAAAACCCTACACATTATTTAAAAATTTGGAAAATGCTAAATGGTATAAAGTAGAAAATCATAATAATCATTCTATTTTCATCACCAAATAGTAGTCATCTTATTTCTTTGACAAATTTTCTTATAAAGTATTTCCCTGTTCTTTTTCCACTGAAGAATTAAAGAATTTTTTTAAATTGTGGTAAAATATGCTTAATGTAAAATTTTCCACCTTAATCATTTTTAAGTATAAAAGTTCAGTGGCATTGAATATATTCACCTTGTTGTATGTACAATCACCATCTGTAGAACTTACTCTGTCTTACAGAGCTGAAACTCTCAGCTATTAAACAGCAGCTGTCCATTCCTTCTTCCTCCCAGCTCCTGGCAACTATCCTCTTAGTTTCATTCTCTATGATTTTGAGTACTCTTAAGTATGTCAGTATAATCGGAATCATACAGTATTGTCTTTTTGTGATGGACTTATTTCACTTAGCATGATGTTTGCATGGTTCATTTATGTTGTAGCCTGTTTCAGAATTTCTTCCTTTATAAGGCTGAATAATATTTTATTGTATGTGTGTACCACATTTTATTTATGCATTTGTCTGTTGAGGGACCCTTATGTTGCTTTCACCTCTCAGCTATTGTGAATAATGGTGCTATGCACATGGGTGTACATATATCTCATTCAGCAATTTGGAATTGCTGAAGAAGTGGAATTGCTGGATCATATGGTAATTCTGTTTTCTGAGGAACTGCCATACCGTTTTCCACAGCAGCTATAGTATTTTAAATTCTTGGCAATACTTGTTGGTTTTAATTTTTGATAATAGCCATCCTAATGGATATGAGGTAGTAGTACCTGCTTGTGGTTTTGATTTACATTTACCTAATGATTAGTGATATTGCTTATATGCTCTTTGTTTATCTTCCTTGGAGAAATATCTATTCAAGTTTTACCCATTTTTGAATCAGATTGATTTTATGTTGTTTAGTTTTAGGAATTCTCTATATATTCTGGATATTAATCCCTTATTGGATGGGATCTGCAAACATTTTCTTCCATTTTGTGGGTTGCTTTTTACTCTGTAGACAGTGTCTTTTGATGCACAAAATTTTTTAAATATTCATAAGGTCCAGTTTGTCTTTTTTTTTTTGGGGGGGGGGTCACCTGTGTCTTTGGTGTCATATCCAAGAAATCATTGCCAAATCCAAAATTATGAAACTTGTTGCATGTTTTCTTCCAGGAGTTTCACTATTTTAGGTTTTACATGTAGTCCTTTGATCCTTTTGGAGCTAATTTTTACTTATGGTTTTAGGTGAGTGTTCAACTTCTTTCATTTGTTTGTTGATATCCAGTTTTCCTAATACTAATTATAGAAAAGACTTTCCTTTTTCCTTTGAATAGTCTTGACACCTTGTGCAAAAATTATTTGATCTTATATGCAAGAGTTTACTTCTGGGCTCTCTATTCTAGTCCATCAGTCTGTAAGTCTGTTTTTATGCCAATACTGTACTGTTTTGATTACTGTAGCTTTGTTGTAAGTTTTGAAATCAGGAATTGTGAGTATTTCACCTTTGTTTGTTTTTTTTTTTTTTTTTTCAAGACTATTTTGGCTACTTGGTGTCCCTTGAAATTCCATGTGAGTTTTAGGATGTACGCTTCTTCAGCCAGAAACTTTGGAATTTTGATATAGATTGCACTGAACCTATAGATTACTTTGGGTATTATTGACATCTAAACAGCAGTAAGCCTTTCAATTCATGACCACAGGATGTCTTTCCATTTATTTATATTTTCTTTAAATTATTTTAGCAGTGTTTTGTAGTTTTTACTGTACAAGTCTTTCACTTATGTGGTCAATTCCTAAGTAATTTACTCTTTTTGTGATGCTATTGTAAGTGGAATTAATTTGATAATTTTGTTTCACATGATTCATTATTAGAGTAGGGAAACAACTGATTTTTGTGTGTCAATTTTAAATCCTTCTACTTAGCTAACATCATACTCAATTGTGAAAGACTGCAAGCTTTTCCTCTGAGATCGGGAACATGACCAGGATGATACTTTTTTGTTCAACATAGCATTGGAAGTTCTAGCCAGAGCAGGTAGACAAGAAAAAGAAAATAAAGGCATCTAACTTGGAAAGGAAGAAGTAAAGTTATTTGTTTGCAGATTATATGATCTTATATATAGAAAACCCTCCATAATAAAGATGATATGTGTCCTCCCACATATTAAAACTAATAAATAAGCAGCAGGATATAAAATCACTGCTTTCTAATCATAGTTTTAGCTAAAATTGTAGATCCTGCTTTTTTTACTTGATATTTCGTTCTATACATTTCTATCACAGGTAATAGTTGTAACAGTTTTTAATGGCTGCATAATATTTCATCCTAAAATGATCCATTTCCCTCGTTTGGTATTGTCATTCCTAATTTTTTTTGTGATTATAAGTAACTGATAAATATTATTGTGATAAATATGTAAACCTTTGCTTCTCTGATTATTTTTAAACTTTAGATTCATGGCAATAGAATTACTGGTCAGAGGGTATGAACTTGAAAAATGTATATAGAAGTCTCTGGATACTCTCCACAGATTATTTAAAAGTTCCACTTACTGTCATTGTTCCCAATGTATGAGTGTTTCATCTCACCCCAATCCTGACCTCCCAACTCACCCCTGCACCCAGAAGCACTGATTACTTATCTTCAGACCATCTTGTGTTAAAAACCCAAATATTTAAAAAAGGATTTTTACAACCTGAGTGCAGAATTGAATGTTGTAATTTTTATATCTACTAATTTGATATTTTAAAATACCATTTTATTTTAATTTACATATCTTTAGTGGGATGAATATTTTTCATATTTATTAGCAACTTGTATTTTTGTGATTGTTTTTTCAAGTACTTATTAGGATTTTGTGTTTTTCTAGTATTTGTTCTAAGCTTTCTTTATATTATCAGAGATACAATAACTGTTTCTGTATTTGTTTCATGGTTTGCTCAGCTAATTTTAGCAAGTCTTTTTGAATTGTATGTTTATATTTAAAGAAAGTTTATATAATGAGATTATCTTCCTCAATTTAGACAGGATATATTTTCCTTCTTTTCTTCCTGTTTCCTTTCTTTATTTCAGGAGGTTGTGAAAATTATTAGAACAAGTAATTGAAATGAGAGTGCTTGGTATACTTTAGACAATAATCATTTTAAGTTTCATAGCCTTCTGCAAACACTCATTTATGTTTAGTACATGTAACTGAGATTCTATTGTTTCTCTACTGTTCATTCAATGAAGCTTATTTAAGGATATCTATAAGCAGCAGTTATGACATTCATAGTTTTTAAATTCATTTGGCAGAATAAAATGCTTTATCTACAATTTTGAGAAATTTGGGGGATACATATGAGATGGCAATAAAATTAAACAGAGCCAGAATTGTCTTTAATTCTCTACAGTCTTCTAGTTCTGTGTACATGATACTTGACTTCATGTTCTTTTGTACTTAAACATATGTTTGTATTATCCTCGTTCTAGTTGTTTCACCCCTCGTGTGGTACCTGTTAAGTATTATATGTTGGTTATATTATCTTGGCTACTTATTCTAAGAAATCAGTAGAAACTGGCAATGTACCTGCTGGTTCTTGAAGTTATGACATGACAAAAAAATATTGTTGTCTTACTAACCTTTTCTAAAGTTTATTTTAAAATTTTAAAAATTAAAAAAAAAAACCTAAAAATTAAAACCAACAAAATATGAGATAGTATGAGACCAGTTCTCTGGAATTGTTCCTGCATCTTTCTTCCCAGTGTATTAATAGCAAAACATGTATTGGAGCACCCACCACCTATATAACATGCTGAAGTGGTGTGTTTTTTGTTTGTTTATTTGTTTGTTTGGCTTGGTCCTGTATGATCAGGGTACCACCTGAGGCTATTCTGATGATGAAGGCTGAGATAATCTTACATTTTTATGTAAGTTACTCAATATATTGTTAAATTTCATTTTTTAAAACAAAGTAGAATACTCATGAAATGACATTTATCTGCACCAGGGAAAGAAAGTGTTGGCATTCATAATTGAAATCAACGAATAACCTACCTAACTGGATTAGGGCCCTGGCTCCATCTCCTTTAGGAAAACCTTCTGTGGGGAGTGGGGCTTCGACCCTAACCCAGCTGGGCTGTAACACTGCTGCATTTTCTAAGGGGCAGAGTTTTCTACTACTTTTCTTCTGGCTCAGCCTTCCAGATCACCCCAACCAGAATTAATCTCACCATCTTGTGTCCGATAGAACTTTGTTTGTACCTCTGTTTTAACAGCTAGCACTTCTGCTTTGTATTACACCTATTTGTTTGGATATCTCTCTTTCCCTGCTAGATTGTAAGTTCTTTGAGGACAGGAATCATGTCTTAGTCATTTTTGAATCATTCCTAAACGTCTAGCACAGTGCCTTGGCCATCTTAGACAGTAAGTGCTCATTTTAAAGTGATGAATTTATTCTATCCCAGCTAATGAAAAAGAATTTTACTGGGACTTATAGCAAGTTTTCTGGCATTACTTTATACTAAGATCAAAAAGGACAGGAAACATGGTCAGCCAGTTGTGGCAAAAATATGCAAGTAACCAAATTTAAACATGGCAAGTAGTCAAAGACAAATAATAAAAATGTTTATAATAGATCCCATCATTCTAATGAAATACAAATGTGAGATTTTAAATTGTCATGGAGGAGAGGAGGTGATGTAAAATTACCCAAAATAGATTATTTTCAAGATGTAGAGGGAAAGAACTTACATCTTTATTGCCAACTAAATATGCTAATCTGCTGTAAATTATCTGAATTTCTGGAGTGAGTTTTAGAAAACTCAGATTTCTCCTTCTTCCCAGTGCAACTTTTCCTTCATTAGATAGGTTATTCTGGTTTGATCAGGAATTGTGATCAGATTGTAAACATGTAAATGTTTATCAATATATTACCTTTAGATTATTTGCTTGGTAAAAGTACTTTTCTGTTCTGAAAGAAACCCTCTCAACGTAGAGCCGACTTGATTGCTCATTGGGACAAAATAACATTATATCTGGCTGTTACATTGCCAAACTTGGTTTTTAGAGTATGATCTCAACCAAATTTTACTGAAATGTGAAGCTATGCCACATTCCAGCTATGAATCGAACTTTGAAATAAATTCATTTAGAGAATTTTTGCATATTGACAATTGAGTTTCCAGATTTAGAATTACTAGTTTTACAGTTCTTTATGCTTTGGTAAATAATGAAATGGTAGTAAAGACATTATACCTTCAGAATTATTGTGTCTCTGCAAGGTAAAGCACTTTATGAGATCAAATTATATATTGTAAAGTATCAAACTTTTTAAATGATAAAAGCTAATACTGAGAAAGACTGCAGTGAATGAGCACACTTACCTTGTGGGTCATTAATGGCATTATTTTGGGGGAAAGTATGTTATTGTAAGAACCATAAGGAAGTTCATACTCTTTGATTCATTAATTCTACTTTTAGGAAATTATTCTTACAAAACAGTTTTTAAAAAGTAAAAATTATAAATGTGCTTGGATGGCTCAGTTGGTTAAGTATCCAACTTCCGATTTTGGCTCAGGTCATGATCTCCCAGTTCGTGAGATTGAGCCCCACATCGAGCTCTGCAATGACAGCATGGAGCCTTCTTGGGATTTTCTCTCTCCCTCTGCCCCTTCCCTGCTTGTGCGTGTATATGTGTGTGCTCTCTTTCTCTTTCTCTCAAAAATAAACTTTAAAAAAAAAGTAAAAATTATATTCAGTTCAGTTAATGTTTATCAGACACCTTATGTGAGCCAGACAGTGTGTGCTAGGCCTGCACATACAAAACTGAAAGGCAGAATATTACACGCAGGAAGATGTTCATTGTCCTGCAAAAGAAGAAAAAAGGAGACAACTTCAATGCCCAAAAATTTGTGAGTATTTTGAAATTAATCAAATATTATGCAGCTTTTAAAAATTAGAATTATGAATACTTCAGAGAAGCATGGACAAATAACATTCAAGTGAAAAGCATCTTGATTATAGCAGTGTCAGAATTACTTAGAAAGTAACATAAAGTAATTAAAATTATTTTTTGAAAGGTGGGATTATGCTGGACTTAATTTGTCTTTTTGATTAGAAATAGCTATTATTTCCCAAGAAATTGGAAATTTCATATTATAACTCTATCATGTATTTTTTATTTTTGAAATGATTTTCTTCAAATGAATTCTTTCAGTAGATTTGTTTTAGTCTTCTGTTAATATACTTTATTTGCTTTTCAAATTTTGTTAATATAGCCTTTTTAATATTTTGCCTTAATACTACAAAGAATTAAAACTTTTTAATAAAAATAACAGTTCAAACAATGACAAAATATAATGAAACTTATATAAGGCTTGTTTTTAACTCTGTCTGAATTAGTACTTACTCATAGGTATACATGGCTTGATGTAACCTTAGAGATCTCCTAATCATAGATTTAGAGAATGTAGTGCTGCAAAAGAGAACCTTAGCAGTCATCTAGGAATGACTAAGTGTAATATACTTGTAATATACTAAGGACGTAAGTCTTCATGTTGCATTTCCTTGTTCAAATCCCTACTCTGCCATGTGTGGTTAATAACAGGATGAACTTGGGCTCCTGGGTGACTCAGTCGGTTAAGGTCCAACTTTTGATTTCAGCTCAGGTTATGATCTCACAGTTTGTGGGTTTGAGCTCCATGTCTGGCTCTACTAATGGTGCAGAGCTGGCTTGGGATTCTCGTTCTCTCTCTCTCTCTCTCTCTCTCTCTCTCTTTCTGCCTTCCCCTGCTTGTGCTCACTCTCTCAAAATAAATAAATAAACTTAAAAATATATATATCAGGATGAACTTGAGTTATTTATTGTTTTCACTGTATTCATAAAAGTAGTGCCTACTATATAAAGTTGTTGTGAAGATTAAGCAGCAAAATATATAAATAAAAGCCTTAGTATAGCACTACAATGAGTTTTGCCACCTGTACAGTTTTAGGGGAATCCCCAGAAAAACCACCCTCTCTGACACCAATTATAAGTTTGAGGGTTTCCCTATCCTACTCTCAGGTTTGATAGTTCACTAGAAGGACTCCTGGAACTCACTGAAAACTGTGATACTGATGCCTATATTTTATTGCAGAGAAGGATGAAGATTAAAACCAGCCAGATGTAACACCAGCAGTAGAAGAGATGCATAGGCCACAGGGGATAGGAGGGATCCACAATGTGGGTTATGAAGTCACGGAGAGCATTATGTCTTTCGAGCCACTATGTGCAACACTATTCAGACTTTTTACCAACCAGAGAAGCTCACCCAAGCTTTTGCTGTTCACAGTTTTTAATGGAGCTCAGTTTATATACTGTCTGCATACCTGAGCTTTAGTTTCTGTTTCTTTCTGGACATCGGACTGATACCTATAGTTATCACTTCCTTCCTCTGGAAGTTGGAGCTGATGATACTGATGCCCAGAGTGCCTCTCATAAATTACATTGTTAGACTGTTTAGTAGCCAAAGTCATCTAGGCCAGATCTCTCTTTAGGAAGGGATGCTTCTTCACTGTACAGGCCAACCCCTAGTCTTTGGCCTGTGCTCTCCTACAGCAAAACAATCATATTTTATCTGTACTTATAAATAGAATTTATGTGATGGTCATAGCACTAGCAACATTATGAATATGCCCAACATTTGGAGGAGCTAGTGTGGAGTAGGGATAGATATAAATAAAGAGTTAATCTTATTTATAAAGCCATTTCATGCATTTTCATATTCTTATGCTGTTATTCATTTATTCCCATGATTTACTGCTGTTTGTAACTTATGATAAATTTATAACTTGATAAATGTATTTAGCATAGAAATTAGCTGATGGCCAGCTAGATGTAGTTTTTCCTTAGGCCATTCTTTTTATCAGCATTGTATCCTGAGAAGGCTTTTACTCAATCTCCTGATACATATGATTATCATCAGTATTATTTTGAGAATTTTTTACGTAGGTCATGAATCTTACCAATAATGTCAGTGTTACATGTTGGTTATAATAGCAGTATGTTCATAATACAGTTCAGTTTCATTAGAGAATAAATTGCAGAGGAATTTCCTCCTCAACAAAGGTGACTCTTGCCCATATACCATTGTCTTAGTTACATTTGGCCTTTAGTCCATTATTTCTCGGTTCCAAGTCAAATCGAAACAAACCCAATTCACCCTATCTCAGTTCACAAGCTTGTACTAAGACTGGTTTTTTCACTGTGTGTTATATGTAGTAGGGTCCACCTCTCTCTCCTGTAGGGACCCTAGACTCAAGAAGTATTCAGAATAATTCCTGTCCCTGTTAGGTTATACTGAAGGGTATGCCTTATTTTAGTCAGTCATGGGGGCAAGGGCAGTCATAGTACATTTATGCATATTACAAATGCCCCAGAAGAACTTATATAGTTTTGGAGGTCCATAAGATCCCCCTAGGTGTGCCCCTTGAGCCTTAGCAGCTAAGATGGAGAGCCATTATACCCCATTATGGCTACTTTAGCCTCCATCTGTATTAAATCAGTCCAGGGGCCCTTTGACGTCAGAGTACACGGTTCTTTACCAGTGTTCATTCCTAGCCTTATTTGCTGAGTCTACCTGACCCATTTCACTACAACGCCATTATATTCATAGGCTGATTCTTATCTCTTGCTTTCCTCTTGGAAGAGAACTCCCTCTAATTAGTTCTATTTAGTAGGTCTTTAGCTTCTGAATGCCACTCCTCATTAAAAGCAAATTCATCTTGTCCTACAATGCCTAGACCAGTACCAATAACTTTCTAAAGTCCTTTTCTGTTTTGTGTGCCTGTATTGTTTAATCCACCATGCATTTCATTACCAATGGAGTAGTTAGGATACATTTTTTTTTTTTTTTTTTTTTTTTTTTTTTTTTACTATAAAGTGTTGGGTCTCCCATACTAGGATTAGATGAGTGGTAATCACACCTAGATGTAAATTAGACTGTGCCGTAAAGCCTCCCATAGGCCTTCCTTCCTTCTTTGTCTCAGGATGGTGCTGTTTCCAGGGGGTTTCAGATCCACCATGTGATGCCTATTCCTTTAATCTCATGAGAAACCCATTGTTTGTTTGTTTGTTATTTTTGTATTCAGTGTAATAGCTTTCCACCCACAAAAACAAGGGTGATATGTATTTGTGCATAGTATACTGTGGCATATTGGACATGCCACTGCTATGTTTTCTCTGTTATAAACAGGGAACTTTTTAAGCATTTAATCATCAAATTATTTAGTGATCAGTTTGTCAGAAGTTGTAGCCTGATAGGACCAGTACCCAGAGATTCTGTTCCAAATGGTATCCTTCATAATAGATGTAGCCTTAAAAATAAGAGTCAAATGATACTGGCACTTAAGAGTCCTATTCACAGAGCTATTAATAAAAGAATTTGTCTAACTTTTCTGTACCGTTTGAAATTAACTTGTGTAGTTTAGAGCATTCTCATGGTTTCATACTTAATCCGTCCAATCAATATTGCCCTTAAAATGGCTTTCTGTGCCATCTGTTTTATAGTACTAAGTAGGAGAAACCTTCCCCAGATACAATAAATAATTTTTGTAATACTTTCAGGTAAAGGAGATGTAACCACTTTACATAAAGTCTGTTCAAACATTCCAGTTTTCATCTAAACTTTTACCTTAATCCTATTAACCTTTACATTTCTGTATCTTTTTAATCTAACTGTAGCCTCCATTAGATTTATAATCCTTAGTGCTGGGGCTCCCGTAGCAAGGAATCCCAGAGTCATCTTTTTTCTACCTTATTTTACTTACTTAATGTGCCTCTGATCTTTGGACCCCACCTAGGGCTTAGCTTTGGGACTCAGCCATTCTTAGCTCAGGAAATTTGAAGTTAAGTTTCTCATAATCATCCTCCCCCTTCCTGGTTTTTAAGATTTTTCCAAACTTACAGTGAATAAAGCAGATTTGTTTAGTGCTCGTTAATGTTGGGGAGACTTTCAGGGCCTCCTCTCCTAAATAAGATCTTTGTGTTGACAGTTCTAAGTGTCTCCTTCAGTCATCTCATTTCTTAACAACCATTTAAAGATTTTCACATAGCCAGGATGAGTATTCTCTTGACTATTCTCTTTCACTGTTCTCCTACAAATCTCTATTATCTGTTATTTCAGCGTAACTTTTCTCTACAGAAATGGATATGTGGCCAGTGGTTATAACTGGATTTGGCCAAAACCCAGGCTTGGCTCAGCATCAGGATCTGCCCCAACACTCTCCCTTACTTTATCTTTAGCTATTAAATATAACAAAAACTAAGAGATTATATAGTTTTTTAAAATTTTGCATTTTTAAAATATTTCTAGTGAGCTAACTCCTTAGGAGTTAGATCCACCATTTCTAAATTCCATTGGTAAATTTCACCTCTGGTAACTGACCACAAGTAGAGTTGTAGTTCCATACCATGGATTGGCCCTGTGGCTACCCAGAAATAAAAGATTTGTCATCTCCTACCCTCTCATTCTTTTTCTTCCCAAACCACACAGTTCAGCAGGGTAGCATCTATCTTGCTGATACCAACTGCAGTGAATTTAGCCATCTGTCCAATTTGAGAAAACAGTCTCCACAAGACTGCCCTCACTTCTGACACCATTGCAAGTTCAAGGGTTTCCCCAAACTACTCTCAGGTTTGACAGTTTGCTAGAAAGTCTCACAGAGCTGACTGAAAATTGCTATACTCATACCCAGAGTTTGTTACAGAGAAAGACTACAAATTTAAATTCATCAAGAGAAGAGTCCTAGGGTACAAAGTCCAGTAGGAGTTCAAACATAAAGCTCCAGGTTCATCTCCTGTTGAGTCATCAACAGTATTCCCTCTTTCCAGCCACAGTATGTGGCACTATGCAGAATAATGCCAACCAAGAAAGCTCACAGCAAGCCTTTTGTGTTCATTGTTTTTATTGGGGCTTGATCACATACTCTCCACCTGACTGGCCTTTAGTCTTCAGCCCCTCCCAGGTCAGACTAATACCTTTAGTTATCACTTCTCTGGAGGTCACAGCTGATACCGTGTATCCCAGAGCTCCCATCACATACCGGATTGTTAGAATGTCCAGTGGCCAAAGCCTCTAGACAAATAGACATGCCTATTAGGCAAGACATTCTAGAGGCATTAGAGATCTCCTCCCAGTAGCCCAGGGTAGAGGCCAGACTCTTCTTTGGATTAGGTTAATTCTTTACTATACAAGGACATATCATATGTAAAACACTTTATAAAAGCCTCTTGCTATGGTGTTATTATCATTATTCAGTTTAATGTTCTCTATTTCCCAGCAAGAAAAAAAAAGAGGGGCTAGAGTAATTATGTTAGTTGATTTGTTTACATTTGCTTTCTTTTTTTTAATTAAAGTTCACAATTTTTAAAAAAAATTTTTTACATTTATTTATTTTTGAGAGAAAGAGAGAGACAGATCACAAGTGGGGGAGGGGCAGAGAGAGAAGAAGACACAGAATTGGAAGCAGGCTCCAGGCTCTGAGCTGTCAGCACAGAGCCGGATGTAGGGCTCGAACGTGAGATCGTGACCTGACTGAAGTCGAATGCCCACCCGAGTGAGCCACCCAGGTGCCCCTGATTTGTTTGCATTTGTTTTCAATTTAACTAGCACAAAGGAAATGGAACCCCAGACTGCCTCCAAGATAATGCTTTTTTTTCTGTAGTAGGACGTACACGCTGCTAATTATTGAATCTTACTGAGAAAAATCATGGGAAGAGCATTTTTATTTTTCAGTCAGGCTAATTTCAGGAAAAGTCTTAGAAGGAAAACAACCTAATACTCATTTCACTTTATTTCTGATCAGATAATTTAAGGCTTTGCACATATAACCAAGACTAAACTGAAAACTTTGGTCAAGAAATCCAGAGAGTAAGGAAAGAGACAGAGACATGGGTAGAAAATGAACCAATCAGGAATATAATAGAAGTTTATAAAAAATGGGAAAAGTTGGAAAGCTCTGCCTAGCTTGGCAAGGGAGCTAAGGAAAAGATACACAGAGGAGAGTGATCCTTGATGTGATTTTATATGCTGAATTGATATTTTCTGATTAGAAAAGGGTAGAAGTCATTTTATGGGGAAACAGGTCCTGATTGGGTCCATAAATTCCAGGGATTTATGCCAAGTTGGAACACAGACTATGATGGAGTGGCAGAAGATGAAGTAAGGAAGAGCAAGCAGAGACTGGATCATAAATGATCTTGTGTTACAATGAAGACTTTGGACATTTCCTATTGTACAGAATGGAAAGTCATTGAATCACACAACATGTGGGTTCAACAGTCACTTTTGTTTTTTAGATAGATTACTAAAGCAGCAGAGTGAAGTGATGGGAAAGAGACTAGGACTTTGTCATTTATCCCTTTGTTTAATCTAAGTGAGACTTGGATAAATGTACCTGGTGGAATATGTTTATCTTCATTCCTCCAAAATTTCACCAAAATAACAATAAAAAATAGAAGAGGACAAAGAGAACAGGAAATAACAGTAATAAGCTGTTAATAAAGTTTTAGAATATACAATGGGGATGGGAAGCAGTGACCCACTTAGCAAGATTCAAGAAAACTGAAACATAAATGTCGGCAGAGAATGCTAGCAGATCCCCAAAAGTTTCAAAAATTGGAGCACGATATGCTTTTGCACAGTAGAAGTAATGGATGGAGCTGAAAACGGAGGGGTTTATTGAAAGGTGATAGGAAGAGAAGTTAGCTTCTCTCATCTCACAGGACCTTCCCCACACTCCCATCCAGGCAGCCAACCCTTCTCACCGTATGGGGGAGGATGGGGGCGGGGGTACATTCTCTCAAAGAATTTGAGCACTAGAGGTTTTGGCTTCAAGAACATTTGCATCAGTATTTCTGGTGTGACACGAGAGGACTACATTAGAATCCTTTTGCTAAGTGGTGCATCTTTTCCTTTAGCTCTTTTTTTTACATTCTGCACTTTGAACATTGTTAGCCAGGTGTGTACCCCCTAGGGAAATGAATAGAGGATTGTCTTCTTGAGGAAAGTGAAGGTCCCCAGAGAAAAAAAAGCAACAAACACTGTTAAGGATCCTTCAGCAGAATTTCCACCCATTCAGTCAATGGTGAGACACACCAGAAATCCCACTAAAATTGCAGCAAACCTGCAGTGATTGTCACTCAACCAAGGTCATTCACAAAGCTCTTTCTGTATGTTTTTAGTGCCTCATGCTTAATTGGATAATCAGGGATCACCAGTCATCTGAGGCCCAGTCATAGTTTTAAAATAGTATATATTAGCCTAATGAAATTTATAGTTAACTTTTTGCCTGAATGCAGGCAACAATTATGCACCTAAGTATATTCAGTATAGGCACAGGACCTGATATTGTTACTGAGTAACTATGAATGAATGAATGAATGAATGGTACTTTAGTTTGGTTATGAATTGAAAGGAATTTCTTGTTTAAATGTTAAGTATATTCTTTCAAACTAGTAATGTTAATATATCAGTATTTCTAAAATCACATGAAAAAAGAAGTGAACTCTAGTATTCCAAATACCCTTAAATTTTTTTCCAGAATTGAGTACCTTTGACAGGTCTAAAAACATTTTTTTTAAGTTTGTTTATTTATTTTGAGAGCGACAGAGACAGCATGAGTGGGAGAAGATCAGAGAGCGAGGGAGAGAGAATCCGAAGCAGGCTCCTTGCTGCCAGTGCAGAGCCCGGCAGAAGGGCTCGAACTCCTGAAACTGAGTCGGAAGCTTAACCGACTGAGCCACCCAGGCATCCCAAATATAAATTTTTTCTAATCCATAATTTTGGATTTTGCTTTCTGTGTTTGGGATCAAATTGAGGAACAGGATATATTTACTGCATAAATTTAAAAAATGCCATAAATGAAATTGGGAAGGAGCCAACAAAGCAATTATATATCAAACCCCAGAGGCATTTCTTCTTTTATCTGTTACTTTGTTGCTCCTAACTTCAGTATGCCACACAAGTACCAAGTGATGTTTCTTTCTTAAGACATTTAAAAAACTAATCATTTAATATTAAAATCAGAAAAGTTACAGAAAAAGAAGCAAAAAATAATTATAATTTTAAGGCACTAGTTACAGTTAATGTTTGAAAGTTTAGTTTTAACATTTAAAATCATCAAAAGCTATTTAAAATGATTTTTTAAACATTTTTTAATGTCTTATTTGTTTATGAGAGAGACAGAGACAGCATGAGCAGAGGAGGGTCAGAGAGAGAGGGAGACACAGAATCCAAAGACAGGCTTCAGGCTTTGAGCTAGCTGTCAGCACAGAGCCCGACGTGGGGCTTGAACCCACGAACGCAAGATCATGACCTGAGCCGAAGTCGGATGCTCAACCGACTGAGCCACCCAGGCTCAGTATAAATGATTTTTTTATGCGAATGTGGGTTTTTTCCATTTTAAAATCTTACTTTTATTTAGACTTTAATTGGGGGGACGTCACATATTACTGAATTTGCACAGTTTTTTCTTTCTGCTTTTTTCCTCCTTTTCTAACCCTAATCCATATCTGTCTTTTTTTCTGTGTTTTATTTATTTTTAATTTTTTGAAATGTTTATGTCTTTATTTTGAAGGGGAGGGGCAGAGAGAGAGGGAGACAGAGAATCCCAAGCAAGATCCGCATCCTCAGTGCAGAGCCAGATGTGGGACTCGATCTCAACAAACTGAGATCATGACATGAGCTGAAATCAAGAGTCAGACACTAAACCAACTGAGCCACCCAGGCGCCACTTTTGTCTGTGTTTAGATTGTTGTCACATTTTATAGTTTTAACCAAAAATGGCAGTTAGTTGCAATTAACTAGAATTTATTTTTCAGAATGGTTAATTTTTCTCAGTAAGGGTATTCATAATCTGGTAGGGGTTTTTGTTCTTGGCATTTTCTTAAGCCACAGTAAATTATTATTCTTAGATTATAATTTATGAAAAAATCTCTACACAACTTAAATTATTTTGGAGTCATTTACTTGATTATTTGACTTTTCCATTCTTATATCTATTAATTATTTCTTATCTATTAATCTTTTTGTTATACTAGGAATTGCTGTGGATTTTCATTTTGTTGCTATTATGATTTGAAGCAGCCAAAAGCAACTAGCCATGTAAAATAAAGATGGGAGAGTGTTGATTCCATTTTCTTCCTGTCCAGAAATGTAGTTACCATATCTACCGTTTGTTCTAATTTGAGAATTTTTTTTTCGTCTTTTGGGGGGAAAACATCTGCCCTGTTTTGGGATACCCAGTCTAAAAATGCTTACTTATTTACATAAGTAGATTATCTTTTACTGTATATGTATTTTTAATTTTATTTTATAAATGGTTACAAATAACTTAGAGTGCAGTAGCATCATATGTATGTTGCATGATAATTTCATTCAGTAAATATTCTTTGCTATTTACTGTGTGCTAAGTAAGGATTATGTGAGTACTGTGATCCTTACTTTTGACATGGTTATTTAACTGCAATTGTGAAAGTTCTATGAAAATTAAATACATATTGGGTCACCTGGCTGGCTCGGTCAGTGAAGCATGCAATTCTCGATCTCCGGGTTGTGAGTTCGAGCCCCACAGTTGGCATAAGGCTTACCTAAAAATAGATAGATAGGTAAACATCTCTTCTGTTACTGTTTTAAAGTATTTAAATTTACCTTTTGAAAACATTATTTGTATTAAGTTTTTATTATTTCATTCATGTACTAGTATCCATACTAGAACATTATTCAATTTTTGAAGTCTTAATTTCCAGGCATTTTTTCCAATGTTTTATATCTTTTATTTGAGGTAGATACTTTTATTATCCCTGTTTTGCAGATGAGTAAACTGAGACATGTAGTTATGTAATTTACTGAGGACAGAAGCAACTATGTATTGGAGAGTTTGTTTATTTTGAGTGAGAGAGCAGGTGAGAGTGCTTGCAGGCACAAAGTGGGAGAAGGCGGGGAAGAGAGAGAGAGAGACAATTCCAAGCAGGTTCTGCACTGTCAGCACAGAGGCTGACACAGGGCTTGAACTCATGAACCGTGAGATCATGACCTGAGTTGAAACCAAGAGTTGGACATTTAACCGACTAAGCCACCCACGCACCCCTGGAAAGTTTAAATAATTGTGAATTACATAAGGTTAAAAGTGATAATTTCTCTTATTCTCGTCTATGTATTTCTTATAGATACCTGCCTTTAACCAGTTGTTACATGTTCTTTTAGATTTTTCTGCCCCACTTTTCTTCCTCTTTTCTTGGTAAACGTAAATTTTTTCAAAAAATAAAAATTATTCATGTACTACTTTATGAGGTAAATGTGATTTTGAATATCTTAAGGTGATAAAGTTGAAGTGGATGTATGAACCATGAAAGATAACTGTCAAACCATTGTAATATCTTCTAAACTGGGTAAATTCAAAGATAATTCTGCTAATCTTGGGGCTCAACTAGGGGTTTCTAGGAATGTAATTATCAAGGTTTTTTCTACTCTTCAGGGAAGATTTAGAGGTAAAACCTATCAAAGTAATTCACTTTCAGAGTAAAAAAAATATCTCACCTCTTCTGGTAAAGAAATAATTACAGATTTAGAAACATTTTTATCATTTGAAATGTTTCTGTCTCCCACTTTTTAGTCAGTAGAGCCAGGAAATCTCTGGTATTCTGACATATGTCGTGTTTGCAGACAAATGTTGTCTTCTGTTTTGTAATCTGTGAAGTGTAGTGATAAGCAATATGTATGTAGTGGTGGTATGTATGGGTTTGGATAAAATCTTCTGCAACCCTTTTGTTATGATATAGCTCTGCTCTGCACTATAATATAGATTGTAAATCTGATACTATTATAATTTTAAATGTGAGATAAATGGTTTTTAAGCTTAGTTTTTTTTTTCCTTATTGAAGTGCAACGAGTCCTCATTTAAATATAGTGTATTTAAAGAACATGAGTAATTTTGGAGTACCAGATGAGTTTTATTTTAGAAAATAGTGATGCATGTAGCCTATTTCTGCTAAATTATGATTTTATTGGACTTTAAATCAACCAGTCTTAAAACTTCATCATCGTAGTCCAAATAAAGCTGGGTCTGCTTGCCTCTTAATGTAGTACCCAGATCATTATTTAAATATGAGCATATACTATCCTTTTTGAAGAAGTAACTGGAGAAGATAGGACAGAATGCGGAACAAAACTACAAAGTCTTTGCATATCTTTCTCCCCAACCAAGAGGTACTCTGACACATCTGTTCCTCAAAAAATGTTTTTTGCCTTTTCTTACACCTTTGTTCTTTTTTACCTCTTCCGCAAACTGCAGGAATCTTTCTTTTCCAGGAGTAGCTCTATACACTTTCTTTGGTAAATCAATTTGGGCTTCATTTCAAGGTTTTTATAAAAGATGTGAGGGCACTAGGGATTCTTGTGGTGATGGAACAATTCCATATCATGGTTGTGTTGGTGGTTACATGAATATACACTAAGGATACAGTCGAATAGATTGTGCGCACATGTGCCTACACGTGTACCCACAGCTATGAGTGTGTGTAAAACTGGTGAAATGGGATTTGTAGTTTGTACCAATATCAGTTTCCTGGTTTTTATGTCCTATAGCTATACAAATGCAACTGTTAGGGGAAACTAAGTAACTATGTACTTTTTTTCTTTTTTGCACTTTCCTGTGAATCTATGATTACTTCAGAATAAAAGGAAATAAGTAGATCTTCAAAATAAGTAGATCAACTGGATGGCAACACATGAGAGAAATTAAACACTTGCTTTTTAATTTGTTTTCTAAACAAGGTCTGAACCCTTGACAAAGTGTTAAAATACATTTACTTTTCATTAAAGTAGATTAAGCTTTAAAAAATAAGGATTATTGATAAACACAAACAGCTAAAATATATAGGAAGTGATAAAAATGATAGAATAAACTAAAGAAAATTCAAATAGAAAATACTCTGAAAAAGAAGTAAATATAAAGGATAACTAAAATAGTGGTTATTTTTAAAACTGGAGGGGAAATGAGGGGCACCTAGGTGGCTCAGTCAGTTAACCGACCAACTTTGGCTCCAGTCATGATCTCACAGTTCATGAGTTTGAGCCCCACACAAGGCTCTGTGCTGACAGTGTGGAGCCTGCCTGGTATTCTCTCTCTTCATGTCCCTCCCCCATATGCATATGTGCTCTTTAAATAAAAAGCTAGAGGAAAAGTGAAATATACAAGTGTATGTAAAAGTCTATGTTTAACCTGCTCAGTTGTAATAAAATACAACTAAATTTAGAGATCTAGAAATATATATAAAAATGAAAAAATTGGTTAAACTGAAGAAATGGTTAATAATAAGATCCAGCTAGTTAAGCACAGTAAATAATACAATTAAAAATCTTAAAGTTAAATGTAGAAAAGATGTCAAAACAATGAAAAAACATGAACAGTTTCAGGGCAAGGAAATTAAAAATGTAAGATTTCACTGGCATAAAAGAAAATGAAAATCTGTTGATCATCTTTCTCCTATCTCAGTGACATGAGGGAAGTCTTTAATCTTTAAGCCATTTGTTGGCAGTTGTGGTTGTGCAACTGATTATATTATAGTTTACATTAATTATATTTATGTTTATAGTTAAGTTCCTGATTACTATAAAATGTTAATTAGGTAATAGATTTAGAAATAATTCCCAAAGTTCTTTGGTTCCCATAAGGAAAGCAGTCAATTATTATGAATATATTTTCCAAGTAAGAATCTAATTTTTCACCTCCTTTGCTTAAATTCCTTCAGCATTTTCTCATTAATCTTATTAGGAAGAAGATCAGATGTACCCATTTATAAGATTTTATATGATCTCGCTCTTCTACCTAGACACCCTACCCCTTGCCCCATTTGTTCTTCATTGATTATCCATATAATTATCTTATGTGACTATTTGGTGACTGTCACCCTTTCCTACTAGAATCTATGTCTAGTGAAGGCAGGGTCATATTTGTTTTCATTCAGCATTGTAAATTCCCTCCTCCATTAGTGGAACTTTGATTTAGACTTAATGTAAACTTCATCACACTTTCCTCTCCATATCTATGTCTTTTTTCACAGTTTTGTTGCTTTTTCTTGGTATTGTATTTCCTCTGATCTGACTTCCAGTATACTTATTTTATTCAGTGGTATTTAATAAGCTTTTATCCATCCATTGTGTTTACAGAAACTTTCAATAAATCTGACTTTTTTATATTTAGAGGTTTTATCTGGTTCTTTTCCAATTCAGCTTGCTTTTTTAAAAAAAATCTGTTTCCTACACATATTTCTAAACTTGTCTTTCATTTGTTTAAACATACAGTACTCATAATTATTCTGTGTAAATTTGTGTCTGTTAATTATCATGTCTGAATTTTTTCCTCTTTGTCTCTGCTGGTTCTCAGTAACGTTACCTTATTTTCTTGTTTTCAGCTACCTTTTTATTCTTTACACCACTCCCTCCTTTTCCAGACTGAGATGGTTGGGGGAATTGTGTGAGGATATTTTGAGGCCTAGAACGAAGGTAGCTTTCTCCAGAGAGGAGAGTCTGACATATATTTAGGCTGGCACCATCATGATGGCCTTACATCTCTTTAAATTTAAAGCTTGAAGTTTTTTTGTATCATTAAGGTGATGTGAATGAATCCAAAAGAGGGCTAGTTTGTAGTTACAACTTACAAATAATTTTTTTTAACTATATTTGCTCAGTACTAACCTAGCTTTCTTTGCTAGCAAGTGAAAGGAATGGGGTAATTAACTCAAGGTATGGTTAGTTAGCCGTTTATGTTTCCCGGTTTCTGAGGCGTGAGTCTCTTGTTAGCCTTCTTGCCTTGAGCCGACAGTGGCGTTCATGTGTTGTTATTCTTTCCCTAAAATCTCAAGTTTGCCTCCATTCAGCAGATGCTCTTAGGGTGAAAAGTCTATATGTGTTCCTATTTTTTAATATGAGGATTTAGAAATAAGTGAAATTAATATTATCTAGGAATTGCAGACCCCAAATTAGTGTTGTGCTGATTTAATCTATGAATTATTCACATGTAGATTATAATTGTTTGTGAATTTTATGTAATTTTTTAAATGTTTATTTATTTTTGAGACAGGGGAGGGACAGACAGAGAGGGAGATACAGAATCCAAAGCAGGGTCCAGGCTCTGAGCTGTCATCAGCAAAGAGCCCGATGCAGGGCTGGAATTCATGAACCATGAGATCATGACCTGAGCTGAAGTCGGACGCTTAACCGACTGAGCCACCCAGGCATCCCTGTTTGTGAGTTTTAAATGCAATTGGTTATATAGAACCCTTCAATAAATTTATGGTATATGTTAGTGCTATTCCTTTGCAAAACTTACTTGACTGTGTAAAATAAAAATTTCTGAAACAATTGTTGGTAGAGGTTTTGTATTTGTTTTTTTGTATATTTGTAAATCATAAGTAAAATGGTAGAATAATTTTCAAGTTAGTGTATCACATTAGATAATAAGGTTTTAAAATATATGGAAAAGAAACATAAGCACTTATTACAGAAAAGATTAAGTATTCATTTGAGAAATTTTATTGAAACAAATGGAGAGATCTTTTCAGATATATAATGAATAAAATTCATTATTCTTTTTGCATGATTTTTTGGTAGAAATTTTTATTGACATTATGGAATATTTATGACAGAAATAATAAGTGCTTCCTTTGTTAGTTATAAGCCATGTTTTGTTTTGTACTTTTGGGGGGCAAAATGTTAAGGGTTCTTAAAACCTTGTACCTTGTTTTAAGATTATTTATTTTGAGCAAGAGAGCAAGTATTAATGTTCTTCCCAAGTATTAGAGCATAGTATCTCGAACACCATTAACATATAATATATGACAACACAAAAATAGTATTGGTAACTTTTTGTTCCATACCAGAGCAAAATCACCCTTGTATCATCTGAGTGAATCTTTACAACATCCTTTTCATGTACATTTTGCACATGAGGTAACTGAAGTTTATGATGTAAGCAATTTGTTTATGTATTTATAGGTTTTGAGTGGCAGACCTAAGATTAAACTAACCTGACCCAAGATCCTTAAATTTAACTCAGTAACCATCCTAGAAATGAATAATACCTGTCGATTATATAAAGCTTCTTGTTAGTCATATTGTAAGCTCTGGGTTAGTCTTAGTCCACAAAATTTGTAGATTTTCATACCTTCATGACCTGTGGAGGTGACTCAAATTCTCATGGGTGACTCAATGATACCGATGTAGGATATGTCTCTTGATCAAAAGCTGGGACTCTTTGGTACCTTAATGGTACTTGAATGTTTTCTTAATGTTATCATTGGTAAGCAGTGTTTGGATTTCCTTGCTTAAAAAATGGGTGATACTTAGTATGTTTTAGATTTTAATTTTATTTTTGATAAACCTTTAAATATTTGTTTTTATTATACTGATTTCAGGATAAATGCCTTAGGCTCAGATTAACAAATAGAATTTGACTATTGATATTATTTTTACAAGAAGACAAAGTTGAAGGTGACATGAATCCAGGCTTCTAATGCTTAAGGAATAAAAAGTTTTTCGTTTCCATCCCTTGACTGAATTTAAAAACTGAAATTTAAAATTTTAAAAACTGAAAAATCCCATGGCACAGTTTCTGGGGTTTTTATTTTAGATTTTATTATTTTTTCATTTATTTATTTTTAAATGTTTACTTATTTTGAGAGAGAGCAAGTGAGCAGGGAGGGGCAAAGAGAAAGAAAATCTTTTTTTTTTATTTCTTTTTTCAGTTTTTTACTTATTTATTTTGAGAGAGAGAACAAACAGGGTAGGGGCAAAGAGGGAATCCCATGCAGGCTCCTCACTGTCAGCACAGAGCCCAATGCCCTGCTCACAGTCACAAAATATGATATCATGATCTGAGCCGAAATCAAGAGTTGGATGCTTAATCGACTGAGCCACTCAGGTGCCCCGTTTCTGGGTTTTAATGTTCCTAGTACTTTGTTTTGCTGTTTTATGCCATGAGGAGGTGAAATTTGTGATATGGTATTATTTATTTATGAAATATATTTTCTCTGCTCAGCTGTATGTTTTTAGCCACTCCACCTAAATAGCTGCTGTGCTGGAAAAAAAAAATGGAAGTTCCTGATTTAAATTTAGTAACTTTCATTTGTTTATTAAGTATAGGCAGTTTAAGGCTTGGAATTACCATATTTCAAAGAGGCCTTTTGGCACAAAAACAGACACATAGACCGGTGAAATAGAATAGAGAACCCAGAACTGGACCCACAAATGTACCGCCAATTAATCTTTTGACAAAGCAGGAAAGAGTATCCAATGGAAAAAAGACAGCCTCTTTAACAGGTGGTGCTGGGAGAACTGGACAGCAACATGCAGAAGCATGAAACTAGACCACTTTTACACCATACACAAAAATAAACTCAAAATGGATGAAGGACATCAATGTGAGACAGGAAACCATCAAAACCCTAGAGGAGAAAGCAGGAAACAGCCTCCTTTACCTCAACCGCAGCAATTTCCTACTGGACACATCCCCAAAGGCAAGGGAATCAAGAGCAAAAATGAACTATTGGGACCTCAACAAGATAAAAAGCTTCTGTACTACAAAGGAAACAATCAAGAAAACTAATAGGCAACCGACAGAATGGGAAAAGATAGTTGCAAATGACATATCGGATAAAGGGCTAGTATCCAAAATCTACAAAGAACTCACCAAACTCCACACCCAAAAAACAAATAATCCAGTGAAGAAATGGGCAGAAGACATGAATAGACACTTCTCCAAAGAGGACATCCAGATCACCAACAAACACATGAAATGATGCTCAGCGTCACTCATCATCAGAGCAATACAAATCAAAATCACACTGAGATACCACCTCACGCCAGTCAGAGTGGCTAAAATAAATCAGGAGACTATAGATGCTGACGAGGATGTGGAGAAACGGGCACCCTCCTACACTGTTGGTGGGAAGGTAAAGTGGTGCAGCCGCTCTGGAAAACAGTATGGAGGTTCCTCAAAAAATTAACAATAGAACTTCTGTATAACCGAGCAATAGCATTGCTAGGGATTTACCCAAGGGATACCGGAGTGCTGATGCATAGGGGCACATGTACCCTACTGTTCATAGCAGCACTTTCAACAATAGCCAAATCATGGAAAGAGCCTAAATGTCCATCAACTGATGAATGGATCAAGAAGATGTGGTTTATATATACAATGGAATGCTACATGGCAGTGAGAAAGAATAAAGCCATTCGTGGCAACGTGGATGGAACTTGAGGGTGTTATGCTAAGTGAAATAAGTCAGGCAGAGAAGGACATATACCATATGTTTTCACTCGTAAGTCTAACAGGAGAGACTTAACAGGACCATGGGGAGGGGAAGGGGGGAAAAAGAGTTAGGGAGAGGGAGGGAGGCAAATCATGAGAGACTCGTGAATACTGAAAACCAACTGAGGGCTGAAGAGGGAGGGGGAAAGGGAAGGGGGGTGATGGACATGGAGGAGGACACTTGTAGGGAAGAGCACTGGGTGTTATATGGAAACCAACTTGACAATAAACTATTTTAATAAAAGGCCTTTTGGGCTCTCACTGAGGTTAATGTTATACTGGAGATAGGTAAGCAACCTCAGCTAACTCCCAATAAGTCTTGTTTCTCATTTACACTTGTAGAAATCATTAACATTTTCTTAATATGTTTCACATCAGCACTGCTGATGGTCTTGAAACCTCAATCTGTGAGTGTGTGTATAACATTTTATTGTAGGACTTTTATTTCGCCTTATATTTCACATTTTGTTTTTATCCTTAGTACTTAAAAGATAGTAACAATTGAAAAAACATAATGCTATCTCATATTAGTAAGAAAAGATGTGGAGTTCTACTGTTGTTTTTTTTTGCAAAAAAATGGTAACATAGGTGAGACGAGTCAATACACATGCTTTTGTTTATTTACACATCAAGAACTTGACAAAGAGGCAAAAGAAACCAGTAATCCTGGTTTCTTTGTATATTTCAAATGGGGGTACTTGGAATGGAAATAGATATAGGAAAGGAATATTCTCTGTATATTTTATGTATCTTGAGAACTATTTGAAAGTATAGTCTATTAAAAATCTTTAAAAAAATTTTTTTTAATGTTTTATTTATTTTTGAAGGAGAGAGAGACAGAGTGTGAGCAGGGGAGGGGTAGAGAGAGAGGGAGACACAGAATCCAAAGCAGGCTCCAGACTCTGAGCTGTCAGCACAGATCCGGACTCGGGGCTCGGACTCACAAGGTGTGAGATCATGACCTGAACTGAAGTCAGACGCTTAACTGACTGAGCCACCCAGGTGCCCCTAAAAATGTTTTTCAAGCTACTTACTGATCTCTGTGCCTTTCCTTAGCTGCAATTAGAAAACTTACTTCCTTTGTTTCTGATTGAATATTTATATATGAAAAAACAATCAGAGATGGGATAAAAACAGTTACACGCTTGCATAAAAATGTAATTTTCATTTGTTCCTTTTATTTCTATATTGTGGAATTGTAAACGTTGATTGAAAATGTCACCCGCAGGAGCCACCTTTACTACTGGCATGATAGTATAGTTGGTATGCTCTATCATGCAGAAACACCTAAATCCTGAAATTTTGGGGCCTACCTCTTTTCCCCAAAACTAAAGTTCTCAGTAGAAGATGAATTTTAAATTAGTTTTTAAAATTGCATTTTAATTGAGTCAAATTATGATGTGAAGGAGAAGGGATAATATACTATGACACTGATGATAACTCTAAGGTAATTAAAAATAGGAAAGAAGAAGGAAATACAGATAGACTCTTTATCACAGGTGTTAATACCTCCTCTTCATTTGATTTCTTTTATTTTTCCTCTTCCATGGTTTGATTTTAGTTGTTTTTCAGCTAGTCAGAGAAATTTTATAAGTGGTGTATAGTCCCATTTTTTATTTTTTTATTTTTGTTTTTTTGAGAGAAAGAGCATGTGTGTGAGTGGGGGAAGGACAGCGAGAGGGAGGGAGAGAGGGAAAGAGAGCGAGAGCGAGAGCGAGAGAGAGAGAGAGAGAGAGAGAAGAGAGAGAGACCCAAGCAGATTCCATGCTGTCAGCCCAGTGCCAGACTCCATCTCACAAAGAATTAGATCATGATTTAAGCTGAAATTAAGAGTCAGTTGCTTAACTGACTGAGCCACCCACTCGCCCCTACAATCCTACTTTTTAAAAATGGCATATAATTCCTGATTATAAAGTAATATCCATTCTAGGACTTTTGAAAGACAAAGCAAGTTGTAAGGAGTAAAGTAAGTAATCTTTAATACTTTGTAAAAAAATAACTAAGAGTTGGATCCATTTTCTTTTAATCTGTATATACTTTCCCCCCCTCCTTTATATAAAAGTAAATAGCTTCACTTCTATAAGTACTTGAGTATAATTTCTGAAAAATTTTTTGGATTATTAAAGGCTTATATACAGTAAAATTCATTTATTTTTTTTCACATATAGTTTTGTGAGTTTTGGCAAATTTACAGACACCTGAAAATAACACCACAATCAAGATACTGAATGGTTTACTCACTCTCAAAATTTCTTTGTGCTACCCTTTTTTTCCTATTCCTTACCTCTGACAACCACTGAACTGTTCTTCATCTACAATTTTTGCTTTTTTCAGAACATTATATAATATATAAATGTAATCATGTAATATGTAATTCTTTCAGTCTGGCATCTTTCATTTAGCATAATGCTTTTGACATTTCATTTGTGCTATTTCATGTTAGCAGTTTGTGGCTTTTATTAAGGAGTATTCTGTTATATAGGTGTATCATAGTTTATGCATTCACCCATTGATAACTTTGGTTGTCTTTTGTTTGGGGGAATTGTAAATAATGCTCCTGAAAACATTCATACACACATTTTTATATGAATGTAAATTTTTATTTCACTTGGGCAAATGCCTAAGAAGAAGATGGCTGGGTCATAGGGTAAGATGAGTAGTTGTTTTTTGTTGAATTCCCACGTGAGGTGTTTGAGAGTTCCAGTTGCTTTTTTCTTCACTAGGTATTGTCAGAGTTGGATTTTGGTGATTTTAGACATCCTGTCAAATCTAGTGGTGTGTCATCGTGGTTTAATCTGTTTTTCCCTTATCGTAATAATGATGGATGTTGAGTTCTATTAATTAGTTTATCAGCTGTCTGTTTTCTTGGGAGAAGTCTCTGTTCAAATCATTTGCCCATTAAAAAATTTTTATTTTGGGGGGTGCCTGGGTGGCTCAGTCAATGGAACATCCAATTTCAGCTCAGGTCATGATATCTTGATTCGTGGGTTCGAGCCTCATGTCGGGCTCTGTGCTGGCAGCTAGGAGCCTGGAGCATGCTTCGGATTCTGTGTCTCCATCCTTCACTCTGTCTATACTCCTTCCCCACTTGTGCTCTCTTTCAAATATAAATAAACTTCTAAATTTTTTTATTTTTTTTATTTTTGAGAGTTGTTTTCTTTTAAAAACTTTGGATATAAGTCATTTTTCAGAATGCGACTTGCAAATATTTTCTCCTAGTTTGCAGCAACAGTTTTTAATTTTTGTGAAGTCCAGTTTGTCAGATTTTTGTTTTTAATTTATCACAAATTTGGTATCATACCTAAGAACTGTGCTTAACTTGTGGTCCTGAAGTTTTATTCCTGTGTTTTCTTTTAAATATTTTAAAGTTTTAGTTTTTCCATTGAAGTTGAGATACTGATGTGACAGCAGAGATAAAAGCTATACGTGTTGACAAAATTCTTATGCTTAATATATTATGTATGTATATTTATGCTCTGTTAATGCCAGTAGAAAAACTGAGTTAAAATTTGTAATTTGTATATATATACTCTTTGTTCCTGCTTCTGCTCCAGTCATTAAATCAGCCTGGAATGTTTTTTCTTAATTCTTCTATTATCTTCTCATCGTATGTATATGCAAGTCTTATTTCTTTTAATTTTAAATTTACTTTTATTACCTTTTTATTGACATATAGTTGACATATAATGTTATTAGTTTCAAGTGCACAACCTACATACAATTAATAGATTGTATGGTATTTCTGTTTCTGATTTTTTGAGGAACCTGCATCCTATTTTCCTTGGTGGCTGCACCAGTTTACATTACCACGTTCATATGGTCAATTAATCTATGACAAAAGAGACAAGAATATACAATGGAGGGAGGATAGTCTCATCAATGGTGTTGGGAAAACTTGGCAGCTACATGAAAAGGATGAAACTGGACCACTTTCTTACATCATACGCAAAAATAAACTCAATGTTTTGAAGACCTAAATGTAAGACCTAAAACAATAACTCCTGAAAGAAAACATAGGCAGTAATCTCTTTGACATTGGCCATAGTAACATTTTTTGGATACCTCTCTTCAGGCAAGGAAAACAAAAGCAAAAATAAATTACTGGGATTACATCAGACTGCAAGTGTTCTTTCTTCCTCCCATCCCCTCCCCTCCCCTTGCCTCCCCTCCCCTTCCTAGCATACATGGGAAGGGCAGAGAAAGAGGGAGAGGAAGAGAATCCAAGCAGTCTCCATGCTGTCAGCACAGAGCCCAAAGTAAGTCTCAATCCCACGAACTGTGAGATCATGACCTGAGCTGAAACCAAGAATCAGACGCTTAAACCAACTGAGCCTCCCTGTAAGTCTTATTTCCTAATAAATTTAGTTGAGATTTTGTTTCCTGATCACTCATAACTTTTCTTAATCTTATGTCTAAGAATTAGAAAAGGTTTAGAGAAAAATACAAGGATAAAGCTGGTATATAGTTGCTTATAGTATGAAGTTTCCTAAAATATCTGTACTTGCTTTAGTGTAATTCGCCTGCTTCACCAAATATATATTAGAACAGGGGTTGACAAACTTTTTCTTATAGGGCTAGATAACATTAAGACACTTTTATGTAGAATTAAGTTAACAGAAACTTTGCAGACTCAAGCTTGTTCAGTTCAACTCAAATATAGATAAGCCAAATGAATCTTTGAGGGATATTCAGTACAAATTTAAAGTCTCAATGTCTTTCCTTTAATTTTATTACCAAATCTGACTCTTTCAGTCTTCTCTTTCTATTCAGGAAAACACAAAATTACAGTAGGTTTTCATAAGATCCAGGTAACACTGGACAGTTGCATTGCTACATCATACTATCCTTGTTCTAGGTTAATTATTAGACCAGAGGAAAAATGGATTGAGTTCTCAGACGTGGTAGTGACCTTAAATTTAAGACTGTAGAAATGTGTCTAGGGAGATCAGAAAATACTGTGTTCCTTAAGCTATTCAGTGTATTACATTTAATACAAACAAACCAAAAATAATTTTTTACCTTTAAAAAAATTAAAGTATTTTATTTAATATGTGAAAACAGTAATTACATTTCATAATCTGCCTATACAGTATTATCCTAGCCACCAGAATGCCAAATATTTTTATGTTCTTTTGTAACTATGCTAAAAATTATCTTTCTTGCTGAAGTTAACACGCTTTCTCTGAGAACTGCTTCCTTCCACTTTCACTTTGGAGAACCCCAGTGGCTGACTTTTGTACTGCAGAATCATTCATTTTAAGTTTTAGTCTGTCTCTTGAGATAGAATGAAGCCTCAGACATATAAAGAGAAGCGTCATTGAGAAAGATCTGTCAAGATTAGGTTAGGTCAGGTATCCTAATGGCAATTGTGGCACCTCTGTCTTATTGCAGTTGTCTCAGGATATGGAAATTATTTTTACTTTTATTTTTTCTATAGCTTCTTAAGAAAATATCATAATTAGATTACATGTGTTATGCATAGTTGGCTTTTTTTCTGAAACAAAACCCTACCTCTTTCACTTGTAGCTTTGCTTTCTATACCTGGACACTGTTTTTGAAAAACTCTTTTATTTTTGGAAATAGTCCCAATCTAATCCCAAAATCCTCCAAGTTCTCTTCTAACCCCTTATTTTCATGTACTCTCTTCTTTTTCATTGTATTCACTCTGCCTGTTTCACTTAAAATCTTACTATCTTTTATGTAGGTATAAGGAAACACTAAGAAGTAGATGAGTCCTGTTAGGAAGGTGTAGAGGTTAGATGCCAAAGAACAGTTACGCATTAACTTTTTTCCCCCTCATTTCATCATTCTCTGCAAATAGCATCATCTTTATTTTATCTTATGAGCCTAGCCCACAATGGTTGGCATTTGGTAGGTATTTGGTAAATACCTTTTTGTTGCTTGTTTTGGCATTCAAAATGTGTCGTTTGTTTTTATTCACATAGATGTATAATTCACATTAAGTAAAATTCACTCCATTTAATTATATAATTGGATAAGTTTTGGCATAAAATGTTTTTATTGCCTCAAAAAGTTCTCTCATGACCCTTGTAATCAGTTCACTTACCAGACACCCAGATCATAGCAAGCATTGATATGATTTCTGTCCCTTTTGCTTTGTGTTTTCCAAAATGTACATAAACGTATACATATACATATACATATATAAAACCTTTTGTGTTTGGCTCTTTCCATTTAGCTTTTGAGATTTGCATATGTTTATATACATATAATATTTAAAATATAATATTTACATATATATAAACAATTCCTTTATATTGCTAAAAAGTATCCCTATGTACGGATGCACCACAGATTGTTTACCCATTCACCAAATAATGGACATATTTGGGTTGTGTGGATTTTGAGTTGCTGTGAACATTCCAGTGCAAGTCTATGCATGGATGTATTTTCATTTCTCTTGAATAGATACCTAGGAGTAGAATTTCTGGTTTGTATGAGTGCATATTTAACTTTGTACAAGTTGACAAACTGCCAAAATTGTAGTTGTTGATGATGAGCATATTATGTGTTTATTTACTTTTCATGTATCTTTTTTTGTAAAAAAATCTGATTAAATCTTTGATATTGTTTTTTAAATATTTATTTTTTAGAGAGAAAGTGAGAGAGAGACAGAGTGTGAGCAAGGGAGGGTCAGAGAGAGAGGGAGACACAGAATCCAAAGCAGGCTCCAAGCTCTGAGGTGTCAGCACAGAGCCTGACACGGGGCTCCAACCCACGAACTGTGAGATCATGACCTGAGCTAAAGTCAGATGCTTAACTGACTGAGCCACCCAGGGGCCCCACGTCACTATTTTTGAAATAAACTTTTTATTTTTTAGTAATTTAGAGTTGTAGAGAAGTTGTAAGTTAGGAAAAATAATGTTTTTATTTTATTTAAAAAATTTTAATGTTGATTGATTGATTGAGAGACAGAGTGTGAGCAGAGAGAGAGAGGGAGACACAGAAAATGGAACAGGCTTCAGGCTCTGAGCTATCAGCACAGAGCCCAATACAGGGCCCAAACTCAGAAGCGGAGCCGTTATATTATGACTTGAGCTGAAGTCTGATGCTTAATCCACTGAACTATACAGGCGCCCCAGGAAAAATAATTTTACCTTATACCCCTCACCCAATTTCCGTCATTGTTAACATGTTACATTTCCATGATATATTTGTCAAAATTAAGAAATGACTGCTAACTTGACTTTCTTTAGATATCACCAATTTTTACATTGATGTCCTCTTTCTGTTTTAGGATCAGTCCAGGATACTGCATCGCATTTAGTTGTCAGGTTTCCTCAGTCTCCTGTGGTTTGTGACATTTTTTCCTAGTTATGACTAAATGTGTGTATCCTTCAAAATCCATATTTTGAAATGATGGTAGGAGGTGGGGTCTTTTGGAGGTAATTCGGTTTTAGGTTAGCCTCCATCCTATTGACTGGGGTTAATGCTCTTATAAAAATAGCCCTGGAAAGCTCCCTTCCCCCTCCACCATGTGAAGACATAGTAAAAAGACACCAATCTTTGAACAAGAGTAGGCTTCCACACAGTGAATCTGTCCACATTTTGATCTTGGACTCTGCAGCCTCCTGAAGAGTGAGAAATAAATTTCTGTGGCTTATTTATTCAATCTAGTTTATTTAAACTAAAAGCAAAACCAAAAACAATTCACCCATTTTTTCCCACCCTTCACTCCTGCCTCTGGCATTCACCAGTCTTTTCTTTGTGTCTGTTGTCTTGTTCGATTTTTCTTTTCTTTTCTTTTCTTTCTTTCTTTTTTTTTTTTTTTTAAGATTCTCCCTGTAAGAGAGAATATACAGGGGCGCCTGGGTGGCTCAGTCGGTTAAGCGTCTGACTTCAGCCCAGGTCATGATCTCATGGTTTGTGGCTTTGAGCCCCGCGTCGGGCTCTGTGTGGTCAGCTCAGAGCCTGGAGCCTGCTTTGGATTCTTTGTCTCCCTCTCTCTCTGCCCCTCCCCGACTCATGCTCTGTCTCTCTCTGTCTCTCAAAAATAAATTTAAACAAAAAAAAAAAACATAAAAAAAGACAGAATATACAGAATTTGTCGTTTTTCTTATTTCACTTACCATAATGCCCTTGAGATCCATCCATGTTGTCACAAATGGCAGGATTTTATTCTTCTTTATGGCCAAATAATATTCCATTGTGTATATGTGTGCATGTGTATATATACACGTGTGTATGTATACATATGCACATATATACACCACAGTTTTTTTATTCATCCATAGATGGACACAGGTTGTTTCTGTATCTTGGCTATTGTCAATAATGCTACAGTGAACAAGGGTTGCGTATATCTTCTCAAGCTAGTGTTTTTGTTTTCTTCAGAAAAATACCCAAAAGTAGAATTGCTGGATCATATGGTAGTTCTGTTTTTAATTGTTTTGAGGAACCTCCATACTGCTTTTCGTAGTGGCTACAGAAATTTACATTCTCACAAATATTACACAAATCTTGCTTTTTCTCCACCTCCTTACCAACACTTGTTATTTCTAGTCTTTTTGTTTATAATCATTCTCATAGGCATGAGGTAATATCTCATTGTGGTTTTGGTTTGTGTTTCCCTGATGATTAATGATGTAGGGCATCTTTTTATGCTTGTTGGCCATCTGTTTGTCTCCTTTAGAAAAACATCTGTTCAGATCTTGATTGGGAGTTTTGTTTTTTTTTTAATGTATTGGGGTTTTTTTTGTTTTGTTTTGGTGTTTTGCTATTGAGTTGTATGGGTTTTCTATATATTTTGGATATTAGCCCCATATCAGATATATGAGTTGCAGATATTTTCTCCCATGTAGTATGTTGTCTTTTCATTTTGTTGATGGTTTCTTTTGCTGAACAGAAGCTTTTTAAAAATTTTTATGTTTATTTATTTATTTTTGAGAAAGAGACAGTACGAGTAGGGAAAGAGCAGAGAGAGAAGGGACAGAGAGAGAGAGGATCCCAAGCAGGCTCTGCACTGCCACTGCAGAGCCTGATGTGGAGCTCGAACCCACAAAACCATGGGACCATGACTTGAGCCAAAACCAAGAGTCAGACGCTTAAACAACTGAGCCACCCAGGTGCCCCCAGAAGCTTTATAGTTTGATATAGTACCATTTGTTCATATTTGCTATTGTTGCTTTTGCTTTTGATACCACACTCAAAAAATCATCTGCAAGATCTGTGTCTAGGAGATTTTTGACTATGTTTTCTTCTAGGAGTTATGGTTTCAGGTCTTATGTTCAAGTTTTTAATCCATTTTGAGTTATTTTTGTGTATGGTAGAAAGTCATGGTCCAATTTCATTCTTTTGCATGTGACCAATTTTCCCAACACCATTTATTGCAGAGACTGTCCTTTCCTTATTGTATATTTTTGGCTCTTTTGTCATAAATTAATTGACCCATATATGCATGGGTTTATTTCTGTTGTTTTAAAGCTTACCAGGATTATGGTATTTTTGTTATAGCAGCCTAAACAAACTGACACTTAGTCTTACCTCGTTTTTCATGACTTGACAGTTTTGTATTACTGATTTTGCATATTTTTGTTGTTGTTGAGTTGTCTTAACTGAGTTTTAAAAGAACTTTTTGTAATCTGTGTGTATTTTGAATTTTTTAAATTATATCCTTTTCATTTTCTTAATTTCTTGTGAAGAACAGATGTTTTAAGCTAGATGAAGTCTAATTTATTTTTTTAAAGATTTTGTTTACTTAGCATGGGGCTCACTCCACACTCAGCATGGGGCTCAAACTCACAACCCTGAGAGCAAGAGTCACTCACTTTACCAACTAAGCCAACCAGGTGCCCCAATTTATTAATTTTTTATTATTTTTCATTTTTGTTGTTTGTGCTTTTGGTGTCATCGAAGTCTTGTCCCTAACTCGAGGTTATGTAGGTTTTCTTTTAGAAGTTTTACAGTTTTTGATTTTACATTTAGGACTACATTGGAAGATAGGTTTTGTATATGGTACAAGAGAAGGGTAGAAAATTTTCATTTCTTGGTATATGAATTGTCTAACTTCCAAAACCATTGATCGAAAAAAACCTATCATTTTTCCATTGAATTTCTTTGGAATATTTATTGAAAATGTTGACACATATGACTTGCTCTATATTTAGATTCTTGATTCTGTTCCATTAATAATAAATGGCTAGGTGTCTTAGTTGGTTAAAGTGTTCAACTCTTGATTTCAGCTCAGGTCATGATCTCACGGTTGGTTAGACCGAGCTCTGTGTTGGGCTCTGCACTGACTTGTGTGGAGTCTGCTTGGGATTCTTCCTCTCTCTCTCTCTACTCCTTCCCCACTTGTGCACACTCTCTTCTCTCTCTCTCTCTCTCTCTCTCTCTCTCTCTCTCTCTCAAAATCAGTAAGCATTTTTTGAAAATAATGTCTTGATTTGAAAACAATAGTATGAATTCTATACTACTCAGTAATCTTCCCTGGCTTACTACATCTCCTTCTTCTGTTATGTTGTTATTTTACTGGCTTCATTTTCATTTTATGGTCTTTTTTCTTCCCATACCAGCCGTGTTCTACATAAATGAGAGTTAAAATAGTTTATGTTCACTTTAAAAAAATAACACTCTGGGGTGTCTGGGTGACTTAGTTAAGCCTCTGACTCTTAATTTCAGCTCAGGTCATGATCTCCTCAGGCTCTGCACTGACTGCACAGAGCCTGGTTAGGATCCTCTCTCTCCCTCTCTCTGCCCCTTCCCACAGATGCATTCTCTCTCTCTTTCTCTTTCTCTCTCTCTCTCTCTCTCTCTCTCTCAAAACAAATAAATAAACTTTAAAAAATTATTAAAAAATATTTTTAAAATAACACTCCAGTACCAATTCTGTACCATATGAAGTATAACATTTATCAGTGCAAATATTTCTCCAGTAGTATCATGTTGTTCAGCTGTAGTATAATATCATAGTCAGCAAATTGACATTGATACAGTTGCCAACTTTTTCAGATTTCACTAGGGGGGGGTGTATGTGTGTGTGTGTGTGTGTTGTATGCAATTTCCTCACTTGTATATATTCATATGACTACCACCACAGTCAAGATTCAGAAAAGTTCCATTGCAAGGGTCCCACATTCTCGATTTTATAGTCATGACCACCTCTTTGTCCAACCCCTGGCCAATACTAATCTATTTTCCATCTTTATAATTTTGTCATTTCAAGAATATTCTGTAAATGGAGTCATACTGTATCTTTTTGAGAATGCCTTTTTTACTCAGTGTAATTCCCTTAAGTTTCTTTCCAGTTGTTGTGGGCATCAATAGTTTGTTCCAGTTTATTGTTGAGTAATATTCCCATGGCATAGATGTACCTAGTTTGTTTAATCATTCACCTGTTGAAGGACATTTGGGTTGTTTCTAGTTTTTTTGCTCTTAGGAATAAAGCTGCTGTGAACATTCATGTACAGGTTTTTGTGTTAACATAAGTTATCTTTTTGGGGGGATCAGTGCTTGAGAATGCAGTTGGGAGTCATATGACAAACATGTATAGTTTTGTAAGAAATTACTATATTCTTTTGTAATGTATGAGTGATCTAGTTTTTTTTGCATCCTTGCCAGTATTTGAAGTCAGTGTACTTTTATATTAGCCATTCTGATATGTGTAAATATCTCTGTGTTTTAGTTTGTATTACTCTAATGGCTACTGATGTCGAGCATCTTTTGATGTGCTTATTTGCCATCTGTATATCGTCTTTAGTAAAATGTTTGTCCACGTCTTTTGCCATTGGATTGTATGGGGGTTTTTTTGTTGTTGCTTTGCTTTTTACTGATGTACCCTTGTATTCATTGTTATGGAAGTGATTGCATATAGTATAAGGTACTACTAAGATTTCATTTTGGGTAATCACTTTTCTCAGCAAGGTGGAGTCCATTCTTTTCCTGCCAATATTGATGCTTGCTTTTATCATTTGTATCCTTATATGTTTGGCTTTATTTGGAAACTCTTTCTTTTATTTCTCTGTTATTCCACCTTATTACTATTCTAATGTCACACAAACTCCATTACTGTGGTTTTGCTTGGGTTTTGGGGATTTTTTTTTTTTGGAAGATTTTGTGTGTGTGTGTTTTTTTTTTTGTTTTTTTTTTTTGTGCATGTGTCTGTGTGTGCGTGTGTTTCAGTTCTTTGAAGGTTTTTGATTTTATTTTGATTTTTCCCCTTTCTTTTGTGTCTTTTTTTCTCATGCTGTTTTGTTACTATGGCTTTATCATACGACTTGGTATCTCTTGGGACAAAATATTGTGCTGCTTCTTGTTCTTTTGTTCTTACATAATTTAGAATCTTGTCAAGTATGTAAGGTAATTTGAATCAGCTCTGCTATTGAGAACAACTGTAAAAAATGAACCAAGAGAAAAATAAAGGGTTTATAAGATATCACACAGTCTCCAAGGCTGTGAAGACGTACAGAGCCAAAGCTCTCGGAGGGGGGGGGGGGAGAACAGTCCACTGAGAAGAACATTTGAGGCCTTCTTTCACCCCAATGGTGTATAGATTCCAGAAAAGGCCACTGAAAGGTTGAAAAGCTAGGCATTTGTTTTGTCATTTTTACAGGACTAGGGAGACAAAAGTTGGAGTTCAGGACCTCTAAGGACATACCTCTTTGCTAAACAAACCTCTTTGGTTTTATGTTAAAACCTCAAGGGACTGTACTATAAATCATGGTTTCTCAGTTTTACTACTAATGACTGTTTCAACCAGATAATTCTTTGTTGTCTGGAACTGTCCTGTGAATTGAAGGATGTTTGGAAGCATCCCTGGCCTGTAAACTCAATAGATGCCAGTACTCACTGTGACAATCAAAAGTATCTCGATATAGGGGTGCCTGGGTGGCTCAGTCGGTTGAGCTTCTGGCTTCAACTCAGGTTATGATCTCGCAGTTTGTGGGTTCGAGCCCTGTGTCAGGCTCTGTGCTGACAGCTCAGAGCCTGGAGCCTGTCTTTGGATTCTGTGTCTCCCTCTCTCTCTGACCCTCCCCTACTCACGATGACTCTCTCTCTCTCTCTCTCAAGAATTAAAAAAAAAAAAAAAAAAAAAGTATCTCCATATATTGCCAAATGTCCCCTGGTTAGCAAAAATCACCCCTATTTAGGGAAGATTGCCTTAAAGGTATACTTAAATAAACTAGGCTTTACAGGGATTAAAGCCCATTTTGAATTGAAGTACCTAGTACTCATCACAACAAGTGCCGTCCTTAATACCCATCACCCATCTAACCTATCCCCCACCCACCTCCTTAACCACAGCTTATTCTCTGTGGTTAAGAGTCTCTTGTGGTTTCCCTCTCTCCTCTTCTCCCTCTGCCCCCACTGCCCATACGATCATCTTATTAGTTTCTTAAATTCCACATATGAGTAAAATCATATGGTATTTGTCTTTCTCTGTTTGACTTATCTTGCTTAGCATAATACCTTCTAGCTCCATCCACATCATTGCAAATGGCAAGATTTTATTCTTTTTGATGGTTGAGTAATATTCCATTGTATGGGTGTATCACATCTTCCTTATTCATTCATCTGTTGATGGATATTTGGGCTCTTTCTATAGTTTGGCTATTGTTGAAAATGCTGCTATAAACATTGAGGTGCATGTACCCCTTCAAATCTGTATTTTTGTATCCTTTGGGTAAGTAGCTAATAGTGCAATTGCTGGATTGTAGGGCAGTTCTATTTTTAGGTTTTTGAGGAACTTCCATACTGTTCTCCAGAGCAGCTATACCAGTTGGCATTCCCACCAAAAGTGCAAGAGGGTTTCCCCTTCCTCTACATCCTCACCAACACCTGTTGTTTCTTGTGTTGTTAATTTTAGCCATTCTGACAGGTGTGAGATAGTATCTCATCATGGTTTTGATTTGTATTTCTCTAATGATGAGTGATGTCGAGCATCTTTTCATGTGTCTGTTAGCCATTTGGATGTCTTCATTGAAAAAGTGTCTATTCATGTCTTCTGCCCATTTCTTAACTGGGTTATTTGCTTTTTTGGGGGGTGTTGAGTTTGATAGTTCTTTGTAGATTTTGGATACTAACCCTTTATCAGGTATATCATTTGCAAATATCTTCTGCCATTCCATAGGCTCCCTTTTAGTTTGGTTGATTGTTTCCTTTGCTCTGCAGAAACTTTTTTTCTTGATGATTTCTAGATATTTTAATAATCCTTCTTTAAAAAGTTTTACTTTAAAAACAGTTCCAAAAATAGAAGAGGAAGGAAAGCTTCCAAACTTATTCTGCGAGGTCAGCATTACCCTGATACCAAAACCAGATAAAGACACTACCAAAAAAGAGAACTACGGGCCAATATCTTTCATGAACAAACAGAGACGCAAAAATCCTCAACAAAATATTAGTAAACTGAATCCAATAATACATTTACAAAATCATTCATTGTGATCAAGTGGGATTTATTCCTGGATGCAAGGATGGTTCAGTATTTGCAAATCAATCAGCATGATACAGCACATCACTAAGAGAAAGGCTAAAAACCATATGATCATTTCAATAGATGCAGTAAAAGCATTTGACAGAGTACAATATCTATTCATGATAAAAAATGCTCAACAAAGTAGGTTTAGAGGGAACATACCTCGACATAATAAAGGCCATATATGAAATACCCACAGCTAAGTTCATATTTAATGGCAAAAAACTTAGAGCTTTTCCTTTAAGGTCAGGAACAAGGCAAAGGTGTCTACTCTCAGTGCTTTTATTCAGCATGGTACTCAATGTGCTAGCCACAGCAGCCAGACAAGAAAGAGGAATACCTTCCATATTGGTAGGGAAGAAGTTAAACTGTCCACTGTTTGCAGATGACATGATAATATACATAGGAGACCCTAAAGGCTTCACCAAAAAACTTCTAGAACTGATCAGCGAATTCAGTAAGGTCACAGGATATAAAATCAGTGTGCAGAAATCCATTGCATATGTATACACTACTAAGGAGACAACAAAAAGGGAAATTAAGAAACAGTCCCACTTACGGTGGCACTAAAAATAATAAAATATCAAGGAATAAATTTAACAAGGAGGCAAAAGACACTGTACTCTGAAAACTGTAAAACATTGATGAAAGAAATTGAAGGCTGGGGTGCCTGAGGGGGCTCAGTTGGTTAAGCATCCGACTTCAGCTCAGATCATGATCTCATGGTTTGGGAGTTTGAGTCCCTTGTTGGGTTCTCTGCCGTCCGTCCAGAGCTTACTTTGGATCCTCTGTTTCCCTGTCTCTGCCCCTCCCCTGCTCATTCTCTCTCTCTCTCTCTCTCTCTCTCTCTCTCTCTCTCTCTCTCTCTCAAAATAAGGGAATAAATAATAGAAAGAAATTGAAGGCTGTGCAAATGGAACGACATTCCTAATGCTCATAGGTTGGAAGAACAAATATTGTTAAAATGTCCATACTACCCAAAGCAATCTACAGATTTAATGCAATCCCTATCAGTATACCAACAACATTTTTCACAGAACTAGAACAAACTGTCCTAAAATTTTTGTGGAATCAAAAAAGATCTCAATAGCCAAAGCATTCTTGAAAAAGAAAAACAAAACTGGAGGCATCACAATTCCAAACTTCACATTTTTTTAAGTTCATTCATTTATTTTGAGAGAGAGAGAGAAAACACAAGTTGGGGAGGGGTAGAGAAGGAGAGAAAGGATCTCAAGCAGGCTCTTCACTGCCAGCAGAGAGCCTGACGTGAGTTTCAACCCCATGAACCATGAGATCATGACCTCAGCCAAAGTCACATGCTTAACTGACTGAACCACCCAGGCAACACCAAACTTCACATTTTATTACAGATCTGTAGTAATCAAAAGAGTATGGTCTGGCACAGAAACAGACATAGAGATCAATGGGACAGAAATAGAAAGCCCAGAAATAAACCCACACTTACATGGTCAATTAATCCTGAACAAAGTACACAAGCGTATGCAATGGGTAAAAGTCTCTTCAACAAATGGTATTGGGAAAACTGGAGAGCTACATGCAAAACAATGAAACTGGACCACTTTCTTACCCCATACACAAAAACAAACTCCCAGTGGATTAAGGACCTAAATGTGAGAAACCATAAAAATCTTAAAGCACAGGCAGTATATGTCTCCATCACTGGCCATAACATTTTTCTAGACATGTCACTTGAAGCAAGGGAAATAAAAGCAAAAATAAATTACTGGAATTACATCCAATTAAAAAACTTCCGCACAGCAAAAGATACAACTAACTAACAAAACTAAAAAGACAACGTACTGGATTGGAGAAGATATTTGCAAATGACATATATGATAAAGGGTTAATATCCAAAATATGTAAGAAATGTATACAACTCAACACCCAAAGCCGTATGATCCAATTAAAAATAGAGAGAAGACATAAACAGATGTTTCTCTAAAGAAGATATCCAGATGGCCAACAGACACTTGAAAAAATGCTCACCATCATTTATCATCAGGGAAATGCAAATCAAAACAACAATGAGATATCACTTCACACTGGTAAGAATGGCTAAAATCAAAAACATAAGAAACAATAAGTGTTGGTTAGGATGTACAGAAAAAGTAACTCTCTTGCACTTTTGGTGGGAATGCAAACTGGTACAGCTACTGTGGAAACAGTATAGAGGTCCTTCAAAAAATTAAAAATAGAATTACCATATGATTCAGTAATTCCATGACTGGGTATTTACCCAAAGAAGACAAAAAATACTTATTGGAAAAAGTATAGACACTCTTGTGTTTACTGCATTTTTTTTACGAAAGCCAAATCAGGGAAGCAGCTCAAGTTGCATTGATAGATGAATGGATAAAGAAATGGTATATGTATACAATGGAATATTGTTCAACCATAAAAAGAATGAAGTACTGTCATTTGCAGTAATATTGATGGATCTAGAGAGTATAATGCTAAGCAAAATAAGCCAGAGAAAGACACATTCCACATGATTTCACTCATATATGGAATTTAAGAAACAACAGAAACCAAGGAAAAAGAGCAACCAAGAAACAGACTCTTAACTATGGAGAACAAACGCATGGTTACCAGAGGGGAGTCAGGTGGTGGGATGGGTGAACTGAGTGAATGGGATTAAGAGTACACTTAACCTTGATGATCACTGAGTAATGTGAATTTCTGTATTGTACACCTGAAACTAATATAACACTGTACATTAACTATACTAGGATTGAAAAAACAAAACAAAACAAAACAAAACAACTATGGGGCACCTGGATGGCTCAGTCGATGGAGCATCCGACTTCAGCTCATGTTATGACCTCGTGGTTTGTGAGTTTGGAGTTTGAGCCCTGAATCGGACTTGGTGTTGTCAGCGCAGAGCCAGCTTTGGATCCTCTGTACCCGCCTTTCTTTGCCTCTCCCCTGCTCATGTTAATCTCTCTCTAAATGAATAAACATTTATTTAAAAAAAAAAAACCTTTTACTTTCTAATAGATGTAATTAATTAAATGAAATTAAATTTTTACTTCTGTATCTAACAACCTGACAGAATTTTTTTAACTTTCAACATAGAAGATACATCCATCTGCAAATAGTGACAGTATTTATTTTTTAGTCTCTTAAATTATCTTTTAAAATTTATTTTTCCCGTTTTTCTTAACTTATTTTTGGACTACCATTTAATATTGAATAGATGTGATTGTGGGCTTCTTTATCATCTTTAAAGTTGGTCTTTGCTGTAGATGTTCTTTATCAAGTTAAGGAAATTCTCTTCTCATTTTGCCTGATTCTTTTTATCATGATTATGTGCTGAGTTGTGTGGAATACTGCATCTTTTGAGTGTATTTTTCCCTGTATTAAAAAAATTATATGTAATACTGTTTTTCTCCAACAAATTTATTAATTTTTTTGAAAGCAATTGAATTTGAGAAGAAAAAACATAGGGCAGAGATGTATGGAATATAAAATAAATACAAATACAAGATGTTTTGCTAATATTTTAGTAGCTATAAATTAGTACAGAGAATGCCATGTACATACAACACAAAAAAGTTTCAAAGATTGAAGTGTTCCTTTAACCAAGGTTGAAGATTTCAGGGTCTGGTATTTGGAGTTTAGGCTATTATCCTTGTTTTTGGATGGATCGCTGGGTCTAGAACAGTCTATACTTTTAACCAGTTTTAACCAATTTTAAGAATGACTGTTTGGCTTTGTTAGAAGTAGATGAAGTGTTGGGTTTCATGGGTGAGGTAACTATCAAAGTTCCTCCCAACAATGCAGTGCCAGGTGGGGTTGAATTCTTGTTACACTATTTCTTAATAACCATATTTCTTAATATGGGCCACAATGTTCTTCTCTATATTATATTTCTCCAGTGTCTCTGGAGCATACCTCACAGTTTCATCTCCTCCAACATATTGGCAGTTTTTAATCATGGCTTTTCAGTATGATGGTAGAGCAAGGACTGGAGTATGGCTACAGGGCCTGACTACTGGGGCCCTGACAATGCCCAGACCATGAGACCCACTGTTGCTGTTGAAGCCATGGTGCCTCTCACTATTGTACTGTATTGAATGACATTTATAAAATTTTCTAAGAGTAACTACCCCTAGATTTCTTGGGTTAACCCAAATTAGTTCTAATAAATGATCTTTTTCATATTGCTGGCCTTAGATTGCTGGTAACTTTTTTCAGAAATTTTTGCACCTGTAGTCCTGAGATTTGCCTGTAATTTTTCTCTTATATATGTTGTTTGCTTGCTTTTGGTCTGAAGGTTATGCAAGACTCAAAAGATGAGCTATGAAATACTCTCCCCTTTTATTCTGGAAGATGTTTTAAGGATTGGAATTAAGTTTCTTGAAAGCCTGGTAGAACTTAACTGTAAAGTTCTTTCAGCCTTCAGGCTGAAGGAAAATGATTCCAGATAAAGGTATATAAGTGCAGGAAGGAATGAAGAGTTCCAGAGGAGTTGTAGATAAATATAAAGATATTTTATAAAATATAAAAATGAGGTAAATACACATATAAAATGTAGGTAAATTTTTAAGTATTGCCTTTAAGAAACTATTTACTGTGGTCTGTAGAGTTTAAATCATACAAGTAAAATACATGACAATAATAGCACAGTGAGTGACAGGGTAGGTTAATGGGATTAAACTGCTGCAAGTTGCATTATTTTTTAAATTATTAAACCATGCTACTTATGGTAGGTAAGAATAATTCAGGAATTTTTTTGTAATCTGTTAGGGCAACCACTGAAATAGTTATTAAAATTGTATAACTTAAAAGTGAATAAAATAGGAAAAAAATGGAACAATGAAATATTTGTTTAATCCAAAATGCATTTAAAAATAGGTAAACAGAGGGGCGCACCTGGGTGGCTCAGTTGATTGAGTATCCAACTTCCACTCAGGTCGTGAGATCATGGTTTGTGAGTTTGAGCCTCTCATCAGTCTCTCTTCTGTCAGCCCATAGCCCCCTCTGGATCCTCTGTCTTCTGCTCTCTCTGCGCCTCCACTGCTTGCTCTCTTTCTCTCTCTCTCCCCCCCCCCCAAACATAAGTAAACATTTAAAAAAATAAGTAAACAGAGCAGATAGGACACATAGATAAATAATCAGATGGTAGACTTAAACCCATTTATACTAGTCATTGGATTACATTGAAATGGATTAAGCAGTTCAGTTAAAATCCAGTGATAGACAGAATAAAAAAACAAAACGCGGGGCACCTGGATGGCTCAGTCGGTTAAGCATCTGACTTCAGCTCAGGTCATGATCTCACGGTTTGTGAGTTCAAGCCCTGTATCGGGCTCTGTGCTGACACTGTGGAATTCTGCTTGGGATTCTCTCTTTCTGCTCCTCCTGTGCTCTCTCTCTCTCTAAATAAATTAAATATTAAGAAAAAAACAAACCTAACTAACTCTATGCTGTTTATTAGAGCCATACTTAAAATATAAAAGAGATTGTAACTATTGAGATACTCTACAAAATACTCAAAATAAGAATTATTACTAGAGATTTAGAGAAACATTTCATAAGGTTAAAATGGTCAGTTCAATAAGAAGATATAAGAACTCTAAATCTATATGCTTTCATTAAGATTAGCTTCAAAGCCGCTAATATAGAGACTGAAAAACTTGAAAGGATATAAAAAAAATCTATGGTCACTTAAATATAGGTCTCCCATAAAGTGTTGGTACAAGTGAAGAGTAAGAGAATATTGTCATTGAAGAACATAATTAATCAATTTGACCTAGTTAACATATATAGGATATTCCCCACCCTAAGCCCCCCAAATGTAAAGTATACATTATTTTTTAAAATTATTTTAATGTTTATTTATTTTGAAAGAGAGACAGAGCATGAGCAGGGGAGGGGCAGAGAAAAAGGGAGACAGAGAATCCTAAGCAGGCTCCACATTCTGAGCTTATCAGCATGGAACCCAACCTGTGGCTCATACTCAGGAACCGTGAGATCATGACCTGAGCCGAAGTCAGAAGCTTAACCGACTGATCCACCCAGGCACCCCTAGAATATACATTATTGTACTTAGGAAGCTAGTTCATATGCTGGACCATAAAGCAAATCTCACAAATTATCTCATAAGTTTCAAGGAATAGAATTCATGTAGCATAGATTCTGTGGCCACAGTGAATTAAACTAGAAATCAGTATAGGGTGCCTGGGTGCTCAGCCAGTTGAGTGTTCAACTCTTGATTTTGGCTTAGGTCCTGATCTCACAGTCATGAGATTTAGCCTTCCTTGGGCTACATGCTGGACATGGAGCCTGCTTAAGATTCTCTCTGCCCCTTCCCCCACTTGCATGCCCTCTCTCGCATGCTCTCTCTCTCTCTCAAATAAAAAAAAAAACCAACAAAAATAAAGTAGGAATTAATATACAAGAGAAATTACTAGAAAATCCCCCAAATACTTTGAAAATAAGCAACACATTTTAAATAATCTGTGATTCAAAGAAGAAATTATAATTTACATTAGAAAATATTTTGAAGTCAATGAAATGAAAATATATTTCTCAACTGGTGGTAGATAGTTAAAGCAGTGCTTAGAAGGAAGTTTATATCTCTTAATGTACATATTGGGAAAGTTGAAATCTGTTTCTATTTCAAGATGTTATAGAGCAAACAGCAAATTAATAAATCTAGTGAATGTAGAATGAAGGATATAAAAATAGAAGTAAAAATGGAAACAAACATAGAAAAGTAAAAATCAAATGGCAAAAATTGGTTATTACTACAGATATTACAGTTACTTAAAAAGTGTTAGCAAAGTCTTATCTGCATCTTAATGTCAATATATTTGGAAATTTTGGTGAAATGGGCAAATTTCTTAAAAATTAGATGTTAATAAAATATACACAAAATGAAATAGAAAACTTCAATAGTCCTTTATCTATGAAGAAATTTAGTCCACAGACCTTTCCATATAATTCTAAACCCACCTGGCTATATGGGTGAATTTTCCTGCATATTTAAGAAGAAATATTAGAAACTGTTTTAAAGAATAGAAAAACAGGAAAAATCTTTTCTAGCTCATTTTATGAGCCAGCGTAACATTGATAATAAAACCTTAATTGCATATTACAGGAAAGGAAAATTGCAGACTAATATATAGAACATACATGGATGCAAGAACCATAAAAAGTACATTACCTGATAGAATCCAGTGATATGTTAAAAAATGCATAATGCAACATGAATAGATGGCTTTATTTCAGAATTCAAAGCTGGTTTAACATTTGAAAATATAATGTGTAATTAATTCATTAACAGAAGAAAGAAAAAAACTATAATGAAAAAAATGTTTTTATAAAATTCAATATCTGTTTCTGATTTTTATTTCAGGAAGTTAAGAATAAAGGGAACTTTCTTATTGTGATAAAGAATATCTACATTAAGTCTTCAGCTGTTAACATATTAAATAGTGAAATACTGAATGCCTTTTCTCTGACATTTGGGAATGAGACAAGAATGTCCAGTGTCATTTATTTTCAACAGTCCTTGTATTATTCTACAGGCTATTTAGAGGTTATATGATATGTTCAAGTTTACAATGTTAATGTGAGTAGCATAGGTAGAGCTAAAACCAAGATCTGACTCTCATTGTTCTTCTTCAATTGAGTTTTAGGTCTGCTGTTACATAAAGTGGACTGGTATTGTATAGTATGGTGGGTACTGCCACGTTTATGAACATTAATAGAGGAACACTTATAAAATTATAACTTGGTGTTTTATGTTGAATTTATATTGAATTTTTAAAGAAGCCATTATGCATATCCATAAGTAAACTTTGTTTTATCATTATTTCAAAGATTACAAGCATTGGGGCACGTGGGTGGCTCAGTTGGTTAAGTGTACAACTTCAGCTCAGATCATGATCTCGCAGCTTATGAGTTCAAGCCCCACATCAGGCTCTGTGCTGTCAGCTCAGAGCCTGGAGCCTGCTTCCGATTCTGTGTCTCCTTTCTCTCCTCCCTCACTAATGCTCTGTCTCTCTCTGTCTCTCTCTCAAAAATAAATAAACATTAAAATAATTAAAACAGAAACAGTGATTACAAGTGTTTTTAAATTATAAAAATTTACTTTAGTGTGAAATGATTAGATGAAGAGTCATACGGTATTTGTGTTAAAAGGAAGCAGGAAAAGTTTAAATTTAACTGCCTCTTTAGACAGATGAAGAAACTATCCTCCTATTTTATTTCCTCTACAATCCTCTGCTTTTTGATTTTTCTCACATGAAAAAGTTATCATAGGTGTTAGGTAATTATTCTTAGGGACTTTAGAAGAGGCAGAGAAGGTGCCAAAGTCACATTAGTTAAATATGGCCAAAGGCACCTTTTAGGAACATTGGGGTGGGTGGTTCTCTTACTAGTTAGTTTCTCTTCCTTATTAATTTTAAGAACTATTAAAGCTCCTACACAAATTACGACATATACATTCTAGATCTATATGACTTTTTCTTTCTTGAAGTTTCTTTCTTTTTTTTCTTTTATTTTTGGTTTGAGGTTGAAGTGAGTTTACACCAAGTTGTCTCCAGGAAGCAGAGAGGCTACCCACCTCTACCCCTCAAAATAAACCCGGATAGCAGAAGTAATGATACTTTGAATATAAAGAGCCTTAGGGAGAGCTGTAAAAATGAGTCACAGAGGAGTCCACAGCACAACCGTGCTTGGTGTGCTGTTCAGACAGGCTTTAAAGCATACTGTAGGACTCTTGGCCCAACTTCCAAGAGAAAGAAGTTAAGAATAGAAGCACCAGGGTGGTAGCAGAGGATAAGTACTAATTAGCTGCCCTTTCCCTTCATTCCAGCTAGTTGCAAAAAAGACAAGTCTTTTCATTTAACCTTTATATCTTGTATTTTTTACATTGTCTTGTAAATTGAGACAATGGTATCTTCCTTTGCTAAAGCAGAAAAAATATAATAGAGAATGTAGTTCATCTCCTTGAAATAAGAGGGAACTAGAAATATGGTAGATAGATTTTATAATATATTTATTTTAGTGGTTTTAAATAGCAAGCACAACTTTAAGGCATCCAAAGTTAATTCTCCCCATTGTATTAAATAGACACCTATGCACTGTAGCTCCTCTTACTGGTTCTTTGCTAACATAGTGAAACCAACTAGGACAATTTTAAGCAGAAAAAGGACTTGAATAAAGAACTTTGGAACACAGGTTCCTGGCAAGATCTGAGACCGTGCTTGTAGACTATGCAGGAACCAATATAGATAGGAAATCAGATCACAAAAGTAGTTCTGTGCTGAACAGAGGCACTATAGCCATACCATTGATGCTTATATAGCCATACATCTTGGTTTTTCTTGATGATAATTGATAGTTTATTTCACTCTCAGAAGTGTCCCAGTTTGGAAAATAAATTACATGGTCACTATTCCGATGTTGGAACATTACTGCCTCTAGAAAGCAGATAAAGATATTCCTACTTCTTGGGGTACCTGGGTGGCTGAGCCAGTTGAGCACCCAGTTTCAGCTCAGGTCATGATCTCGCAGTTCATGAGTTCGAGCCCTGTATCGGGCTCTGTGCTGACAGTTCAGATTCTGTCTGTCTGTCTGTCTCTCCCTCTCTCTCTCTCTCTCTCTCTCTCTCTCTCTCTCTCTCTCTCTCTGTCTCTCTCTCTGTTCCTCACATGCTCATGCGCATGTTGTCTCTCTCTCAAGATAATTAAACATTTAAAAAATTAAAAAAAAAAAAGATACTTCTACTTCCAGTACCCTTGCCAGCATCGATTTTACTTGTCCTTTGCTTCTTCTTACAGGCTTTAGATTCAAATTCTGGGGCAGATTTGTCTGAATGATAGACTTAGTTGCTAAGGAGTCTGGAAATGTATCTGCATTTTCCAGTTTCTATAGGTGAGAGACTGCCTGAAAAGGTAGGGGTTCCCCCCAAAATAAGAGTTTCATAAGCTAGGCATTCAAACAATGCAGATATTGAGTGTATTGTTTCAGTGATTGTCCCATTTTACTCCTTTCCTTTGATATATTCATTGCTGTCCTCTTCCTGTTAAGCTGACTAGATATATTAAGCAGTTATCAAAGTGAGTTACGTGTCTGCTCAAAGAGAATGTTACTGAAAGTATAAACTAGTATTTTGTTCTTAATTTTTTTTTCCTTACAAGCAAGGAGACTCCGCTGAGATAGAGATAATATTTGCCCATTCTTACAGCTTAATTGTGTGAAAATATAACTTGTCCCACTATAAAAGATAGAGAATTAAGCTTAATAAAAAGCTAAAGTGTCAAAGGTTATTTGTTCAAAATTTTTAAGTTCATGGAGTTCATGTAGCATATCTAGGCAACCTTTAAGTGTCTTTAAAATTGTGCCGTTACATCTGGGTCTATCTTGGCGATACATACTTAAATCGTATCTGAATAACCTTTAGGAAAACTCTAAAATCCTGATCATATTTACATCTGTTTTAAGGAGCTCAAGGTAAGCTTTTTAGAAACAGTACCTCTGAGGGTGTGTGGGTGGCTCCATTGTGGCTCATAGTTTCAGCTCCGGTCATGATCTCATGGTTCGTGAGTTTGAGCCCTGCACTGGAATCTATGCTGCCAGTGCAGAGTCTGCTTGGGATTCTCTTTCTCTCTCAAAATAAACTTTAAAAAAAATAGTATTTCTGTTCATTTCTTTTGGTTTTGAATTTTTGCCTGGATAGCAAGAACACTGGGCTAGTTGTAAGACACCATGGACTTTATAAACCTTATGAGTTTATGTATCTTTTAACCTCTTTGAGTTTTACTTGTCTTCGTCTCATTGGAAGTTGTTATGATTAAGTAAAATAATGAATGTGCAAGGGTTTTTTTTTTTTTTTTTAGATTATCAAATACTTTTTAAATGTGAAGTGTTTCCTTACTGTAGTAATAAAACCTGCAGAATGTCACTAAGTATCCTTTGTGTCTGGGAAAACAGGGCAGATGCCTCTGGCTCATCTGTTTTCTGTTCCTCCTGTATCTAAATGAATGACGCAGAGCAGAAAAGAGACTTGAATAAAAGATGGCCCAGGGAACAGCTTTGCCACTACAAGGGGAATACTGTAAGAGAGAATACTGGGGTGCCTGACTGGCTTAGTAGGTAAAGCATGTGACTCTTGATCTCAGGTTGTGAATTCACAACCCCACGTTGGCCATAGAACTTACTTTTTTAAAAAAAGTGGATTTTCTATGACTTTACAAAGCATCTCTTAAGGATTTGACAGCTGAGGGGGTTAGGATCTAATGCAGTGGTCACTAATAGGAATTAGTTTTTCCAAGGTCTTCTTTGCATTCTTCTGTTATGGGGTTCTTCTTGTGTGAGGCCTCAAAGTCTCCTAAAAGAGGATTTGTATAAAACCAAGGAGTCATGGTAACATCTTGATGATCACATTGAAACACATTGAGCTGAGAACCTTTATGGTATTTGTCCTTTGTAGTCTAACCATTATGATTCAAATTGAGGTTTTCATTCTTTTCCTTTTTTGTGTGCCCTAGATTTTATTAAATATCCCAGGAAGTAGCTCTAGGGATAAAGATTCTTTCAGATTTCTTCCTCACATGCATGCCTACTACTTCCCCCAGAAACACATAAAGTTGTTCTTCCTCCATGTTTCTTTTCTGGGAAGAACAGTGATTCAGAACTTTTAAATTCTAGATGAGATTTGAAATATAAGTAAAGTAAACATTACTGAGATTAAAAAATTTTAGAGGCAGGGCTCCTGGATGGCTCAGTAGGTTAAGTGTCTGACTCTTGCTTTCTGCTCAGGTCATGATGTCAGGATTGCTGAATTCAAGCCCCACATCAGGCTCTGCACTGACAGCATGGACCCTGCTTGGGATTCTCTCGTTTCCTCTCACTCTCTCTGTTCCTCCTCTGCTTGTGCTCTCTCTCTCAAGGAAAAAAAAAAAATTAAATTTTTTTTCAAATTTTAGAGGCACATAATATATTACCTGATCTTAAAAATGAAGTTGAGGGGTGCCTGGGGGACTCAGTCAGTTAAGCATCTGACTTCAACTCAGGTTATGATCTCACGGTCATGAGTTCGAGTCCTGCATCGAATGAGCTTCAGCCCCATTTTGGGTGAACCCCACTTTTCTCTCTCCCTCCCTGTCTCTCTCTCTCTGCCCTTTGCTCACTTGTGCCCTCTCTCTCAAAAAAAAAAAAAAAAAAAAAGAGAAAGAAATCTTTAAAAAAAATGGCTGTTGAAAGGCATTATATAGTAGTAATTTGTAAAGTTGATAAGTATATAGTTACATAAACCCAGATGTCTAGATTTTATTCTACTCTTATATGCTTACTAAACATGTTAATATGGTTTAGATATTTTTATCCATTAAGGGGTTTTTCAAACAATTATAATAGTTCAAATTGCATGTCACAATCAAAATGCCAGGTTTTAAAAGGAATTGTATTTAGAATTAAGTTTCCTTTTAACTGAATATTAAGTGGAATATTTAGCTTTATACAGTACTGTAAAGACCTTTCTTGTACTTCATTGCTCTCACTACTAGATAATCATCATTTTTGGATAGGTATCCAGTTGCTTGCTTTATAAATTTTATTTTCAAGGTTGAAGATACCTAGAACAACAGAGTCTGATAGCAACATTTAGAGGCACTTTTTCAGACTGCTGTGCTGACCTTATCCTCTGTGAGGTATTGTCTCCAATTTTCTGGGTCAGTTCTTTTTTGTGAAGGACTAGAACTCCTTAGCCTAGGGAACAAGATTTAAAAACAAAAGAAACCACAGTTTTAAAAAAAAGATCCTGGGTTGTATGCTTAGCATATATAATTACAGGTTATAGTAACCTGTGTTAATTACTATTTTAATGCAGAAAATATAAAATTGATACAATTTGATTTACTAAAGTGGTGAAAGCCAAATTAGATTTTTGCCTTAAATCTAAAAAGAGTGAAGTCTCATTAAAAAAAAAAAAAACTTGTTTGAACACAAAGTTATATTCAGAAGGAATAGCAAAAACCATGTTTTATTTCTCCTTTATTAAAACTTTTGATGCCTGTAAATCAAATTTAATGGTACTGAAAAAGTTGTATATATTTAACAAAAATGGAATATATTTATTACCTTTTATGGGTCAGCATCTAATGTATTCTATGACAATACTCTTGTATCAGTACTGTCTGTGAAGGCTATTTAAGAGTGCTGTGAATCACTGAAGTTCCTTCCTTTGCTTTTTATCAGTATACAAAATAGGCTCTAATTTTAATACATTTTTTTAGTTGTCTTGAGGAATGGCTTTTGATTTCATTTTGGTATTTGACTTTAGAAAACTTTGTCTATCTTTATAAATTAATTTGCTGAAAAAACTTGTACTTAAATATCTAAAATTCACCTGAGAAATGACATTAAGGTGAAGTGACCTTTCTACTTCATCTGCAAGAATTGAAAAAATCTAAGACAAAACGTAAGTGCTCAAATGAAAAGATTGTCGAGATCATTTCCTCATTTTTAGAGCAGGATAATTGTATTCTTATTGCTCTTAGGTTTCTGCCTCCTAATTGTTAGTGGATAGAACTAAGTGGGAAATTTCTGCAGGGTGAATTGTAGTAGCATTTTCATTCATTGAGATTTATCCTTAGGAGAAATTTCTAGTAGCAGTGTTTTGCCTTTCTCATATGCAGAAAAGGGAGTACAGGTTGCGTTTTAGCTTTAAAAACTGTATAATGTGAATTAATTTTTTAAGAGAAAATTTACGGGGCATAAAACCCAGAATAGCCAAAGTAATACTGAAGAAGAAAACCAAAACGGGAGGCATCACAATCCCAGACTTTAGACTCTACTACAAAGCTGTCATCACCAAGACAGTATGGTACTGGCACAAAAACAGACACATAGACCGGTGAAATAGAATAGAGAACCCAGAACTGGACCCACAAATGTACGGCCAATTAATCTTTGACAAAGCAGGAAAGAGTATCCAATGGAAAAAAGACAGCCTCTTTAACAGGTGGTGCTGGGAGAACTGGACAGCAACATGCAGAAGCCTGAAACTAGACCACTTTCTTACACCATACACAAAAATAAACTCAAAATGGATGAAGGACCTTGAACATGAGGTAGGAAACCATCAAAACCC